>JBCFYV010011172.1:109986635-110287323 GCA_039000515.1 Timema cristinae
GTACTCCGTAAGAGATTGACTCCACACTAACAAATGCCCTGTCTACAGAGTACTTATCCTTAATTCCTTAGTCCTTTTCACTCCATAGAAGTGGACTCAACTTTAACTTTCTAAGGACTAGTTAATATGGACTGCTAAGGACTACCTATCACTGCATTGAAATGAAAGCACAAATGGCATTATCATAGAAGTTACACTAACTAGCTAAGCTCATGTTTTAAATTCTATATTATTTGACTGCATTTAACCTACCTTTAGAATGTAGCCTATCCTGGACATTATTAAAATATGCTGTGTAGTTACTTATGAACTACAAGAAGTGTATTAATCACAACTTGTGAATGTGGGGAATGCCAGGCCTCCACCGTTGTTCGAATTCCACGTTAAACTGTAGGTCCTCCATTTCATCTCACAATTACCCTACCATTACACATTAGCGTAAGTGCATATAACCTGAATGGGTAGTAAGACACGGTACTAATAATAATAATAATAATAATAATACTTGTGAACTAATAATTGTTCAGCTGTGATGTCATCTGCTTCACAGATGACGTCTGCTTGCGCCTGGTGCTAGAAAATTTTAATTCAAAAGTTAATATATCAAAAAGTTTCTTAATTTTAAATACATATGAATGGGGAAAAAAACCTAATGAAAAAGATCATTTAGGGCTTAAATAATTAATTTTCACTTAAATTGTTAACTTCACCCATACATCACAGAAGAAGGTTATTTTCACATGTATCTTGGACAAAAACTTAATTGCACTGGTCACAAACAATGATAGTGTTGAAGTTCTTCTGCCACATTTGGCATTTTCCACTCTTGTTGTGTGCCTGCTCAACATGCTCCACTTAATTCTGTGGTCGTGGTCGGTACTTTCTTAGAAAGATCTTTATATCCACTGGAAATATGGGCACCTATGATCAAAGAGTCAAGTACTCATTCATTAACTGAAGAGCTAGATTTTTGACGAAAACTTTCTTTCCGTCTTTCAGATTGGCTTCATTGAACTGAAATGTTTTCTGTATGTTTATATCATCTATATTCATCGATCATCCATACAAAATGAATCACCAAGGGTCATAATTTTCGATTGTTTTAAAATGTGGACAGAAACCCGGTAAATAAATATATTTCTTGTTCTGATAAAAGTATTGTTATTATTATCTGGTGTTTCCCATATATTACAAGATTTGATTAAATATCTCCATTTCTAAACAATGAAGTGAAAAATTCCGTGCTGAGGTTTTTACCATTTATTTTAATTTCCCTTTGAATTGAGCTGGAATAGGCAATCTCATTTTCATATTTTCAAAAATGTTTTCTGTTTGGTTTTAAAAGCATTTGATACATCAGTTTTCCTCCATTTGTAATCTTATCACTTCCCATAAAAAACATAATTAGTTTGTTAGGTTTGGAATCAGGTCTGTGGAGTCGGTAAGCTAATCCTTTAACTCAGATTACAACTTCTTTATTTATCTAAAATGATATAGCTATCACATTTTGTTAAAATAGTACAAGTTTTTATTTTGAAGCTAAAATCGTTATATTTATACCAACTTCGACTCCACCCAAAATTGCTTCAGACTCCACAACCTCGTTTGGAATTATCATCATCATCATCACAGATTTGTTCCGAGTCAGTCTGTTGATACCTCAAATGTGTCTCCTCGTCCTTTCGATCAGGTGCCTTACTTTCCAATTTTATTAGGGCTGTGTAGCTTTGTGTCATTGTTATCATATTTATCACATAGATTCAAAATCAGGTAATGGATAAAATCTTCATCAAAAAAACTTTGACCTGTAAAAAAATGTAAATGTAAAGACTTCTGCCTATTTACAACAAACCCTAACAGCCAGCGGTAGAAAGTGTTATACTATGGACAGACTACAAAATATTCATTAAAAAATAGTTTTAAACAAAATAAATAATATTTTTAATCCATAAAAAAATGTATAGCCAATATCAAAACAAGAGAAAGCAGTTTTACTTAAATGTTCAGGACTTGGTGCATTGAGTGCACCAGTACCAGTACTTTATAAGTTGGAGATCACTTTTAGAAGATCATTGAAGAAAAAAAAAGAAAAAAATCTCACCACACGAGAGCAGACAATTGACTGGAAGAAAAACAAAATGGCACCGCTTTATCATTACCACTACGAAAGAATTATCATGGTTTACTCCATGCCCCTGTTGTAGGGCTAGAAATGTCATAAGCCTAGTAAGAGAATATATATAAATACAGATTATTGTCTTCCTGTACTCATAATACTCTTGATCAGCAAATTTAATCAATAACATCCATGACCAAAATGTAATTTAATATTTTTATATTGTTGAGAAAAGTCACCCTTTCAAAGGGGTAGTTTTAATTAAATATGTTCAATAAAAGGTCTTAGATAATTATATAATCATCATATGTGTTCATTTTGGGATGTCTTATTTTCAGATGTTAGGTGTACTAAAATAACGTCCAAATAATATTTGCAATATCTGCTAATTTATTCAGACAGCCTAGACATGTCTAGTGAAGAGGATATGTCTTCTGAACTCACTACAGACGCAATTCCACATGCTGCCAGAGAGACTGTACCAGGGACAGAGGAAGACCCTCCCTCGTTCCACCCATCCTTGTACCAGAATCCTTCATTGTCGTTTGAAGAGGTTCATTCTACGTCGATTATAGAACCAAATCCACTTGATGCAAATCAAAATAGACAAAGCAAGTTAAAATCCACTAAAAATTGTGTTAAACCAAAGTTACCATTGCAGATAAACCAATTACCCATTGCAGGTAAGCTACCTATATCTACTTAAATAAAATAAAAATAATTAGGTTTAGGTCAAAGGTTTCCAACTTAAAAGTGCTCGAGGGACACAATTGAATCCATGAATCTAGTGGCGATCCACATAATATTCGATTACTTTTTGTCAAGGTATTCAAAAACGAGTTAAGAAGTGGTACAGTAATTTAAACATATTTAGTTAAATCATTTAAACATGTTTAATTAAATGTTGAACGAATCAAAACTTTTCCATTGCTTTGCTAAAACCTCAATTTCATTACAGTATAGTACTTTTACGAAACTTCATGGTCCACAAAAAAAAAAAAACCTTCCTGGCCACCAGTTGGAAACCCCTTGTCTAAGTGTGTTTTTACATATTTAAAAGCCTGTAAATTATAAATATTAGCAGCTAGCCCATTTACAGGACAAACAGCACAATGAAAGTTTTTAATAAACCTAATTTTAAGGTGACACATTTTGCCTTCAGTGTCTATTGAACTAGATATAGGGCATTTATCTTTGTTTACTATTAAATTTTACTGTGACATAATTTACGTAATTTGAAACTATCCTAAATAAATTTATTAAAACCACATCAACCTACTAAACTTCATATTCATTATGTGTTAAATAATAAAATGGCTCAATTACATGATACATACAACCTATAAGGAAGGAGATTGCTTGTTTATGCGATGTAAATCCTGACATTAAATTTTCTAACACTATTTTTTCCTTAAAAACTTCATTTTATATATAAAGCCTTATGGGGCCTTTTTTCTCCAATTTAAACATCATTCTAATGTGCTAGGCCCTCATGGATTTTTTTAGTAGACCTATTAATGTTAAACTTTACTGTTGTGCAAAAAAAAAACCTAAGGTTTCATGTTATTGTAGATCACTTTTTGTATGTGTACTTATTCTAATTTTTATATAACATAAAATATCTTCTAAGCAACAATTAAAGGGATTTTTATTTTTAAATTATCACGGTTATGGCCATCTTTTACTTCTAATGAGCCTTCTCATTTACATATCTTTACTTGGTAAAATATATTTGTTATTAATAGTGACTACTGGCAAAACCTAGATAATGTTAGGGAAAACTTATTCAACTATTTGTAAATTTGAAAAATGACACATGGACCTGAGAATTAAACCCTGGACCCTTGGCTTAGTGCGCCAATACTTTATCACTGAGCTATCCAGGAATGGTTCTGTGCTTAAGGTCATTCTTCACTAAAAGTTTAAGGCAGAGTCTGTGATGGATGTGTGTACATCATCAGCTCCTGTGAGCTATCATTGATACCACAGTCACCAGTGACTTGAGAATCTGCTTTATGCTGCTTTTAGTACATGAAAATGAATAATATGGAGTACAATTAAATTGGATAGCTCAATGGTAGAGCATTATCATTCTAATCTAAGGGTCCTTGGTTTGATTAATATGTCCAGATGTTATTTTTCAAAATTATAAATATTAAATGTATATCCTTAACCCAAGTTCAGGTTCTTCTTCTAAGTTCCGCTAGTTATGTACAATTGAGTGTACAAGTGGTGGCTTACCTCTCTTTTATCTATAGTCCAATTTTCATATAAAGATCCTGCTTTAGCTGACATCAGGTAATGTTATCATCAGCTATTGTTTGTTAGATATTATAAATACCTGGATAAAATAACATTGTTAAAACAGTAAAATGGTAACAATTTTGGCCATAATTTTTTTCTTTCTATCAAAGGCCCTTTTGAGGAAAATTTGAATGTCCCATATTGTTTGTGAAAACCTTTTCAAAGATTGGTGCAACTAATCACATTTGTACCAAACATTTTATACAAACAATACTTGATCTAGGTTGAAATATGGTATTTTTTTCTAATGTGAATATAAGCAAATAGTTTTCATATTTTGCATGATTACAGGCATGAATACCGTTGTTGTGAACAACTCAACTGGAGTTCATGTGGGTAATGTTCAACATTTCCAACTCAACCATTCTTTATCACCTGCTTTTCATGTGCGAGGATACACATCTCAGATTTCACAATCTGGCCGTAAAAAGTCATTACCCATGGGCGAACCTTATTCTGACCGTAAAAAGTCACTACCTAAGGAGGAATCTCGATCAGGCCGAAAAACATCACTAGTCAAAGAAGAATATAAAGGTGATTTAAGGAACTATAATTTGTATTCTTTTGATTGTCATTGGATGGTGTAGGTGGAGTTTTCAAACAGTTTCTATAATATAACTGTACTATAATGGATTCTTGGAAGCATGATTGAAGCGAAGGATAGGAGTAGAAAGGATGGGAATGAAGTTTGTGAGGAGCATGTTAGCTGTCATGAGAAGAAACAAGATTAGGAATGAAGTTATCCGGGAAAGAGTTGGGGTATGAGGGGTACATGAAATAGTATTGGAAGCAAGATTTTAGGATTTAACCTGCACACTTTCCTTTGGAGGCCAAAATTTAGTAATAGTTAGAATTTGAAAAAGAAAATTAACTACAGGGTTATTGTATTTAACATTTTATTTAGGTCCAAATTTTAGTACTTAGTAAATATCTCTAAGGTATGGATTGGGTTTCCTTTTAATAACTGCCAATGATGGGGGAGAACAGGGTTTGAATCACAGTCTGGTCTACTGAGGGTGGTTTTCCAAAATGGTTTTCCACACACTCTCTAAACAAATACAAAAACACTTCCTCATTCCTAACACACTAGCATAATTAGTGTGTGTTTAGTGGGTAGTAATACACAGTGCTAAAAAAAATTTATTGAATAGTGAATAGTTATCATTTAAAAAATGTTTCAAACCTTTTGCTAAATCATTCAAATATTTTTTAAATTATTTTAAAATGTTGGTTCAATATTGTAATAAAATAATTTGTATTCAATATGACTATACTCCAAAAGGGCTCTGCTCTTAATGTGTAAATATCCTTGCCAACAGAGAAGGGGAGTGGGGGGGGGGCAAGTTTGGAAGTACACAAATCACTTCAAAATCCCTGTGGCAACTGGAGTTTAGAAGAAGAAAAAACTCTAATAAAGAAATAAGTAAGCCCACTAAAAAAAAATTCTGGTAGTGAATTGCCAAAAATTGTGCTATTTGAGAAGGCTTTCATTCAACTTCAGGTGTTCTGCAATCAAACACAAAATTCTATGTGCATGGCTGAAAGCAATAAGACACAAAAATCCTGCGGCATGTTACCAGTGAGATAAAGAATCAATAGCCTGCCTTGTGTTAAAGGTTTCACTTACCACAATGGTTTTTTATATCTCGCCACATTGTGGTTCAAAATGGCCTGCGGAAAAGAGACTTGGTTTGAATCCCAGAAATTTTGAAGTTTCTTTGCATTCACTCGATAAAAAAAGCTTATATAATAATTATTTGGCTTTCACTAAAACTGTAAATGTATTTGATACATTCATTGCCCCTATAGTTAATTCTATTGTTAACAGATTTTCTATTTTCAAACTTTATTATATTGATTTGAATCTAACTTTGACAGCACTGCGTGACTCTACAGATGTGGTCACTCAAGATGAAATTGACTCAATCAAGATCCATATTGGAGTCGGCTGGAAAGATTTAGGCAGGCGGTTGGACTACTCCGATGGTCAATTGGATCAATTTTATTTGAATTTTGAGAAACTAAACATGAAAGAGGTAACTATTTATTTTCATGAATTGTAAAACCTATTACAATGAAGGCGGATGTTTTTTCCATGCATCCAAAAAAAGTTAGTAAAATATAATAATAATAATAAAATTGTTTGATGTTTCAATGTTTTAATTTTTAATTTATAATTCTTCCCAATATATACTTGCTTACTTGTAACACAATGCCCTATTCAACACAAATTTTCAGGCAAGATATTTTAGCATTGTACAGATCAAATTTAACTATTTCTTTGAATAGTTTTAGAAATACCACAGGGAAAAATATCTTGGAAATAATAACCAACATTCTTATAGATGACATTCATTTTTGAAACACATCTAAACTAAGACAGCAAATACTGTACCATATAAAATGTCTCAGTAGAGTGAACTAATTATTGTGTTAAATGTGTAGTCTTTTTTTATTACATTTATCTTATATAAACACTTTATGTTTGTTTAAACTTTGAATACAAATTTACAAAAGTAAAATCTTTCAGTACCTAATCTAACCTTCGCATAGGTTAGAATTAGTCTGATTTAAATAAGAATTGCTGACAGCTAGACAACACGTTACTAGATTTTCTTTAATGTATACATACATCAGGTCATGTTATCTGCAGTTGTGAAGTTTGAATGTTGGTATCAATACCTATAAAACAAATCTAATTAAATAGTAAAATGTTTTCAATGTTTACTACAAAAAAAATGTTTAACATTACAAATGATTATTTTGGCACTAAACAACTTTATTATATTAAACTCAACCTAACTAATATTTAACGATATAAAGTTATCTGCCTTCTCTTGGTTAAAGTAAGCCTATAAAGTAAAATATTTAATTTTAAGTTTCAATAATTACTTTATTCACTTGTTTTCATAGGCCCTAATTGCAGTCTGATTTCGATAGGAAGAACAGTAGAAAATTTCTGGACAAGTTACTAGATTTCTAAAATGTATCCTTACACCAAAACATATTATTTGAAAGACCATATGTTTTGCAGCTGTCACTTTTGACAAACAAAAGTTTTGAAACCAAGAAAACAGAAAAATTATTATAATAAAAATAAGTTACAATTTTCATTTTAACTTTTTTTCACGTGTGTATTAAATTAAACATTGAAAGCAGGGTAGAAGGGCAAGGCCTACACACCAGAAAATTGTAGGCCTCAACGTTCGCAATTAAAACACACACAACAATAATTATGTAATTTAAGTATATAAAGCAGATAATTGAGGATTTGGGCTGTGATAAGTATATAGAGATGAGATTGGCACAGGATAGGATGAAATGGAGGATTACATCAAATCAGTAGCGAGACTGATGACATAATAAAAATTAAACATTTAAAAACTATCTAGAGTCATTCACATTATATCACTAATATTTTTATTTCAAACCTAACAAATGTTTGTAGAATTTCTATAATAATAACTAGCTTTTAGTAAGATAGATTTATATTATTATTATTATTATTTATTAGCGCCGCGTCTTACTACCCGTTCGGGTTATACGCACTTACGCTAATGTGTAATGGTAGGGTGATTGTGAGATGAAATGAAGGACCTACAGTTTAACGTGGAATCCGAACCACGGTGGAGACCTGGCATTCCCTACATTCACAAAATGTCTTGTCAGAGGGATATATTTATAAATTCCTAGTCCTCTTAGTGAGCTTATTCTCTTGGGATCATATAATTATACATAAAAAAATATAACTGCATCAAATGAAAAGTATAATATTTAAAGTCATATTATTATTATTAATAATATAGTTTGTTTTAAAAATAATTGTATTAAATATGTCAATGTAATAAATAAGATAAGGTATTAAAATTAAGCACTAATGAGTCATTGGCACACCACATGTTGGATTTGATATTAGTTTTAGAGAAGTGTACACCTCTGTAAGGAAAATCTCTTTTTGCTTTATGAAAAAGCCATGTTTTGTGTGTTCCTATTATGTGTTTCCCTATCAATCTTTTCTTCATCTTCTTTTTAAAGAATTATATTATTTATTTGTGTTTGTTTTTCTAAATGTTTGATTTGTTTATAGGTAATATACCAAATGCTTTTGGACTGGAAACGTACAAAAAGCAGAGAAGCTACAGTAGGGGAACTCGCCATAGCTTTGTATAAAGCTGGGCAGTATGATGCCTTAACTGTGCTGCATGATATAAAGACTTCTGTTAAAGAATGTGTGTCAGACTAGTTTCTTTTATAATGCTACCATGATTGATAAACTTCTTAATTGTGGTACAAACTTAGGTGGGTATTCTGAGAAGCAAGACTTAGCTGTGTTTTTTATATCATTGATTTTCATTCTCGTATGCTTGCTTGGTGTGTTGGTAGCCGACTGTTGAAAATGATCTCCGAAGATTATATTTTATAAAATGATCCCTGAAAAATGTTCTATTTACATTTTAGTTAGACTAGTTTCATTTCATAGTGTGTGTGACTATGGAAATTCTGGTGGGTTTATTGAGATTCATTGTCACATCGGATAAGATTGATATGGATTTCACTATATTTAGTTTAAATCAGAGATAATTCATAATGTTTGTCTTAACCAAACATATTACCAAGGGAAAGGATTCTGAGAGTATGCTCTTCATCTCCCTCAAAATATCAATGTCATCACGTCTTATTACCCAATTGAGCTATATCTTAAAGAAATGTGCCCACATTTGCATGAAGGGAGGGTTGTAAACATTTTTTTGATCCCATTTACTTTGAAGCAGTGGGTCTGGAACAAGGTCAACTTAGACTCATGAGGACAAATGAGAGCAACTCCACAGAACAAAAGTATCGGATCTGATCTAGAAAACAGATAAATGGCCTGAAGATCTATTGTGCTGACCACATGGCACGCTTTAAGTTGGCACTATTTTCACCAAGAGATGCTGGCTGCACAGTCAATATGGATTTATTGATTGCAGGCTGCCATAGGAGTTTTTTTATACACCTGACTGGGATTCGAAATCTGATCTCCCTGTCGCCAGCAATCCAGTCTTAACATGAGAGGAGTGCATGTTGGACTATGCGACCACCAATGTGGATGATTGAAATTCGTCTTTTCAAAACATTAAATCTAAAACAAAGAGATGTTATTATTGAGTCATCTATACTTATAAAATAACATGTCCTGATTGACTGATTCATCATCGCCGAGCGCAAACTATCAAGGCTACAAGCATGAAATTCGGACTGTATATTCATTTTGTTATGTAGGCACCCACTAAGAAAGGATTTTAGAAAATTCCACCCCAAAGGGGTCAAAATAGGGGATGATAATATGTATGAAAGTCCGTCATTTTGAAAGTTACATAAACAAAATTTTGTATTTCGGTTATTGGCGTAAAACAAATAAATACGTGTTTCAGGAATTTTGGAGATTTTATTTAATAAGGGATGAAAAAGGGGGTGAAAGTTTGTATCGGACTTGCATTATTTTTGATCTGAGGTCAAGTTATGGTCATTAACGTAACGTAATATTTTAAATTAATCTGTAAATACATATGTATATTTTCGTATTTGTATATAATCAACTTCCATGCGAGCAAAGCCGCGGGCAACAGCTATCTAGTAAATTATAATATCTATGATTTTTTCATGCACATGAATGAGGGGATAGAAGCAAGTGGGTGATGGAGTGCTAGGAAGTATTTAGCTTCTTCTCCCTTGAAATGTCAATTAATATTAGTTATATTATTATATGTTTTATTGACTATTGATATCAAATCATATATCTGAATTGTGCTACATGTTACATCAAGCATGTTGGTTAAATTTGGCTGTTTTCTTTGCTTATGTCATAAAGATTCATAATGTATGAAATTGATAATTAATTCCGCCCTAAAATTGAATTATAGATAAATGGTTGCATTTTTAAGTGTGCATTTAAGTGATTTATGATATTTTAAATTTTTATTCTTTTTTGACCAGAAAATTATTGATTTTGATGCATAATTGTTGATTCTTAATGCACTATGTAAGTAATACTTGAGAATATTATTGCAAACAGTATGCCAGCCATTTTTCATCATAAATGTGTACTTACTTAAAAATAATGTAATTTCAAACTGATTAAGGGTTTTAAAGTTTCATTTTAGAATGTTAATGTGGACATGAATGATGCCAATTTAACAATAAACACACTATTGTTTTTGGAAAAGTTAGGCTAGTAAGTCGTAATTTTTTTAAAATTATTTATCAGGATGTCAGAAAATCCTGCAAATTTGTTTAAATATTATTTTTAGCACCACATCTTGCTAACTGTTTGGGTTACACGCTTATGTATTAACTACATAAATGGTTTTAGGGATTATGAAGGTTATATTTAGATGAAATATGCTCGCATTTGCATGGAGGGACAGTTGAAAACCATTTTGGAAAAAACCCCTTCGGTACACCCGACCAAGATTCGAACTTCGATCTCCTCGTAATCAGCACTGTAGTCTACTGCGAGTGTAGCACCTAAGACCATGGGACCAGGGTGGTTAGATATTAACATGACTAATTATATTCTTTAACCACTTGTGTTTGTTGGTTTTTGTAAAGATGTACAAGTAGCAAATTGTGAGATATGGCCATTATATATTGTAACTTGAGTTTAATTTTTGGTGAAACCAAAATTTACACTGTTTTGTATTGTTTTTATAAAGAAACGTGTGTACAATAAATACACATTTTGTTCCTGATGAATTAAAACATTAAACTGCTTCACTAAACTGGCTGCTAACAAAATTTGATTTTTTTAAATTTATGTTCTGTATTTATAACATATATTTGATAAAATATAAATTTGCCAGTTAGTTTTTAATAATGATTATTAATTTTCAAATAACATAAAATGAAAGTCGGATACCTTATATTGATAAATGTTAATGAATGAATAAAGCTAATAAGTAAAAAAAATTATATTGAGATGATCATTTGTATTAACTGCTAATCATTGTCTTTGCATACTTCTGCGTCTAAAGTTATGTACCCTAAGGTAAAGAGTTAAGGATAATAGTTTGTTGGAAACATGTGATATATTTATTTTTGCTCCACATCTTACTATCCCCCTGAGCTATGTGCATTTAAATAGAATTTAGAGGAAATGTACTCGCATTTGTATGGATAGAGGGTGGGAAACTTTTCATAATAATTACCCTCATTCAAACCTCAGCATCTGGTAAAGATAACTATAAGAGTACAACCCTTAGTCAACATGAAGGATAAAATAGCCAACCTATTATATTTGTTACTTACTGTTATAACTGCATCTAAATATCAGATTATTTAAATTGAAAATTGACTCCTGGACTCTGTAATCGAACCCAGGACCTTTGGCTTAGTATGCCAATGCTCTTGTCATGGAGCTATCCATGAGTTGTCCTATGCTCACAATCTTAATTGATCGCTCATATGTAGCTGATGATTTCCCCACGTCTATCCCATCACTGACTTTCCCTTAAAATATGAGTGAAAAATGGCTGTGAGGATAGGATGACACCTTAAAATATGAATGAAGAATTACCGTGAGCATGGGATGACACCTTAAAATATGAGTGAAGAATTACCGTGAGTATGGGATGACACCTTAAGATATGAATGAAGAATTACCGTGAGCATGGAGGACACCTTCAAATATGAATGAAGGATTACCGTGAGCATGGGATGACACCTTAAAATATGAGTGAAGAATTACCGTGAGTATGGGATGATGCCTTAAATTATGAGTGAAGAATTATCGTGAGTATGGGATGACACCTTAAAATATGAGTGAAGGATTACCATGAGTATGGGATGACATCTTAAAATAGTAGGGAAGGCTTACTGTGAGCATGGGATGACACCTTAAAATATGAGTGAAGAATGACCTTGAGTATGGGAGGACACCTTAAAATATGAGTGAAGGATTACCGTGAGTATGGGATGACACCTTAAAATATGAGTGAAGGATTACCATGAGTATGGGATGACATCTTAAAATAGTAGGGAAGGCTTACTGTGAGCATGGGATGACACCTTAAAATATGAGTGAAGAATGACCTTGAGTATGGGAGGACACCTTAAAATATGAGTGAAGGATTACCGTGAGCATGGGATGACACCTTAAAATATGAGTGAAGGATTACCATGAATATGGGATGACATCTTAAAATAGTAGGGAAGGCTTACTGTGAGCATGGGATGACACCTTAAAATATGAGTGAAGAATGACGAGCATGGGATGCCTTAAAATATGAGTAAAGAATGACCTTGAGCATGGGATGGTGCCTTAAATTACGAGTGAAGAATTACCGTGAGCATGGGATGAAAACTTAACATATGAGTGAAGGATTACCGTGAGCATGGGATGACACCTTAATATATGAGTGAAGAATTACCATGAGCATGGGATGACACCTTAAGATATGAGTGAAGAATTACGTGAGCATGGATGACACCTTAAAATATGAGTGAAGAATTACCATGAGCATGGGATGACTCCTTAAGATATGAGTGAAGAATTACATGAGCCTGGGATGACCGTGAGCATGTGATGACTCCTGGATAGCTCAGTGGTAAGATAATTGGCACAATAAGTCAAAATCGTGTGTCCAGGTGTCAGTTTTAAATTTAAACATGCCTGCTAGTGTGATTAATGTTCATTGAATTATTAACTGTGAGGTACTTTCTGATCCGGCTTACTTGTGATTGAGTTTGCTAATGTGAAACCAGTGATTTAAAAATACATGTAATTAGGACTAAGGAAAATATTGAATAGATTGTATCCTTAGTATACCAAACATTGAGAACTATTCTGCCATAACCCTTTTCAATGGGCACACAGTCTAAATGTCAAGGTCATACTCTGGTTTTCAGATCAAATATAGGTTTGAGTCCTGGCCTATTATACTGGGGGATTTTTTTTTTTTTTTCAGAGTGGTTTCCCAGTCTCCTGTGCAAATGTGGATACATTTTCTTTAAAATTATACCTTTCTCATTCCTATTCCATTAGCATAGTTATTAATATACACATAAAGCCCAAATGGTTTATAATAATAGATTCACTGAATAATAGAATATATATTTTAGCATTCAAATATGCAAGTTTTTTATAGAAGGAAATTTATCTCAATGAATTGATGTTTCAATACCCTTTACAGTATTTTGTATAGAAATTTTTTTCCTTATTTTATAAACACTCATAATCATGAAATTCTATTATATTTACTTTAAAAAAATTAATTACATCGTTAATCATGTTCCGTTTTATAAAAATGTTTTAACTTTTTGAGTATAAATCAAATGAGCCACAGTGTTCATACAGAAAATAACCTAAATTCCAACCAATCAACTTCTTTCTAAATGGACCATTTTTCTATAGATTGACCGAGGTGTTTCCGTAAACCTAAATTTCAAATCTATTACAATATGGCTGTAATTTATTAACACACATTGTACAATATGTATCAGTTTTACTGTGTAATGAGTTGAGGATTTTTCTCCATTTAAGAGAGATTATTTTAATCCATCGATACTAACTACTTAAACTGCTTGTTATCTATAAAATATAAACACATATTCTAAAGGTGTTATCAGAGTGAAACCATGTCGAAAAGCCACATACCATCCAACGCTGGCAAGATTACTTTGTTCAAAAAATTAGAACAAAAAAAAACCTGTTTGTGAAAGCTGTGTAGATGAATGACCTTCGCTATAAGGTGCAGTGCCGTACCAATGGCTCATGAATTTTAATAGCTTCATTGTTATTCGTAATGAGGTCACTCATTTCTTTCATTCATTCAAACACGTGAAACTATTCTTGAATGCCAAAATATGCATATTAAAGGTTGCGTTGTGTGGATAAGGGTATATTTTTTAAGGTGGGAGTGTAAGGAATGTGAAAAAAGACTAGTGTTCTTTCAGTTTTTACATTGAAACATTTTTTGACCCAAAATAAATCAAATATTGCTCCAGTAGAAACATAAGGCTTAATTTTCTTCACGTGGTGCTATCAAAGTTGTTGAATATTTGTCATGAGCACAGCGGTATTAGATGACAAACTTTTTAACTGAAGGTGATTGGCACTTTTCATTTGGCGTGGAAATGCAGAGCCATGGGAACAAATGGTTATCTTCAAGAATTTTTGTTTTGCAATTTTCTTTTCGGAAACAGTTTGTTCGATAATAGAATAATGTTGATTGTTGTATTTTTTATACACACACCTCTATAATTTTAACAGTGATCAAATATCATTAATTTTAACATTTTTCAATTGAAAATGTTGGCTGCATAACCAAGTAAATGTAACACCTAATAAACATTGATACATTATCTTAGAAGAGGTGTTGAGAATATTACTACAAAAATTTCACTCGTTCTCGAGAAAACTTATATTTACAAATGTTTGATTTTTCGCAAATCTTTCCGATAGCTAGCACCATCTACGGTTTCCATAATCCATCTGTTCTTGTTGGCACGGAAGGATACTTTGGTCGGTTGTGAAGCCACGCCATGCCTTTCACCCTCCCATTCACCCTTCCACAAAATAGGTTTTAGACTTACACTGGACAGGGCCAAGGGCCTGAAGAAAAAATGTTCTTATTAAATTCCAGGACACCCTTGACAGATATTCAAGAACGGTTGAGGTCATCATGTTAAAAAAAATTAAATTCTTTGTTTTTACCGATTAAATGTTTAATTTCTTAAACAAAAAAAAAGGTTTTATAAAAACTGAAAAAAACTGACATTTTCTAGCGTTCCCTACACCCCACCTTAAAAATGTATCAATACTGGTATGTTTAAGTGAGTAGCTATTATAATTGTGACAGGCTGCACTGAGTAGTATTTTTCCAAAGAGCAGTCATACATATTTTCAGATAAAATATATAACACACCCCAAATAATTTATAGTCCACGCTTCACAATCTATCTGGGTTATCTTTTAATGCTAAGGATAAGAGATTTATACTTTAGAGGAAATGTACCAGCATTTATGTGGTGAGAGTGAGAGGATCCATTTTGGATAAACCACCTAAACTAAACGTATGAGATTGATGCCATTTGTTTGAATGCCCACCAATGTTATTTTGTTCACTTAGATTTGATAGTTTTTACTAATTTTGGACATTTTTTAGCACTGTTTCTTAATACTAGTTCGGGCTGTACACCTATGTACTATTTACACTAATTTGTTATGGATTAATAAGGTTTAGTTTAGAAGTGCACCCACATTTGCATGAAGGGAGAGTGGGAAACAATTTAGGAAAAGCCCTCTTCAGTGCACTTGACCATGTGGCCACCGAAGCTGGTTTTATTTTTATTAAACTTAAAAATTTAAAACGAAAGAATCGATTAGGTGTATTGAAGGTGGTTTTCCCAAAAGGATTTTCCAATCTCCCTCCACACAAATATGGGTACACTTCCAATAAATATACCCTTCATACCCCTGAAGAGGTAGTATAACGCAATGCTTTTTTTTAAAAAAAAACACATTAAAATGACCTGTAGCTGGTTAAAAAGACAGGTTTCACTCTGAATGAATCATGTTGAGATTTTATGCTTGTGTTATGACTTAAGTTATGCGTTTTTAATATATTTTATTTGTAAATAATGTTATGTTATTATGTAATGAATAGTCTAGGAGAATAAGATGATACCTTTCACATCAGAATTTTAAGAAACCTAAAAACCTCACCCTAATTGAATTAGATTTTTGTTATTTAATGCATTCAAGGCTAAGTTTTAAAGTGAATTAGTTTTAGGCCTTTATTTTAGGGCAGCATTTAATATGTTCTAATAAAAACTAAACGGCCAATAAATTGTCATAATCGAATTAAACCAATATATATATATTTCATTTTTTTTTTTTAGTTGGCACCGTGTCTTACTACCCGTTTATGTTGTTCACTTCGACCAAATAAGTTTATGCCCTAAGCACAGGGCGGCCTCTGGATAGCTAGTGGTTAGAGCATTGGCGTACTAAGCCTAAAGTCCTGGGTTTCTTTTCCATTATCCTGGTGTAATTTTTTAATTTAGAGAACACAAATAAGCTTACGTCACACCAAATTGTATAAGAATATATATACTCCTCAACTTCTTTTACTACCTGCTTCAGTGACCGCATGGTCCAAGGTTCTAATTTTGCATTAGACTAGACTGTCAATTATGGAGAGATCGAGGTTAGAATCTCTTTCAGGTATACTGAGGGTTGTTTTCCCAAAGTAGTTTTCCCCTTTCCCTCCACACACATTTAGGTACACTTCCTCTAAATTTAACCTTGCTGGTTCCTAAAACCATTAGCGTAATTAGTACACGAGTGTAAAACCCAAATGGGTAGCAAAATTTACTGATAAAAAAAACTCCATTAAAATAAAAATAATTTTCCTCAAGCTTTTTTTTAATATTAAATTCCTGATTGAACTCTCAAACCGGAATCAAAGACAAAATTAGTGGATTGTGGCATTCATCTTTTCTTCCTGTACCTTTCACATATTATTATTATTATTATTAGCACCGCGTCTTACTACCCATTCGGGTTATACGCACTTACGCTAATGTGTAATGGTAGGGTGATTGTGAGATGAAATGAAGGACCTACAATTTAACGTGGAATCCGAACCACGGTGGAGGCCTGGCATTCCCCACATTCACAAGATGTCTTGTCAGAGGTGAAGGAAGGGTTTGGTAATCAGTAAAATCTGTGCCTTTCACATATTATTACACGTTATAGAAATGTAGCTTTTTGTTATTAGAGAACACACATTTTCTAGATGCTATGTAGACACCATTTGTTTCTAACTTTTAGATATCCATATGTGTTCTTTGCATTGGTAAAATGTTTAAACTTAGATGCTGACCAAACCATATTTTGAAAAAGACAAGTTTTTGTAATCCACTCGGTAAATATTTTAATGCTTGTGTGCTCAAAAAGCAGGTAAGGTATGATTAATGTAGAGTTAACATTGGATGTAATCTAAGGCATTAAGAAACTGGTTTTTTAAACCCATTCGGTACAAATTTTAATGTTTGTATGGTAGAAAAGCAGGCAAGGTATGATCAATTTGGAGTTCACACTGGCTGTGACCTAAGGCCTTAACACACCCACATCCCACATGTGTTATAACGTAAAATAAACTGTATGTATAGTTGATTATAGTATTTTTATATATTTTATCTTATCTGAAGTTTGAGTATATCCATAATCAATATTTTATAGTGCTATTTTTACTGAAATAAACTTATTTAACAGCAAAAATCAAACTATTTTATTGAAACATTAAGTTTGAATGGGAAAATCAGTCAACCTTGGGGTATTGAGGTAAAGTACTTGCTTCAGGACCCAATGTTCATTGTTTCAAACCCAGCTGAGATTGATGGATATTTTTTATTTTGTGATAAAAATCCATAGCACAATTTCCTTTGAAGGGGAAGTAAAGCTGTCGGTCCCATGTCAATTGTGGCATGTAAAAGAACGCTGAAAATTTGTGAAAATACTTTTTTCAGCAAAATTGGTAGGCCCTTTTGTGCTCGTTTGTAGAAATTCTTGTATGCTGATATAATCTTTCAGTTCAGAAAATGATTGTTAAATACATCGAATAAAAAAATAAAAACTAGCAAAAGTACATCTAATGATTTTATCATGCTTACAAGAATTTACAGGTATGGATTAATTAATACAAACCATATGACTTTTACAGTTAAAAGAGAGATACAGTTCAAACATTATCTATTGTAAAAAATATGGTTTTCTGTTAAAAAAAATATTGTATTTTCTGGCTAATCTTTACTCCTTTTGGACAAGTCTGAAAGCATAAAACATGATGCATTTTCATTTCAACAATGTGATATTTGCCTGTGCTTATGTTACACATATTGCCTTGGTACTTTTATAATATTTACTTAAGTAAATAATATATACCGTAATTTTAGAAAAATAAGGTATAAATAAAAAACACATTTATTTTGATGTGTTCATTGAGTTTTCCTCCTTAAGAAACTATCAAGTCAACTACTACTAATATTTTCTTTGCTTTAAAATCTTATTTATGCAGATCTCCTAGCTGTAATATGTGTTAGTATTTTTCTTAGCACTGCATCTTACTACTCATTCAGAGAGAGATTATATATATATATATACACACACACACACACAAAATAATACCAGTTTTTTTACCCGGTCACACAATCAGGAATACAAAACCTAAAACTTGATAGACTGTGTTTAATCAATATATATATATAATATATATATATATATATATATATATATATATATATATATATATATATAGAGAGAGAGAGAGAGAGAGAGAGAGGTTGTTATAACACATCTGCAGTACCAGATACACCCACTATTAGGTTTTTGTACTAGTCCTAAAGTGTCAGGTATGTATATCAATACAATAACGAATGTTGTGCCTGGTATTCAATTCATTGAACCAACTTTCAACCCAAAATAAGAATGTATGTTATTTTACCAGGTCTTAAACGCCAGTTGCTTTGCCAAGTCCCAGATCTCTCTCTCTATATATATAAACACATTCTATCAAGTTTTAGGTTTTATATTCCTGATTGTGTGACCGGGTAAAACAACCGGTATTAATATATATTGTGGACTTAGCAAAGCAACTGGCGTTTAAGACCTGGTAAAATAACATACATTCTTATTTTGTGTTGAAAGTTGTTGTAATGAATTGAATACCAGGCACAACATTCGTTATTGTATTGATATACATACCTGACACTTTAGGACTAGTACAAAAACCTAATAGTGGGTGTATCTGGTACTGCAGATGTGTTATAACAACCAATATTGTTTTGTATATATTTGTAGTTAAGTCTTGGTACAGCCATTTGTATTGTTCGTTTTAAGACTTGAATTGCATGTAATTATTATGCCGAATAATTTTTTTTTCAGTATGATGTTTGTGGTGTGTTGTTTATACCAGGTTTTAGGCCTTATTTAGATAATGATATTTACCCCCTTATTGTTTGCAGAAAAAGCATCTGTTTGACAGTGTGAGCTAAACAGGGTCTTGAAATGGGTAACTATTTCTAAAGAGTTCCTGGATTGTTTGCCAAAAATAACTGAGCTAGGCAAACATCTTTCTCTACATATAGTGTTTTATTATAAATGTATATTAGTGTTTAGGAGTTTTACAAAATTTGTGGGTGTGCAGATAATGGCACTAAATTATGTTAATTTAGCTGACTCTGATGCTTAGGTAACATAACAGTACATGACATTTGAGGGCATTCATTCTTTACACTATATTTTCAAATATATATTCACATAAGTTTATTTATTGGATTAAATAAAAAAAATCAACTACACAATAAATGCTGCAGGGAGAATGTTATGTTGCATTACAAGCCTCTGCACAGATATTTTATGCAACTCTAGTTTTAACTCTTCTGCTGTTCATAATCTGAGATTCACAACTCCGAAAATCATCTTCCATTTCAATGAGTGGTTTGTTTGCATCGAGCACCAAAACCTAAGTGATAAAAAGATAACCAATGAATCTTTCGAAGTTAACATCACTGTGCAGTAAATTGACAGTTGGCAAGACCTTTATAAAAGTGTATAAGTAAACTTACCTGTGCTGGACAGCTGAACTTTGTTTTGTTGTATAGCCAATCTTCGTGCAGGTCGTGAAGTTTACTAAGATAATCAAGGGGAACACAGGCTTCTTCTTTCCGGGCTCGAGCTTTCATTCGTTCATAAACAACCTCTGGTCGAGTTCGTAAGTACACTGTGAAGATTAATTAGGTTAATAAAAGGTTGTCAAGTATGTTTATTATAAAAAAATATACAATGTGTATCCAAAACTGATAGAGTAAGTATGCCGGTATAGTTTGTATTATTTCCCTACAGGAATTAAATAGTTAATAAACTAGTTTTTCATCAACATATGCCTTGAACAATTTATTTTGATTGTAATATAATGTAATATAAACATAGCAGAAGGGAGCGCGAGTAATTTTTCAGTTTTTATAGAATTACATATTTTTAACCAAAATAAATCAAATATTTCTCCAGTAGCAATGTAGAGTTTAGTTTTCTACACATACTAATATCAACAAATCTTGAATATCTGTAAAGTGTGTCTTAGAATGTTGTCAAAACAATTTATCTTTATTTAAAATGTTTTGACAAAATTCCAGGACACCCTTGACCTATATTCAAGATCTGTTGATATTAGTATGTGTAGAAAACTAAACTCTACATTGCTATTGGAGAAATATTTGATTTATTTTGGCCAACAAATTTATATTCTATAAAAACTGAAAAATACTTGCACTCCCTTCTACCGCACCTTAAGTAAAAACGCAAATAGAGCTATTTATTGAAAGATCCAATGTAAAGCTTTTTTGTTTGTTTTTAGCACAGTCTTACTACCTGTTCGAGTTGTATACATATATACTAATTATGCTAATGTTAGGGATTAGGAAGGTTAAATTTAAAGAATGTGTATTCAAATTTTTATGAAGGTAGAGTGGAAAACTACTTGGGGGGAAAAAATCACCCTCAGCAGACCTGACTGATGAAAATTCCAATCTCCTCATCGTCGGCAGTCTAGTCTAACGTATAGGTGATTGTTTAGAACATTCGACCATTGAAGTGGTTTACAATGCTATTAACAGCTTATTTTACCTATGCCCATGGTCTACGTTGTTACTTTCATAATAGAATTGAATGTCCTTTATGGGGAGGTTGGCTTACTTTAAGAGAAATAGGAGGAAAAGTGAACGAAAGTATTGGCATTCAATGAATAGTAAATCAAAGAAAAAAACATTTCTTCCTACATCATGTTAGTTAACTTATTTTATTGGCCTGAGTCAGCCATGTTAACAGCTAGTGATAAGCCCTTAATTTGTTTTAGTGATTACACTAATTTAAAATATAGATTGAAGGGCATTTAAATAATTGGCTCAGTGTTGGCCGAACCTGACCAATGTCAAGATTATAGTGGAAAATTTCCGCTGTGATTGATATGGGTTGAAGATTGGATTTGATTCTATTCGATAAATAATTGATTTTCCCAAATTGAAATATTTACCTATTAAGTCTCCACCAACATCTAGATTTGATGTTATCCATTTGAACCACTCATCCAGAACAACATATTCTGCTTGTGGCATAAGCCCATTATTTACCAGGTTCTCCACAAAGCAATACCTGCAATTTTTTTTTAATTACAAATTTATTTATTTTTAAGTTGTTCTTAAGGAGTTTAACATGCCTTATTTAATAATGCTCAAAATGAGCTTCAAAAAAACACACTTCATGGAAGAAAGAGGACTTTATATTTAGCTATATAATTACATGGAAGGCCTATATCAGGGGTTGGCAACCTTTTAGTAGTGTTGTGCAGAAGTAATATTGCAAAGTCACTCAGTGTGCCAACCAACCTAAGCCCACCCAAATTTTTTATATTAGTTAAATAGTACAAATATTTAAAAAAAAATAAGTTGATCTTTTAAAATGTAAATTTAACATGTTTCTAAATCAAATAAATTAAATAATCAGTGTGTCCTGAATATTTCATTTTTAATATGAATAAGAATAAATACAGTTTTAAATGTGTTTTGCAAAATTTAAGTTTTGAAGACATTCTTTTTAAACAAAACGACATTAAAATTATTACTCACATCAATGAATTTAATTAAAAATAAAGGTTTTATATAATTTTTATTCAAATCTTTCAGCGTGCCAACAAAAATCGTTACGCATGCCAATCTTGGCACGCAGGCCGTAGGTTGCCGACCCCTGGCTGATTTTGGTTTAAAGAATAGTTTAGAAAATTCAAACTTATTTATTTGCAACCAACAATAATAATGTTTTATTATATTTTTTGTGTTATTCTATATGTATTGATAATATGTATCATAAGTGACAGCTTCGCAGATTGCATGACTTCATGTATGAATGTATACTAAAATTGTTTTAGTGACTTTATAACTACCAAATACTGTTCTTCCTACCAAAATCAGGGTATAAGTTTTTCCTATTTTTTATAATCTAGAATTTTTACTGTTAACTACATATTAACTACTGTAATATTGTTTAAATGCCTATTATATAATGAGATATTTCCAGAAAGAACTTGACAAAAAAAATCATTGAAAGTTTAATTCTTAAATGAATTAAAAACTATCATGACAATCCAATAGGCCTACAATACCAATGACAATCTTTTCAAATGTGTGGTTCAAAATATCTCATTTAAGAGTAAGCAAAACCTAATAACTATACATTATTTAATATAAGTATATTTTATTTATTAAACCAAATAACCTATAGAATCAAATACATTTTTCAAGAAAGAATTTTCAACAGATATTATCTAATAAAAAGCAAACACACATGAAACAAGACTTCATCACCTGGCACTAAAAATGGACCTCTCCATAAGTTTGGTAGGTTGAGCTGTGTGGCGTGTGTGTAGGTCCAACATTGTTAACTGGACATATGTTTGAAATGTTAAGCTCCATCTCTTAGGATCCTCATACATCAAACCCTACAAATAAACCAGACTATACATGAATGTTTCGTATAACAATCCTTAGTTTTAACGATTGAATCCAATAAAACACTAAATGTACTTAAGGTAGGAATGATAAGGAACTTTGTAGATCTCACACTTTCCTGCCAGGCATATGGCCCAACATTCAAATATATTTTGTCAGTATGCCAAGTGCGATTTCTAATTATTTTTTTTTTAGTTCTATTTTTCAAAACAATACTTCTTCTGTGTTTTTGGTTATTTTACATGTATTTTTATGGATTAAATAGCCAAGCTATTATAGTTATTATTCACGATTTTTACCTATCTAAACATTCTTTAAATTGAAAACACGGAAATCAAACCGGGACCTTTCGGTTTAGTGCGCCAATGCTTGTACCATTGAGCTATCTAGGAGTCACCCTGTGCCCAGTCATTCTTCACTCATATTTTAAGGTATAGTCTGTGATGGGAATGTGTAAGTTGTCAGTTTCATTTGAGAAATCAATCAAGATCGCAAGCTATCAGATAACACGGCCACCTTCAAACTCGGGATGGCTTATGCTGCCAATAATACAATAACAACTGTAAGAATGCTCCTATAATTTTTGCCTTAAAATATCAGTTGAAGATGGCTGCATTATCTGATAGCTGGCAATCTTAATTGATCGCTCATATGTAGATGACAATTTCTTTAAGTACTTCAAAGACACTACCTTAAAATATGAATGAAGAATGACCCTAGGTACAAAACTCCTGGATAGCTCAGTGGTAAGAATTATGTGTATTTTATTTATTGAATATTGCACACTTTTAGCTAATTACATGTACCACTCCAGCCATTTATTTGCATATGTATTATTATTATTATATAGCACCGCGTCTTACTACCCGTTCGGGTTTTACGCACTTATGCTAATATGTAATGGTAGGGTGATTGTGAGATGAAATGAAGGACCTACAGTTTAACGTGGAATCCGAACCACGGTGGAGGCCTGGCATTCCACACATTCACAAGATGTCTTGTCAGAGGTGTAGGAAGGGTTTGGAAATCAGATAAATCTGTGCCGAGACCGAGGATTGAACCCCGGCCGCCAGCACAGAAGTCTGACACCTTACCCCTAGACCACCAGGTCACCTTATTTGCATATGACCTGTCCAAGTGGCACCCATCCCAAAGTCAAGGTGTTGTGGTCATATTCATGTTAATATCTCTAATTAGGTGAGGAAGATAAAGTAGAGAAAAGGGGGAAGAAAATTAAGGTAACCATCTCTAAATATTTTATATAAAGATTTAGAATGTTAAAAAAAAAAAAAAACCATGGCAGATCCACCCTTTGCCTCCTAAACATTCATGCCTGTCGGAGTTTTTAGTCATTGAAGGTTTCCCTCCACAAAACCAACTTTATTTCAATAATCTAAAACACTTTAGTGAGGTAAAAATATTTCTAAGTAAAGTATTAATATAGTTGTTTTGATTGCAAAATGGATTCAAAACCTAATTTGCAATATCATTTTACCATTCACCTGATAGCAAAAACAATTCAGGATAATTTATCTCAACTTCGTTTCACTTATCTTTTGTTAAATCATGTAAGGGAAGGTGTTGTACCTTGGACCTATTTTCACATTTTGATTTTTTACTTTGTTCAAACTTTTAAGAAGTTTGTAAAATTTAGTATGTAGAGACTAGGTTACCTTAGGAAACACATTTTTTTTTAGAAAAATAAATTAAAACTGGTTCATATTTTTTCATTTTGAAAAAATGTTTACACTAGGACCAAAGTACAACATATGTGTTGCACCTTGGGCCTCTGTGAGTCACTTTAAGTGAAACTCCAAAAAACAATTACAATTTTTTTTTATGTTTAGCAATTGGGCTATAATATATATAATATTAGCACCACGTCTTACTACCCATTTGGGTTATATGCTTTAAGTATTAATTACGCTAATGGATTAGGAACTGGGAAGGTCGAATGAGAGGAAGTGAACCCGCATTTGCGTGGAGGGAGAGTGGAAAACCATTTAGGAAAAATCACCCCCAGTTCACCCGACTGAGATTCAAACCTCAATCTCCCCATCCGCAGCAGTCGAGCTCAACACGTCTTGCGCGTTAGCCAACTAAAGCCACCGAGGCGGGTAATTAGGCTATAAACAATTTTTCAAACTGGTTACAATCATGAATTGGTAAAAATGTTTAGTTTATTCAACATTTAGTTGTGATGGATAAAACACAAAAAATCAGTTCATTCAAATTTTGAAAGATCAACACAAAAAGCCAATTTTTCTAGCTGGCCTCCACTTAAAGTAGGGTGTGATAACTTAAAAACTACAGCGTTTTTGTCAATAGCATAAACTTCACAGTCCTCTCTTGTAAATCATCATCATAAGATTGTTCATTTATTAACCACTTCAGCTACAAAATATTTCACAGTCTTTTCGGTTGCAATCTTTACCAATATTAACACTCCAAGTTCAATCTTTTCATCATCTGGATCAATAAGATCAGTAAAATCTTCATCCGATGAACCAGGATCATCACACAAGGCAATTTCAACTGACTCTTCAGAATCAGAACTGTAGCTCAAATTCTTTTTTATAATTTTCTTCACTTTTGTCTCCTTCAATATGGCTTTTTTCATTTTCTTGAATGCTTTTTGTGATTTTTTTTCTGCTTCTTCAATTTGACGTTTCACTGGAGTATCTGTTAAAATATAAGAGCTCCTTTTTTTCTGCTCTTTCCGGTAGCTATAAGTGGTTTGGCCTTTGGGTAAGGCCTTATTTCTTGAGTGATACAAGGTTGGTAGGTTCAGAGTGATTGCTTGGAGTCAAACCCGAAAATGAAGAACCAGAATCTAGGCTTGAATTATTTTGTAGGCCTCCGCTTAATTGGTTTGATTTGCCAGAGAGGGCATTAACAGTTTGGTTTCCAAAGTGACCATTAGCAGGTTGGTTTACTTCAACTAGTGGCAATGGCCGGTCTGTTACATTAGACACTAGAAACTCATGATCTTGAAAGATGTTTTCATTGAGTGGGGTTGATTCCACTGACTTTGAAACCATGCATAATATTTGTGGGCGTACAAGCTAAAGGGAAAGCCTTCCCAACTAGCTTCGCTACATCATAAATTGTTGCTGGTTTCCCAGCATTATCCGACCTCCTCATTCACTCATCCATGGCTGTATTATAATAAGCTTTGAATGGGCCAAAAACCCCTCTATCCAGCGGATGCATCTTGTGACTACTATGGGGAACAAATGTAATCAATGTTACCCCATTATCTTTAGCCAACTGAATTGTGCGAATGGATATATTGCTGTCATGGTTGTCAAGCAGCAGGATAGTCAAGTTCTCCATGCTCGAATGGCTGTGCTTTATAAAATGTCTCAAAAACTCATGAAACAGGTATTCATTTGACCACCCCGGAGGGTTTGCTCCACCAATACTTCCAACTGGAGCCCCTTTCAACATAAAGTCCTTGAATTTCACACGTGGAAATATTAGCATAGGTGGAATCAAACCACCACCGGCATTGACAGCTGTTATCATGGTGATAGTGGTGCCTCACTCTGCATTGGTCATCGATCCAACTTGTTTTGACCATTTTGTGCCAAAATCTTTGGGGGAACTTTAATTGTTGATACTCCCATTTCATCGCAATTCCATATGTTGAATGCTGAAATGCCAGGATTTTTGTCTAAAACCTTTTTGTAATTGGTAAAAAACAAAGAGACATTTGCTTTGTTAAATGCTTTTGCACGAGCCAAGCTCGTTGCTTCAGGTCTTCGTAAACTCAGGTCATGAAGCATATTTTTTGCAAATTGCAAAGCCAATACTTGCCTGCCATTTTTTGTAGGCAAGTATTCGAACATCTTTTAAGGTTAGGCCATAGTGCAAATGACTGGCTTTTAGAATATAGTCTGCTAAAAGTTTCTCCTCTTCATCTGTAAAAACCTTTTTCACATCATTTTTCTTGATGTAAGAAAAGTTTAGCAAACCTGACTCTTTGTGGGATTTAAGGTGTGTTGTACAATAATACCTATTATTTAACTGATTAAAGGTATGGTTATACTGATTTTTGATGAACGAATTTAAATAGGCTCTAAATTAAAAATTTAGGAAAACAATATATAAGCTATAAAAAAGAGGGGGATGATTCAAAAAGCATATTTATCAAAAGTGACTTTATTTTTTGAAATTAAATTAATTTAGTAAGCCTACACAATTTTAACCATTGCAATACTATTAAGAACTCGTTTCAGAGCGATGTATTTGCTGGTTTGCATGACCAACTTTCTTAGCCCATACACCCTCATAAATACATTGCAGGAACAAGGGACTTGTTTTATTTTGTAAGGGAAGGATGTGAAAATTAGACCAGCTGCTAACTTTTTTTGATTTTTACTTACTTTATTTTTTATCATTTGTGAAAATATATTATAATTGACTATTTTTGACACAGACTAAAAATTATAATAACGCAGCATTTTGACTCTTTATAAAAGGAGGTCAAACTTTTAAATTCTTTAAGACCAATTTACTATAGAAATATTTATAATCCAAAGTTTAACTATCGACTAATTTTTATCTACTTATAGGCTGTGACACTAAAATCTCGCCCCTTGTTACTAGGGCTAGCTCTGGACAGAACACTGAACTTTAGAGGGCTGGAGCCAAGAGTTGGTTAGGCTACTTCCATCTGTTACCTCGCTCCGGCTGACACACAAGACATTCCCACACCAGTCATCACTAAACAAAACAAGCCTAAACCAAAGGGAGTCTAATTCATTAGTGAATTATGTATTTTCAATAACCGATATTAATTATTGTTTATAATGTACTTTACAAACCAAAGTTGAAGTGAAACTGTACTACCATTCTCTTATATACAGTATGGGTGCTAAGTATAGAAAAAAAAAAAAGGTCAATACCCACTTCAGTGGTAGAATAGTCTAAGGCGTCACTCTCGTGTTAAATTGGCCTGCTGCTAGCGAAGAAATAGGGGTTCAAATCCCAGTCGTGTCTATTGAGGGTGGGTTTTCTTAAATTTTTTCCCACTCTCCCTCTACCCGAATGTGGGTAGACTAACTATAAAATTATTCCTTTCTCATCCCTACCCTATTAGAGTAATTATCATCTATGCGATTGCCCCTCGCCTGAATTTTTCTCAAAAATGATATGCCTTTAAAATCTATTTCAAGTGGTCTTCGATCGGCAATATTTTGAAAATTGGATCTGTTTGGAAGTTATTTGAAATGGACCTCTTCTGGATTTTTTTAAGTATATGCCTCTAGCAGATGTTTTAAGTGATCTTCTACTGGCCAATTTTTAAAAATTAAAGGCTTTCAAAAACCATTAGTAGTGTTTATCGCAAGAAAATTCTTCAAAATTACAACAATCTTAAACTTATCTGGAGTGGCCCTTGCCTAGATTTATTTATTTATTTATTTATTTAGATGGCCCTAGAAGCTATTTAGAGCGCTCCTCAACTGATTTTTTTCTTACAGTTGCATTATTCTAGAAGTTATATGGAGTGGTCTTCTCCAGTTAATTTTTGAAAATTTAATGCACCTAGAAATCATTTGGAGTTTTATTTAAGGCAATCTTTTAGCTTAATATTCGATACTGTTGGGGTGTTTGAAATGTATCTAGGAGGGAGTAACTTATTTCCACAGGGGGCTAATTTGTCCCATGGGCAGTGCCACCCTTACCCCTCGGTTCCACTGCCACTGACCCTAAGTTTTTCATAAGAATATATTTAAATATAGCTTTTCTTTATGGAAGCTATTTAGAGTAGTCCACTCCCGGATATTTTTTATTCCATATCTTTATATTTTATTAGGAGTGATCAAATCAGAAGATTCTAGAAGTTTTAGAGCTATTTTTAAATTGTAATAAGAATTATATGCATCCTTCTCACACAAAGTAATGATTTCTTACATTTGTGTGTGTGTGTGTGTGTGTGTGTGTCTGCCTCATTGAACACAATATTTGAAGAAACAAAAAGGGGGCCTACCTGGGCCCTTCTGTGGACACGCCTATGGAAAAAAATTGAAGTTTTAAAATGTTTCGGTAATTGTAAAATTGCGACTAAACTAGCTTAGAAGTTTGTAGTTGGAAAAGCCACAGTGACAGAAAAAAAATTCTAAAATGTAATTGTTTGGTTCCTCAACAATGATTAAATCTCTGGTTAGTCGTTGAACATTGAAAGAGTAATTGTTTGCCAAGTTTGATGAGACACTTTTTTTTTTGTGGCTAACTCAAGAAAAGGGTATAGGAACGCCAATAAATGGCCCCTGATCAGATTATCCGGAATCTTGGACTACCAGAGTTTTATTCTATTTGGTTGAAGTCAAAGTATTTAGGTTTGGTCTAGGATGTTTATATTAGTTTGCATAGGTTTAGATAAGTTCACTCATACAAAATAAATTGTTTTGAAAATTATTACAAACATATGTTTATTTTATTTTAATATTTAGTGAAGAGCCAAGTGTTTTGTTTAATGTTTTCGATTTACGTATTGTTTAATATTACAAACAAAATGGCAATTTTCCTTTTCCTATGAAAGTGATTTTAAGGTTACTTTACATAAGCAATTTTGATCATTTCTCCACTACTATTTGAGATACGAGAAAACTTATAACTGTATTTTTTTTTGTTTGTATTGTTAAAAATAAAAAATATTTTATCTGAAACATATTTTTAAAAACCAATAGTTTCTGAGATATAAGCAAATATATAAAAAAAGAATTGAGATCTTTTAAATATGAAATTGATTGTTATGCTCTTTTGTGGACAAAGATGTTCCCCTTTTATTAAATTTCTGTAAGTGTTCCGAATAACCTAATGCCATGGAATAAGGAATTAAATAGCTAGCAGTGTATATTATTTCCTTTATAACCTTTGGTGGAGTGTTTCTGTAAATATATGGGGAATCTATTATTTTGTTTCTCAGCTATTACAAATCTTTAGTAAATCAGTTCATTTTAAGATGAGAGAGGGAGAAAGACTGTGCAGTGCACCGTCGTCCGTACCATTTATTTTTAATAAGTAGAGTAAAAATGTTTATTGCACATTGGTGTGTATTTTTAAGGTTTATTTATTCTTTAAAGTTCCAACATATTACCTGATTTTTAACAACTGAGATTATCTTCCATTATCATTGAGAATATAATTAACGAGCTGGCTTGTGTACTGAGTGACTCACATGCTCAGGTACATCACGCCGAGGTACATCACTTTCACTAGGACCAAGGTACAACACTTAGCCATGTTTCAAAGAGTGACTGCCAACCATTTTGAGGTACAGTAAACACAGCTTTAAACACATGTTCTTGAAGACAAAACAATGGTTTACAAGACTTAGCTACTATTCTAACATGTAAACAAATAGCTACAGTGACAAAAAGAAAAAGAGATGCATGATAATACTTACTTTGAACATAAGAAAAGTAACTTCAATTTCTCCCAACAATACAACACAATATTCATGAACTAGAACACCTTGCTAAAGGCCTCTGGTGCCAAAGGTATAATATAAATGTATTAGTTAGCACCTAACCCCACAGATGGTGCTGCAATCACTATATGTCCAAGGTACAACACCTTCCCCTACAATCGGGCTCAAAATTTAAAAATTATAAATAAATTTTCTTACTTAATTAATTTTGGTCTTTGTAGAGATTGCAGAAGTGTTGTGAACCTGGTGTTTGAATCATCATAGACTTGAATTTTGTCTTCTAGAGATGCCTAACAATATGATAAGTGAATTGAAGTTCACTTTTAAGTGTGGTTCTAGATGCAATTGCTTATGATCCCAATTCTTTCGAGGAAAATAAGAATTTGTTGCCAACATCGGTGGTCTTAGTGTTAAGTGCTCACCTAAGGACCCGAAGTTGTTTGATTCAAACCTAGTCGGGGTACATGTATTTTTCTTTAGCGATAAAAATATGTATCACAACTTCCTTTGGAGTAAAAGTAAAGCCGTCGACCCCATCTCGAGTATGGCATGGAAAGAAACCTGAAAGCTATGTTTATATACATATACCGGCAAAAGTGGTAGGCCCTTTTCCTCTCACTCAGAGAAATTCTCATGTGGTGATATAATCAGACTGTTCAGAAAGTATACATTAAATACCAGAAATAATTAGAAACAATTTGATAGAGTGAAATACCCGATAATTTAACTTATAATCAATCAAAATGTAAACTGAACTACGTTGTACCATATTGCTAAAATAAATGTTGTAAGTTAGTTTACCAACAGATTGTGGCCTTTGACGTTTCTCCAAAGCTCCACAGGCTCAGAAAGAAGACAAACATCTTCTTGTTGAGAAAAATGGTTGAGTAATGTGGTTTTTCCACTGCCAATATTCCCCTCAACAAACACAGTGAATGGTTTGCTTGCAGCCGACATGGTTGTTAAATGTCGAACTCGCACTACTAATCTATTGAAATAAGACATTTTAAATTTAAGATAGGGCCATGAGTTGAAACAGTTGTCATAAATTTAATTGTTTATTTATGTTTAAATATTGAGATGAGTAATTAAAACCATAAATTAAAGAAGACCAAAAAAAAATCAAGGCTATATAGGCCCCTACTAATTTTCTCGGGTGTATCAATAATTGTAGCTCATTCCTTTTGATTTATTTCCTTAATTTTTGTATTTTAACCAATTATATTGGGTCATTTTACCATGGTACATTTGTACTGACGGGTGAATGCATCTCGTGAAGTAGTTGGATGTATGTAGACTATTGCAAAGAATGAAGTATCAAAAGAAGCAAAGATGGCAGTACTGTATATAAAAGTGTTTTAACACCAACATTGTCTTCAAGATGTGAAGCGTGGGTTTGTCAAGAAAAACACAAGAGCAAGGTGAATGCTGTTGGAATGAGATATCTAATAAATATTTGTAGAAAAACTCGTCTGGACAGAGTCAATAATTAATGGGTGCTGAAGGAGTGCAGTTTGAAAGGGAATCCAATAGGTTAATGTGAAATAAATGTATTACATTGGTTTGGGCATGTTGAGAAGATGAATGTGGAATGAGTGACAAAGCAAATAGATAAAGTTAAGAGTGTATGGACTAAAAGGAAGGAGTAGGCCATGTAATGGTGGCGTGGCTGAATGATGTAGACGAATGTGTGAAAAAGAGAGACATTAAGAGTTTTAAGAAAAAAAGAGCATGTATGACTCTTGTGTATGGATGTTGTTGAAGCAAAGGGAGTGTGTAAGGATAGGGAAGTGTGGACAAGATTAGTGAGGATGGATTAAGCACGGTGCTTTTTTTTTGTTTTTGTTTTTTAGATATATGCACAGTTTCTTGCCTACTCCATAGAGAACGGCGTGATCAGGATTTATTTATGTGTGTATGTATGTTCAGATTTGGGTTACATACATGTTAGTGAAATAAATATTCTCAAGGTGGAATTTTAGAGGCAATGTACTCACATTTGCATGGAGGGAGGAGAGTGGGAAAAAATTTAGGAAAAAAAATCTTCAGTACACACTGTCAGGATTCAAACCCTGATCTCTCCATCACCAGCAATCCTATCTAATGTAAGGGTGACGCGTAAGACCATGTGACCATCATTGAGTTATAGTTAATGCATTAATAATTATACAATATTTAGAGAAATTAAGAAGCTTGGTGATTTAATTTAAAGGCGTTTATTGCAATCAAGTTTTGAGCAGAATAAATGTCCCGAAAATTAAAATTTCAAAAGTATCCCTAAGTTAAACATGAATTTTAAAGGTGTCAGTATAGAGATTTCAGTTGGGTTATTTTCCTGCACCTTATTTTAATTTTGTTTATTTATTGCTTCACTTGTCTTCCGCTTGGGTGTTATAGGCCCCTACACACAGTTTAATAACACTGTTGTTTTAAGGATGATAAAGGTGGAATGTAGATGAAATATACCCGCATTTGTGTGGAGGTACTGTGGGAAACAATATATTATTAAAAAAAACCTACCGGGACTCTAACCTTGATCTCCCCGTCACCAGTAATCCTCCGTAGTGTGGGAAATAATATATGAAAAATCCGACCAGGACTCGAGCCTGACGATAGATCACGCGACCACCTATGCGAGTTTCATTTATGACAGACCATTCAAGTACCTACATAACCTCACCTGAAACTACTTACAGCTTGTTAATCAGCTTATTACAAACAAACAAACTTAAGTGTTTAGACATGTCTTTTAAATATTACAATAAAAGAAGTACAAAACAAAGTGGAAATCAATTAATATTTTGAATTATTTCAAATAAAGCTTATTTCTTCACAGTGTTGCCAACGCTATCATCTTTAGCAATAGTACATGGACATGTTTGCCAACGCTATCGTCTTTAGTGATAGTACATGGACCCGATGGATTGTATTTCTACCAGTAGGATACTACTTTCTGACATTATATTGATAAACCCACCGATTTTAATAAAAAATAATAATTGATGTAAAAGTTGTTACTTTATGTCTGGGTCACAGGATATTACTTATAGAAAATATCCTAAAATTGGATTATACAGGTGGTGAAATTATATCGAAAGTATTATCCAAATCGTACAGTTAGCGACACTGTTTCTTCACTAGCGCTAAAAAAAAATTATCCCTTAGTATAAAAGTTAAGTAACTATTTATCTAGCTGTAAATTTGAAGTATTGGTACATTGAAACAGCTGAGCTGTAGCGTAAATATGGCGTTTCAAGTGTGGGGAGTAGCTTGACTGTATAATTCTAACTATGTGAATTTAAAGTCTCTAATTGTGTTACTTGGCCTATTATAATGGTTTGGGTTAATTTTCATATATAGTAAATCAAGCTATGCCTAGCACCTTCTGTTATTGACATTTTCAGAACTTTTTTTTTTTAATCTTGTGGTTATTCGATAATCATGGCTCAATGCAAATTGACACCACACGAGTTTATACAAAACTCATTTTCTCCTATGGTTGCTATTATGTGTAGTCCATTGGTAGATCAAATATGTCAAAAGAATAACCTGACATTCATAGAGATGGTTCAACCGTTTTGTAAACTCAATTCAGAAGGTTGGTAACTAGACATGAATTAGCTAGGTATTTGAAGTTATAACTTAACCTAAAGAACAGTCATATAAACTAAATCTTAAATAAGACAAGTCATTTATGCCATGAGAAAAGCAAGGTAAAATTAGTTTTCATCAGTAGGTAAGTTAATGCCATATTGGGAAGTATGCAGGCCTACTGTCATGAATAACTTAAAATACATGATAATTTATCCAACTGCATGTATACTGGTCCTATGGACATTAATTGTGTTTGCCGATTTTGAAAAAAAAAATGCAATTGACTTATTTCCAGAATATTTCTGAAAGCAAGTCTAAATAGAAACTTACATGTAGTTATCTTGGGAATGAACCATAATCGTACCATTCAAACTTTTTTTTTTTAAATCAAGAAAATTACTCTATCTATAGCTACAACCGCCGGTGACCTGGTGGTCTAGGGGTAAGGTGTCAGACTTCTGTGCTGGCGGCCGGGGTTCAATCCTCGATCCTGGCACAGATTTATCTGATTTCCAAACCCTTCCTTCACCTCTGACAAGACATCTTGTGAATGTGGGGAATGACAGGCCTCCACCGTGGTTCGGATTCCACGTTAAACTGTAGGTCCTTCATTTCATCTCACAATCACCCCACCATTGCACATTAGCGTAAGTGCGTATAACCTGAACAGGTAGTAAGACGCGATGCTAATAATAATAATAATAATAATAATATAGCTACTACCATTAATTTCATCAAAATGTGGGTAATATAATGATACTAAACTTAAGATTATTAAAAAAAAAACTTTGTTATATATGTACTGTAACAAACAATTCAAAACTAAACTCACCAAAGTGACATGTTACTGCTTGGTTTTTTTTTATATATATATTTTTTTTTAAAGAAATTAACTGCGTACACTTAAATCTGCCTCTGTGTTCGAAAATCATCTCAATAATCATCTACATCAACCTTCCTTTGCTCTCTTTCACAATAGACAAATTTATTGTTTAACTAGACATTTCCTATCTAATCAAAAACATTCTTGCACATCCAACTAAAGGGGAAAACTTAGGGAAAATCTTAACAAACAAACCTATCTGAAGTCAAATATTAAAATAAGCAAGTTATATATTTTAAGGCTATATAATGTATAAATTACTTAATTAATAGGCTATCGGGTGACCTGGTGGTCTAGGGGTAAGGTGTCAGACTTCTTTGCTGGCGGCCGGGGTTCAATCCTCTGTCCCGGCAAAGATTTATCTGATTACCAAACCCTTCCTTCACCTCTGACAAGACATCTTGTGAATGTGAGGAATGCCAGGTCTCCACCATGGTTCGGATTCCACGTTAAACTGTAGGTCCTTCATTTCATCTCACAATCACCCTACTATTACACATTAGCGTAAGAGCGTATAATCCGAACGGGTAGTAAGACGCGATGCTAATAATAATAATAATAATAATAATAGGAGGCTATTATTAGCTACTTAGGCCTACCTAACCTTCATTGTGGCAATTACTCTGCTGACTTGATCGAACCTTTCTTCCATTCCATTGGCTAGCAAATTTTAATCTCAATTTATATTTACAAACGTGCTTCGGTGGCAGCATGATCCAAGGCAGCACTCTTGCACTAGACTAGACTGCTGATGACAGATAGATCAGGCTTTGATCCTAGTTGGGTGTACTGAGGATGATTTTCCACACTCCATGCATATGGAGGTGCACTTCCTCTGAATTCAACCTTCCTAATCCTTAACTCAGTTATTAGTATAGGTATATAAAATTCGAATGTGTAGTAAGACGTGGTGCTAAGATTATTATTATTATTATCATCACCGCGTCTTACTACCCGTTCGGGTTATACGCACTTACGCTAATGTGTAATGGTAGGGTGATAGTGAGATGAAATGAATGACCAACAGTTTAACGTGGAATCCGAACCACGGTGGTGGCCTGGCATTCCCCACATTCACAATGGTGCTAAGAAAAAAAATACATAAGTTAATCCTATTCACAAAATAAATTGAATTTCAAAACTTTATTAAATGACATGACATGGGCTCATAGGTCACACCATGTGCTTGTCATGTTTACATCTGGACTGAGATTATGGTGAGTTGTCTAAATGTTGTTAAAAAATTTAAACAAATACAAATATAGTAGGCCTATAGTTCGATTTGCCATTTCATTGTGAGTATAATGAGAGTGTTAAATGTTTAATTGTTTGCTATCTCGAGTAAAGCTCAGTATAATATAAGGTAAGATAGCTAGACATCATTCCTGTTACCTCTAGGCCTATATTTAAACCTACATGATTTTGTATAGTAAGCCTGTAGGCTTATACTAGTACAATTTTCCTTAAATGTAAAAGTGGCAACCTTAGCACACAAATAGGTGACTTAAGTCATCTACTCCCTAAGTTTATGTTATTTTGGTTATTAATAATTGGCTTAAAGGATTGTTTTTATTTAATGCTGAATGCCATATTGCCAATTTGGGCGATCTAAAGGTTTTTATATAGGAATATGCAAACAAGGAGCGGAATTTTAAGGAAATCCTCCAACATTAATCTGAAGAGCGCAGGGTGTGAAACAAAGCTACACACAGTAGCCCCATGGCTTCTTTGGTGCTGACTGACAGCTCACAGCTAACTTCTGACAGTCAACATTTAGGTATATACCTAAATTTTGACTGACAGAAGTGACAGTTGCTAAACACATGTTTTTGCAAATCATATGGTTCGGCGTAGGGATGCATAATTTGGTCTGGTAACTTTTCAAAGCCGTCAGCTCTCAGCTGTGAGCTGTCAGTCAGCACCAAAGAAGCCATGGGGCTACTGTACATAGGGCAGCATAAAGCCTTATTGATTTGAAGGTGGTTATGTTATCTGGTATCAATATTCTTAATTGATCACACACATGTGGACGATGTCCATACACCCATTACAGACTGCCTTAAAATATGAATGAACTACCCCGGGCACGTCACATGGTTATAGCATTGGCGTACTAAGCCAAGGGTCCTGGGCTCGATTTTTATGTCCAAGTATCATTTTTCAATTTAAAGAATAAGATATTTAGATACTGTAACTAGCAAAATAATTTAGCTTTGCTATTTAATCCATCATGAAATGCACATTCATACAATTTTCATTACACATTTGGCAGCATACGGCCTTACCGAGTCTGATAGTTTGTGAGTTTGTGATCTTAATTAATTACATATATGTAGCTGACGATTTCTTCACGTCTATTACAGACTGTGCCTTAAAATATGAGTGAAGAATTACCCTGGACATGGGACAGTTCCTGGATAGCTCAGTGGTTAAGCCATTGGTGTACTAAGCCAAAAAGTCCCGAGTTCGATTCCCATGTCCAGGTCTCATTTCTTAAATTGAAGAATATGATATTTAGTTTTTAGCTCTTTATAGAGGGCCATTTACACTATGCAACAAGTTGTAAAATTTTGTGTTTTGAAACAATGTTTTACAACATGTTGCATGTTTCTCGTGGGTTGGGGGTAAAGATCAAAGATACTTTTCTGTTTTCAAACATTTTGTACAAATAGAGGACCTTCGACATTGTCAAACAAGTGGCTACATTGCTTCCCCTCCCTCCCTCTCCACAAATCGTTCCAACTACCAGTACCTTACAGTTGAGTTTTATCAAGCTTGTGTGCAGTATCTGTCTCTAGCTAGTAAATATGGCCAAACCCAAAACCGTCCAGCCTTATCATTTTGACTAAACAACACAATACAAGCTGCATCAGCAAGTAGGACGTCCTCAGACACCATGATGCAAACTAAACAACACAATACAAGCTGCATCAGCAAGTAGGACGTCCACAGACACCATGATGCAAACTAAACAACACAATACAAGCTGCATCAGCAAGTAGGACGTCCTCAGACACCATGATGCAAACTAAACAACACAATACAAGCTGCATCAGCAAGTAGGACGTCCACAGACACCATGATGCAAACTAAACAACACAATACAAGCTGCATCAGCAAGTAGGACGACCTCAGACACCATGATGCAAACTGATTGCAACTTGTTTAGTGTCCATTTTCGTTTTTCAATTAATGACAACAATTGTTGTAGAACAAATTTTGTATGGACACTAAAATGCAACAAGTTGCAAAACAACTTGTTTAACAACATCTGTTGTTTCATATTGTAAAGGACCTTAACACTTAGTATGCACAAAGCTACAATACCACCAGAAACCAAACCAATTACCCTAGGAATATCTGTTATTTAATTACCTAACCACAACAATTTGTTAAGTTACACCATTCAAATTATTCAAATTCTGCATTTTTAAGATTTACCAGATAGCGCCTATGGAGCAGAATTTATAATACGAGTCCACGCAGAGCTTTAAAACTGTGAATCGTTTGGTAATCTACATGAATTCATAAATGGATTTTAGTTCTATATGGTGAACTTAACTGCTTTATCTATCTGATTGTTAGTTGTATCCTTAACTCTGAACCAAAAGGCCTCCTGGTCTGATTAATGAGCTCCAACTCTGTTCACAGGTCACATCCGGGATCCTTCTGGTGGTTCAATTCCTGTCAGGAACCTCCGAATCACAATGCAAGATGTGAACTCACGACCTCCACAACCCACACTTGCCAGGAAGTTTCTTAACGAATCTGTGAGTTTATCCTGCAATGAGAGAAATACTACTTTACAGATAGGTAAGACTGATGAGCATTGGTTCCTATGAATGACTTTGTTTTTAACGTTTTTATGCCTTTTGTCATGGTAATTACCTCTCTAAAGCTTGTGTTTGGAGTTCTGGGTGAAGACATTTAATCTACATTTGGCGCAAAACCAGGCAAGATAAAGATTTTAACTTCACTTTGGTTACAGGTTCTAATTATTCAAATTAAACTAAGCATATGTAATTATAAAGAACATAAACATGAACATGGTGATGATGATGATGATGATGATGATTGATGGTTGTACAGCAGGACCTCGTTTTACAGCATTCCACTTTACAGCATTCCGCTAATGCAACAGTTTTAAATCGTATAAATGTTCACTATGTTTGTTTCATTCTTTGGGTGTTTTTTGGCATGACACATGCAGAATAAATGGCATTTTATGTTGGTAAATTCACTCTGTTGACAGCAGTGATGGGCACTATCAGATGATTTTAACTATAAATGATTGAATGATGAAAACTATCTAATTATCATTCAATAGTTTTAATTTGATTTGTTTTCAATTGTCTTAACTCACCCGATTGATCTCTTCATTAGCAGTTGCTATGTGCATGTGTAATTACCTCCAGTCATAACCAAGCTCAATACTGATAATGATGATAGCAGGTGTTTTACCACTTGCTTGCACCATGAAATGCGAACACAAATCAATTATTATATTGTTTGTCGGAGATTTCATTGGTTGGTTTTGTGAATCTTGAGTTCTTGATTCAAGAAAAATTGTTTTAGTTTTCCATTTATTTATTTTATTTATTATTTTAACTAAGTTTACATGTGTAACATATGATATATGATTGTGTAAACGTGTTATTAGGATTTTATATGCATTTTAAACTTAAAAAGGGCTATGTTAATCCGCTTTACATCGGGGCTCTGGTACATAACCCGCCATATAAGTGGGGCCCTACTATAATAATAAAATGCTATGCCTCATTTCCATCAGATACTCGTATTTGTTATTGTTTAGATTTTTGTCATTTATGTAGGGTATTTTTTAGTCTTCAGATCATATCCATGCTCAATATCTCTGTTGACGATAAAAAAACATTTTTAAAAAAAGGATCTCGCTTTTCCCAAATAAACCAAAGACTAAATTTTCATATTTGTATTTAATATAGGCTAACTTTTTCAACAGTATTTGTTCAGTTGCACAGTTCCCTGGCATTATCTCACCTCAATTACATTTTTAGTGGAAGTATGATATTGAACGTATACACTATAATAAAATTACTCAGCCTAGCTCATATTGTAAACATTTTTAAACCCACACTTTTAAAAATGGTTTATATCGAGGTGGGAGATTAATCCAAAAGGCCAAGGTTATCAATTGGAAATGTATCTCAATATGCAATAATTTTCGCATGGTCTAATGTAAGACTAGACTTCTAAAGATCGGAGTTTAATCTCAGTTGAGTGCACCAAGGGTCGTTTTCCCCTAAATGATTTTCCACTCTACCTCCATGCAAATGCAGGTTTACTTCCTCTGACCTTCCTAGTCCCTAAAACCATTAGTATAATTAGTTGGCTTACATAAGTGTATAGCCCAAACGGGTTGTAAGACCCGGTGCCGGGAAAAAATAATTCTCGTGAAATAATTCATTAAAATATTAAACTGCACGTATCTCTAGTTAGCCTATTGGTGCTACTTGAAACATATTAAAAGTTCCTAGTGGTCCAATTTGTGTATGATCATTATAATTAAAACATGGAGCTATTTATTTATATAGTTGCTTTATACCACCTTTTGGTTTAGTGGTCACAGTTCCTGGCTACAGATCTAGAGGTCCTGGGTTAAATCCCTGGCACTTCCAAATTTTCTGTGTAGCAGTGGGTCTGGAACGGGGTCAACTCTGCCTCACAGGGGGTTGTACGACAAATGAAGTGCTACTTGAATGAAAAAAAAAGGCTAGAAAATTAAGATTAACAGTCGGAGGGTTCGTTGTGCTGACCACATGACACCCTCTACCCGCAGAAGTTTGCACAGTTTAGCCAACAGATGGCAGCCACTCAGTCCATATGGCTCGATTGCAGGCTGATGCATTTGGAATTGTATGTTTTTTTATTAGGATTTTTAGAATATGAATTCTAATATACACATGGCCATTGCTCTTTCCAATGTTTAGCTATTGTCCAATTTTCATAGGAAGGACTTTATGTGAGCATAGAAAAGTTATTAGATTTACCTTCACATATTATTAATAGGTCAAATAATGTGATATGCACCTGTTTCTTTTAATAAATGTATATTGATACCTACAAAACAACCCTAATAATATACCAAAAGTTTGGCCACAAAAAAAATAATTAATTCCTTATATTCCCTTCCTATGCAAATTTGAATGTATCTTTGTTGATATATCATAAACACTTTCTTGTTGCAAAAGTGAGACAGTGAATAAATTCTGCTCTGAACTAAGTCTACAAACTTATGAACGTTGGTTTTGGAAGCAATGACAAGTATTTATATTGTCTTCATTTTTATTTTAGGGAACCAATCGATTGACATTCCGATATCAATCCCATGGTTTGAAGCATGGAGAGAAACATTTCTTCAAGTCCAATTTCCATCAGATCACGAGTTCACCAAACATTACATTGCTTGTATCCTTAGAGTGAAACCAATTGGATCATCATAAAAGTTGCCTTTTGACCTCTTGATTGTGTTTTCACTGTTTTGTAAAATAATTAGTTTAGCTTTAAAAGTGTTACAACTTGTAATTCCATACATATAAATATATTCAGTTCGATCAGACAGGAAGAAGATAGTTTTTACTTTTATAAAAGCTATTAAAACCATTTTCCTATAGTTATACTTCAATTAATGTTATATGCAACTATCACTTTTCATGGATAATATCAACACCTATGAAATCATACATATTATAAAGTAAAATACTATCACTGTTTGTTGGCCACAATAAAATATGTTCCTGTTTTACAAAAGTTCCTTCCTATCAATGATCCTAACTTTACTTAATCTATGGCATCAAGAATTCAAAAGTTCATTGCCGCAATAACAAAAGTATGCAACCTGTCTGTGTCTTGAGCTAGTTCTATCCAATCCACTTCATTAGACCCTCTCTCTTTCAAGTCCATTCTAATTATATCCTCACAACTGCATCTAGGTCCTTCCAATGATCTCTTCCATTAGGCTTACCAGTAAATACCATTAACGGGGTTCTAGAGTCTCCCATTTGTGCTGCATGTCCTGCCTACTGTAATCTACAAAACTTGATTATCCTAACAATGCCTTGTGATGTGTACAGGGTATGTAACACATTATTATGTAAACTCCTCCACTCCTCAGTGTGTAATTTTTTTTTCCCACCCCAAGACCAACTTATTTTTGACATGTACCTACCAAACTCCTACTTTAATTAAACATACCATTGATCATAGAAGTTGGTGGCAAAATGCCTAACACCTTAGCTGCACTTTAGATTGTACACCATATCGGAACTGATCCTCATAGCCTTTTCATTTGCTTCAATCCAATACTTGATTCTCTTCCTTAAAACATGCACTTCTTACCATTTATTCATACACTTAGCGTTAGTAATGACATTTTAGGCATTTGCCAAACTATAATAAATGGTTTTAATCCAACCATTTGGATTATTGTTTATTCTAAAAATAATATAGTAATTAGTTTACTGCTTCTAAGGTGCTACTCTTGCAATAGATTAGATCGCCAATGACGGGGAGATTGTGGTTTGATCCTGGTTGGTTGAACTGTGGGCGATTTTCCTAAATGGTTTCCCACTTTCTCTCTGTGCAATAGCAGGTCCCCATTTTTGATCCATTAGCTTAGTTAGTGCATAAGTGTATAACCCATATAGGCTGTAAGACTCGGTGCTGAAAAAAAAAGTAACTAGTTCATTTGAAACAAAAATGTATGAGTACTTTTTCTTACATATCTAAGTATGTATAAAAATTCTTAACCAAGGGGTCAGGTGTTCTGGTGGCCGCATCTACAGAGGGAAACCCTGCAGAATTACTCCAGCATATGAGCCAACAATTACAACAGTTACAGAATTTAACCCCGGCTAAATTACCCAAGTGGTTCTCGCCTGGTGTGATGCGCTATTACGTTCTTGTTCACGACATAACAGACGGCGATAGTGCCAAAGCAGAAGCGGCTTTTAGTGCCATCAAAACCATGTATGGAGAGATCGCCTGCCATTTCCTGCAGATCAACTCGCGAGTGGCAGGCTATGGGGACGACCACAGTCACCTTCCGGATCCTTGGAGTCAATTCTTGCTGCGGCACATAGACAATCAGGTGAAGATGGTAGTTTTAATGTGTTGGTTTTTTTTTACCTTCAATTAGGGTTTATATTAACAACTCAAATTGCAATTTTGCTATCCAACACCTTTGATGGATGGGCTATTACCAAGAATGTAAGGGCTTAACTCTCCCTCTTAGTTATGTCCACTGGGTTTCATGTTAAAATTCCATAAAGGCATTTCAAGAAAATTTTAAAGCGTTGGCTCATCGACAGTATATTCGTTAGGCTTACTCAGACCCAGGAGGTATGATTTAAATTTAGCTATATTTTGATATATTTTGTAATCTTCTCATCCTCTCTTGATGTGACTGCACAAATATTTCTTTAAAATTACCTTCCTCATGTGATGTTATAGAATTGAACTAATGGAAATAGTTCACTGTTACTATAATTAGGTAATAGCTACTAGGGTACATTGGCTTTAAGTGCTTGAAATATTCAAAAAATCCCACTTAAATTAAGTTTATTAACATCATTGGCCAAGGTTTTAATGAAAAATGAAAAAAATTGTAAGTTTAGAAATATTCCGTTTACTCGGATGGAAAAAATTAACTAATACTAGCATCTTATACTATAATGCGTTCATACCCGCCTCAGTGGCGTAGTTGGCTAACGCGATAGTCGTGTTGAGCTCAATCGCCGAGGACGGGAAGATCGAGGTTCGAATCTCGGTCGGGTAAACTGGGGGGTTTTTTTCCTAAATGGTTTTCCGCTCTCCTTCCACGCAAATACGGGTTCACTTCCTCTAATTTAACCTTCCCAATTCCCAATCCATTAGTGTAATTAGTACTTAAAGCGTATAGCCCGAATGGGTAGTAAGATGCGGTGCTAATAATATAATAATATAATGTGTTGATCATAACACTAATATATTCATTTAGGTATTATGTGATCTGGTTATTAAGCTTGTCCCATAATTAGGTTAGGTATGAACCACCAATAAGGAATATTAGAGTTCTAGAAAAATTAAAAATAAGGAAGTCAATTATTTAATTATTAAAGACAACGCTATCCCCAGAAAATTTGGCCAGCTAGATGGCATTATGAAATAGCCGGCTCAGACATTATAAAACTTGGCAATATTACAAAGTTTGAATTGGGCAGCCACTAAAATTACCCACGCGGCATGCCCATTTGATAGGTTCTCAAGGAGAACACTGAAGGATATTTTATTAAATACTCAAATAGACTAAAGCATTTTAGGGTCCTAATCTTAGTCGTCATCATCGTTTCCAATCTGTAGCTGGGTTGAAATCCCTTGTATCCATACAAATATTATGTTCAGTAGTCTCAAATGCTTATTTAAAACTTTTCTTACATCCATTACTGTTTCTAGCCATTGGCCTTGGTCAATTTTTTGTTCAAACCATACATTTTCCACTACCAGCTTGCTAGGCCTGTCGTAGCCTCACACTTATTATATCTAACTTAATATTAGGACAGACCCAGCATCCAGTCCCTGTATGTTGATTCATCGCTGTGAAAGGGTAAACCCACATTTCACCAATGATAAATTTTTCAGCCATGCTGGGAATCGAACCTGGGACTCATAGCTCAATACACAGACACTCTACCGACTAAGCTAAGTTGTTGTATGTTATTTAAAGCTATGTGTTTTAATATTTTTCATAGATAAAACGTTTGGTTATAGTATTCCAGTGATCATGACAGCAGCCCACGCACCCCAGCAGAAATGGGGGGCATCACTGTTATGCCGAGTCGTTTGATCACCGAGGGACACAGTGACGGAGAGACGGTGATGGATGGTGGGTGACAGTGCGGTCAAGTCCCGTGATGATGTCGTCGCTCGAGCTGGCACAAGAGGCTGGGGAGAATTCTCCTGTCCCTGTAACTCACCATCCACTCAGTCCTGACGCTGGCCCTAACAATGTACTTTTAGATAAGGTATGGGACTTACAGGTATCTGGGGGCTCTTGCAAACTCTATATTTAATACTAGTAAAAATAAATATGGCCTTCTGTTCATAGTTTAAAAAAAAAACTAGATGGGTTGAAAGGGAAAACAAGTTAAAGTCGATATGTTTTGTTTTTATGGCAAAAAACACCTTTTAGTCAAAATAAATAAAATATTGCTCCAATAGATATATTTACGGTAGACTCAATTTTCAAGGGTAGTGGAGGGAAGATGAGCCAAAGATAATTAATTAAGGTTGTAGAAATGATAAAAGAGCCCATATTTACTTCTTTCTTTAACACTGGGTCTTACTACCTGCTCTGGTTGTATACTTATATCTTAATTAAGCTAATGAGTTGAGGATTAGGAAGGTCGAATTTTAGAGGTAGGATACCTGCATTTGCCTGGTGAGTTGAAAACCATTTAGGGAAAACCACCCTCAGTACATCTGACCAGGATTTGAACCCTGATCTCCCCGTCATCGAGAATCAAGTCTATTGCGAGAGTTATGCCTTATATCACGTAGCCACAGAGGCGGATATATTTACTTAATGAATTACTGAAAAATGTCTGTCATCTTTCCTATGTTTTTTTTTTCCTGCTTGATTAATTTTCTTTCCTTGTGGATTGTACACAATTGCCATAACATCAGTTTATGTGCTTGTAAAGAGTGATCCTATTGCTCCAAATATGTCAACACACAATCCACAACTGTCGGTGCGGTGCTGTACCCTGCCTCCCCTTCTTTTTTGCTACCTTTGGCATTCATGCGACCTTGAGCCTGCACCACAACTAGTTTTGGAAAGCCTGGATTACACTGATCGCTTTGTTTCCACCCTTTAATATTATGTTGGTCTGACGCCTTAGCTCAATTGGTAGCATGTCTGTCTACTGAGCTAAGGACGTTAAATACCTTAAATAAATAAAGAGTGTGTATTGTAAAAAATTGAGTTTAATGTATATACTGAAGAATTATTAGAATAATTTTTGCCAAAAATAAAACACTAGTAAAAAAACTGCAAAAATACAGACCTTATGCCACGTTCCCTTCCATCACATATTTTTGATATTTTTAATTCGAATCATGTGGATTTATTAAGAAGGTATCAAATGTTCGATATCATCATCATCAACTGTTAAGTCTATTTCCGGGCTAGTTTAATAAAATGCCTCCATCTTCCTCTATCCTAATGCCATTCTTCCTGCTTTAATTGCTTGCATTCTTCTCCTTTCACTTGCACACTTTATGCTACCTGCTCTTCCCATCTCTTTTTTGGTTTTTCTTGGAGTATTTTCCCTACATACTTCATCTCCATCATTCTCTTTTGTATGCTCTCCTTTTCAATCCTCATTACATGCCCATACCATCTCAGCATTGCTGCTTATAGTATCTTGTGTACTCCCTATACTCCTACTTTTCCCCTGATAACTTCATTCCTGGTCTTGTTTTCTCCTCATAACAGCTGACATGCTCCTCACAAACTTCATTCTCATGGCCTCCACTTTCCTAGTCTCTTACATTCAATGTCCACTTTTCTGTTGCATATCTGACTATGGCTAGAAAGTATGCTCTGTACAACACTTCCTTACATTTCAAGGGCACTTTTCTTCTCCATAGCAGATCTCTTACACACCTATAGAACGATTCTCTCTGCCGCCCTCCTTTTATCAGACCAAATATTTGATACGTACATTCTTTGTTATTCCAGGCCTGTCCTACAACCAATGACATCTACTCTGCTCCAAGCCATGTAAACTTCAATGTGTGGGCTGGGCAATCAGCGCAGCTAAACCATACTCAATCATCCCTCCAACACGGGGCTTGTCTAACTTCTAGTGACCTTGAGCACTTGCGGACGTTTGTACAGGAGTTCTGCATCAAGGCTCTACTACCATATGTCGAGAATCAGATTCAACAACTTAATGATCTGGTAAATGTCTAATATATTGTTTTATTATTGCAACTGTATCAGCTATTCACTTGGTCAATTCATCATCTTTATTTTAAAATACAGTCTACTCTCGATTCTACGACCCCAGAAATAGCGTCCCTCTCGAAGTAACAACCCTTTTTTGGGAAACCATGAAAAATGTTGGAAAAAAGGTTGAAAAGTTTAAGGAAATCGGCTGTAAAATGTGTTTGTTGCATTTATTTAGGTCGCTGCATTGCAATTATCTTTGTGATCACTGTATTACTAGTAACTGGGGTGGGTCAGGTATAAAAATAGACACCACCACCACCACCAATGCCAGCCAATAGCACTTGACTCTGTCCACCCCCTCCCACAAGCAAGACAATGTTTCCCCGCGCGCGACTGCCGCTACATCACACGCCAGGCTTGCTTTTGCCATTGTTATTTCGATTCTCAATTTGGTTACTATTTTGGTTTGATTTTGTGAACGCTTTTTGATGACCCACACTATTTGTTGTCTAAAAAATGCAATTTTTTCGTATGAAGGTCAGGGGTGGAACAAAATCTGTTAAAATTCCAATAACGACCCCTTCGAAATAACAACCCTTTTCCAGGGAACCGTGAAAGGTTGTAGAATCGAGAGTTGACTGTATGAGTAACTATGGTTATTTAACAATGAATAATTCCTACATGGATAATATTATATTATTATTATTATTATTTTATTAGTATTGATTATATGGGTGTGAGGTTTGAGGACTCAAGTTTACTCATTTGAGTCAGCTTGAGCAAGCTTCCAAGAAAGCTCTCGAGTCAGCTTGAGCAAGCTTCCAAGAAAGCTCTCGAGTTTAAATTGAGCTTCAGAAATCTCCTAAATATCAAAACAAGCTTGAGTTTAATAAATATGTAGCTACAAAGCTTAACTATTTAAATAAAAAATAGATTATTTATTAGAGTTTTAAATAATGAAAATAAGATATTCTGCAGTTAAACATTTTTTAATGAATCCTTAAAATACACTAGAAATAATAGTATTTTTTTTATGGAAAGAACATAAAAGAAAATAGGGGTGGCCGGATCTTGACTGCCTCGAAAAAGATCAGGAATATATTTAATCCCATAAGTCGGGTGAGATTAGTTATTTCTTGTAAAGTTAAGGGCGGGAAACAAAGCGTGCCTGGTGTTCCAGCAGCTACTGCGGACCAATCAGTCATCACTGTTTTCTCTTTTGTAGACAGCCTTCTTCTTGCACTCTTAAGTAAACGGTTTTGGATGGGTAGGGGTTAAGGGGGGGTTTATTTAGTAAGAAAGTTTGTTTGAGTGGGAGAGGAAAGTATTGAAAAGAGTGTGTGTGTGCGTGCGTGTGTGTGTGTGGTGCGTGGTGTGTGTGTGTGTGTGTGTGTGTGTGTGTGAGAGAGAGAGAGAGAGAGGAGAGGGGAGAGGTGTTTTTTTGTATAGTCAACTACAAGGTAAGTGATCGTGAGCAAATAGACGTCAGACCGATTGTCAAGATATATTTTTACTCTAAAATTATTACTTAAGTTTCATTTGTATAATTTCCAGATCCCAATATGTTGACTTATTTACTGTCCCATTCCCGTACCACGGTAAAAATACCATTTCATTCTATCTGTGTAAAAAAAAACTTTGTAACGGTCTTTCTACTCTGCTACTATGGTTCTTCTCTCTTTGCTACTAGTATTTTTATATAGCATGATAAAATGACATTGACGAGACCTGGTACTAGAAAAACTGCATTGCTACAGAATGAGATAAATAAAACATATCACACAATTTAATAATTTCCATGACACACAAGTCACCTTTGTATGCAAAGGAGAATAGAATACTGAGTACTCTACTTGTTTAAAAAAACTTTGAAAACAGTGTAATCTAAGTAATAGGGAAGGAAGCAAACCTGAAAAGATAGTTAGATTAACAAACTTACTCTTCATTTCTACACCCACATTTTCATTTTATGATCACATTCATGATACACAAGATTTTGAAATTATTCCTTTTTTATATTATGAAAGACAAAAAATGAAATCAGAAAAAAATGCAGTTAAGTTACATTTTGTTACATAGGCCTACAAGTGTGAATAGAGTATTAAAAAATGAAAAGAGAAGTTTATTGGGTTTTTTTAATCAAGATTAGGCTAAACATCCTTTCAGGTTGGCATCCTTCCCAATTACATACATTAAATTACTATACAGTGTCCACAGTTTTCATATATTTAAAAGTCACTAAACAATTATTTATTTTTATGTTAGTTGAGGTTGATAACTGTTTCTTTCTAAAGATGTATGTGCCTATATTATGTTTATTTATCACTGCGCCTTACCACCTGTTCAGCTGACTATTTACCTCGTCATTAAAAAAATGCTTTACGGAGGTGTCCTGTGACCTGGAAAACAAGGAAAAGTCAGGGAATTGATAGAGATGTGCGAAGCTTCGGAACTTTCGGTTTGTCTTTGAAACAAACATCAGCTTCAACCTCACTTTGAAACAAATTACAGCTTCGAAGCTTCACCAGTAAAAATATTGACAGCTAGAATATCATTATCTCAGCATTTGAACATAAATAACCTGAAATGAAGTAATTGAATTGTAAGTGTGATAGTAACTTGATCTGTCAGAGTAACATGGAATATTAAAAACAATGTTGCATTAGAATATTTTTCAAGTAATTTTAGTGCATTAAGTTATTTAAATAACCACAACATAAGATATTTTTTTAAGCATAAAACTAAAAGAAAATATTTGAACTTCGATTCGGCTTTGAGAATAGTTCATATATTCGATTTGAGTTCGCTTTGAATTGAAAAAGTGGACTTCGCATACCCCTAATATTTGATCAAATTTCTGGAATTTTCACAGAGTTGCTCAAAGATAACACAGCTTTCATTTACAATAGTCAAAATAAAACAATTCTTACCTTTAATAAACATCGCAAATCTCTTTTAGCACAGTTATTGCAATTTGATTTTACTGATTTCAATTCTCAAAGTCGACACATGATTTCTTGTGTCATCTTTTCACCCATCTACTGCAGGTCTTTAGTCAAAGTTGAGTTATGGTTATGCACATATGTGAGAATTCAGTTATTATACTATAGGATAAAGAACCCATAAAATAATATCTCACAACAATTTTAAATGTACTGGTGTAAGTCGATCATTTAATGTCAGCAATATGATCTCATTGAGGCCTAAATTAGATCGCACTATCCATTATCCCATTGATTTAGGCTAAAATCCTTTAACCCCTTCATAAAGTGACACAAATTCAGAATGTGCATGTTTCTAAAAAAATATTAGCACATTAACTTGTGATTTTAATAAAATAATCTTTGTAATAGGCCTAAATATTAGTGACTAGAATAGTTGGAAATAACCCTGGAAAACCTGGAAAAGTCAGGGAATGTTAAGATATATTTTGGTTGGACACCCTGTTATAGTTGACAAAGCACCACTCAATATTGTTATGTTCCTAAACTATCCAACCAGCTTATAAATGTATTGTGTATGGTATTATATGTTAATAGTTTCTCAGATGGGTAACGAGAACTAGAAATCTGAACTCATTCTCTCGCTTTATTTTATAGATTTCGAACAAGAAGGGGGTGAGCCGATCACTGTTCAGTGCCACAAAGCGATGGTTTGGTAGCAACAAACCAGGACTCCCTGGTTCAAATACCGCCACAAATGCAGTTATGTAAGTATGCAACCATTAGGTCACATCCAAGTAGGTTCTTTAAAAATGTTTCATTCATCATATTCATAAACTGTTACCTGCATGTGGCTAGGTCACATAAATAAAATTCCCCTATCTTTTTATTTCCATCACTCTTCCTCCTTTATTTGCTTCATTCTTCTCTCACTATCGTTATCTTCTCCCATATTTTTCTTGGTCCCTTGCATTATTTTTTTCTACATACTTCATACAATCATTCTCACAGGGATTATTTTCTTTTCCATCCTCATGACATTACCATACCATCTTAGCCTTGCTTTCTCTATTATCTCATATACTAGCTGTATCCCAACTTTTGCCCTTCAACTTCGTTCCTCATCTGTTTGTTCTTGTGACAGCTACAATTTTTAAATCCATTAATGTTTCCATGTTGTGGCCTGGGTCAGTTTTTTATTCAAGTCATATATTTTCCACTACCAGTTCGCTAGACCTGTTGTAGCTTCATATGCCTTATGATCTAACTTAAGACTAGGACAGGCACAACATCCAGTCCACACCGTTAATTTATCAATGTGAAAGGGTAAACCCATACTTCATCAATAATAATATTTTAGGACATGCTGAGAATCGAACTCGTTATCCTTAACTCACTAGGCTGACAGTAGACAGACTGAGCTAAGGTATTGAATTCTCGATGACCTTGTGACATCTAACATGCTCTTCAAAAACTTATTCCCACGGCCTCCACTCACCTCATTTCTCTTACATTCCAAGTTCATTTTTCTGCTGCTCAACATGTAACTTTTGATAAATGTATCTTTAATAACATACATTAAATGTGAAGGCACTGACTATTTTTAACATGGATGTAAATACAATTCATATTAGTGAAACATCATTAAATACAATCAAGCCTCTTTTTTGTAACATAAATTTAGATTTATTACTTGGGAATATTGTCAGTAACAAATAAATAGTATTTTTGAATCACAAATTCATTGTAATCCTTAATCATACTAATTTGTACTTATGGCCAAATACAAAGGAAACTGAATTTAAATGATTTAAAAGCTTAAAAGATGAAAACCGATTTCACTCTACACTTCTGCCACTTGAAGTGGTATCTACAGTAGCCCCATGGCTTCTTTGGTGCTGACTGACAGCTCACAGCTGAACTCTGACAGTCAACATTTAGGTATATACCTAAATTTTGACCATCAGAAGTGACAGCTGCTAAACACGTGTGTTTGCAGATCATATGGTTCAGCGTAGGGATGCATAATTTGGTCTGGTAACTTTTCAAAGCTGTTAGCAGTCAGCTGTGAGCTGTCAGTCAGCACCAAAGAAGCCATGAGCTACTGTAACTATTATACAATACTACCAATTACTCTTCTGTTATTGATTCTCTACAGTATCAAAACTGTTTATAACCAAGGTTTGTAGTTCTTCAATATGAAGCAATTTATTGCTTCTCTAAGTCTTAATAATCAGTTTTATTTTAAATTTGTGTATTGATGATTCTTCAAAGAGTTTAAATTACTATAACATCTTTGTAATAGTATATTCTTAACCATTCATATATAATCTTATGGATAAATTTTCACTTGAAGTGTCTCCACACTAGTTTTTCTCAGACAGTGGCATGTAGGCCTATAACCTCAGGGGGGCACAAAGTATTTCGGCGGGTATGAGATATTCTTCATCGTCATCATGAACTGGCCTGTGGCCAGGTATATTTAGTAAAATGCCACAATCTTCCTTTATCCTTTCACCATTCTTCCTCCTGCAATCTCTTCCATTCTCCTCCTCCCTCTCGCACACTTGTTGCTATCTGTTCCTCCCATCTATTCCTTGGTCTCTCTTGCAACATACCATCGAATTATATTCATTATTACATTTTGTTTTCATAGTTGTAAATCTAATAATTAAATTATCTAACTTATATTTTTATATGTTGTCATGGACTTTTAGGAAAGGTGGATAGAAACATATAAAAGGGACATACACAGTATGGCTTTTACAGTGAAAAGAAGAATACAGTTCACATTTTACATTGCTGCCATTGGACAAAGAGTTAATGGTTTCCTCTTTTCCTGTATCTTCTTCCAAATATAATAATTTTTTTATGACGAGCTTGAAGGGCTACATTGGTTAAACCATGATCCAAAAGGGTTGCACTATTGGTTAGAGTCAAAGAAACATGGCTTTAATGCATTTGTAGATGTTTGGCAATTGTAAGCTTGATTACTATTATTGGTTAAGTTTTATGGCACGTTGACACAATAAGGTCATTAGTGCCATGTAAACTTGATGCCTTAGCACTCTTTGTACCTCCTCATATTTCTGTATTTATTTTGAAGACAATTCTTTACAAACTAATTTTTTATATATATTTATTCCTGATTGAAAATTATTGTTTCAGCTATTCCAATGATGCGCCTGAACTTCAGTTGCGAAGGCTAGGAGACCTTTGTTTCATGTTTGGACATTACTCTTTAGCCTTCCAAGCCTACCACACTGCTAAGCGTGATTTCAACGCGGATCAAGCTTGGCTCTACTATGCTGGTGCTCTTGAGATGGCAGCCTTGTCTGCATTTATGCAAGGCGAAGTTACGAGGAAAGCTCAGGAATATATGGAAGAGAGTATTGTCACATACCTCACCTCATGCAAGTTAGTGACGTTGTGTAGTAGTTTAGTTTCAGATTGAGTTTAAATATAGTCATGTCAGGTTTTTTTTTTTTTTGTTTTTTTTTTTTCAACAAACCTATTTAATAAATGTTTTAAATATGTTTTATAAGAATAAATTGTCATATTTGAGATTCAACAATTTAGAAGAACGTCATTATATCGATTACTTTGTTCAGTAAAAGTTAATACAATCATGTGTCCAATTCTCAATAGCTGCAGGGATTCATCTCCTTGAAACGAGTATTTACATTTCTGATGCTTTAATCTGATGACTAGCGCACAGCTTTCTGAATCAGCTGTGACTAAGGAGCAGTTATAATCTAACACTGTTTGGTGCTAAGTGTTTTAAGAATGCCTCACATCTTTACGTATGATGGATATACTTATCCTGTTTGCTTACGGTTTTTGTAATGAAACCTGCTTGTTGTGAATACCATCGATGGTGCTCTCTCTCTTAGATTAAGGTTTGTGGGTATAGATGAAAAGTGAAATAAAAGGTAATACAAGAGACAAATTGCTCGCTTGCATTATGGATAGTACTACCCTGATAAAAGAACGTGAAAATGACCTTAGAAGAACAACACATATTATTACCACAAGAGTTGCAAAGTGCATTGAGGTTAGCATTGAAACTATTTTGTCATTCATTTGTGTTTTGTATTATTCAAACATATTTTTGTATCACTACGTGCCAACTTAATTGTTAGATGGACTTCATCACCATACTTAATTTAATCTGCATTGTAACAACAAATATGTTATTATTGTGATATTATTTTCAAAATACTGGTAATTTAAATAATGGTGTGAAAAGTATCAACATTTTAAGCATGCGTGCGTGGAAAAAATACCTCAAGGGATACCACTTAATTCACATTACTGTACATTGGACAGTGTTTCTACATTTTCCGAGCCACTAGGAAATAATTAATTTTATTATCAAGCGAGACCAAGAAAGAGATGGTAGTACCAGATAGCAGAAAGTGTACAAGGGAGAGCAGAAGAATGTGAGCTATTAAAGTAGGAAGAGTGGTGGAAGAAAAGAGGAAGGGGGAGGCATTTTAGTAAACCGACCCAACCACAAGCTGGAAACAGTTGGTGGTTAGGATGAACAAATGTTATTTAATGCCAAATTTATATAATTATATAAAATATATTTTTTTTAAACACAAAGCATTTTTTTAATATCCTAATCTTGATTTGACTTTGGAAATAATTCATCTAATTTGAGTCTCCTTCATACACACCTATTAAAGGGTCATTAAAATGAGTTAAGTTAGGGTTAAGTAGGCAGCTGAAGTCTTATTTATTTAATCCCTACTGATCATGTAGGAGGATAGTCGTTAAAAAAAAGTATTCTCTTTTGTTCATAAATTAAAAGTACATGTTAAATTTTATGAAAACGCTTATTAAAATCTTTGTGTGTCCTTAGGATGCCACAGTTTGCTACAAGAGCGACGTTGTTGAGTACGGAATGTTTGAAGGGCAGAAATTTGTACGGGGAGGCTGCTAAGCAGTTTATTCGCATGACAAGTGAAGACTCGGACCTTCGCAGTGCCCTTTTGCTCGAGCAAGCGTCATACTGCTTTCTCAAATCAGCCAGACCACGCATGATTCGCAAGTACGCGTTTCATATTGTTCTAGCTGGCCACCGTTTCTCGAAGGCTGGTCAAAGAAAACATTCTCTTCGCTGCTATCGGCAAGCTTTGCAGGTCATTATCTTGAAAATGAATTTAAATAATCTAAATAACGATATAAATAGATTGATCATTTGTTCATTAATATTTGGATAGAACCACATTAAAAATGTATCATTAAAGTATATACTGTAAATTTGGCAGAATATCAGTGACTTGAAAAATCTGTAAAACATTGTGAAGTCTTGGAAAAATCATGGAATTTTATCAAATTTCTGGAATTTTTACCTATTCATTTAAAAAAAAAATAAGCAACCTGTATTTAAAATAGTCAAAATAACATTTTTCTTCCAGTTAATTACACACCACAAATATCTCTAAACACATTTATCCCTGTTTAGAGTATTAATATTAAGCAATCTTTTAATGTCACAATATCATTCCGCTGAAATCTAACTCAGATCACACTACCCAATATCTATTCACTAGTTTCTGGGTTATTGATTTTAATTGTGCTTAATGTTGAAAGTATTGGTCACTCACAGTTATTCACAATCATAAATCCATCCTGTGATACAAATGAATTAAATAATAATTTTATAGCAACAACCAGTTATGAGTGAGTGTTGATAGCTCGAGTGGCTGCTACTAGCTCCCACAATATTTAAACTCAATAATAAAACATGTGTTTAATCGGAATGGGTACTAAGACTTGATCCTAAAAATCATTGAAATGTACCATTATGTTCTGATTTCCGAGTTAAAATAAATGGCCCTGTGATTATCAAACTCTTTTAGGTCTGATTTTCAAAATTGTTTTATTTTCCTTTCATCACAATGTTGGTTTGAACATTAAACCTAAGAAATGTGAAATCTAAATGGTACAGTTGTAATTATATGAAAATCAAATTTTAAGAAAGATCTGCTTATAGTGTTTTTATAAGTCACTTTAAATTTATGCACGGGGAATATATATTTCTTTTTAATAAGTGGATTCAAATCTTTGTTGTTAATTATGCTGTTATTGAATGTTAATCTACATTATCCTTATAAATCAAACACTTCTGTCTTTATGGAGAAGAAAAGTGCCCTTAAGGTGATTGACCCTTTTCATTTGGTGTGGAAATGCAGAACCATGGGATTTTTTTATTGTTTTGCAATTTTCTTTTTGTGAACGGTTTGTTCAAGAATAGAAGCCTGTTGATTAAGTTATTTTATACACACACCTCCTCTATAATTTTAACAGTGATCAAATATCTATAAAATTGGAATTTTTCAATAGAAAACTGCTGCTGGCTTCATAACAAAAAATAAGAAAATATAACCCTTAATAAACATCAATACATTATCTTAAAAGCTGTGTTGAACATATTAACATAAAAATTTCATTCGTTTTCAAGTAAACTGATATTTTCCAAACACGTGATTTTTCTGCAAGACTTGTCTTGTAGCTAGCGCCACATACGGTTTGAATGATCCATCTGTTTTTGTTGGCCCGGAAGAACACTTTGGTCGGTTGTGAAGCCACATCATGCCTTTCACTCTTCTACCCATCATCCCACAAAATAGGTTTTAGACTTGCACTTGACAGGGCCAAGGGCCTTAAAGTGATACGAAGCATTGTACAGGGCGTACTTTGTACCCATTGTGACATATGCAGCAAAAACATGGACATTGAATGTAACAAAGACTAGGAAAATGGAGGCCATAGGAATGAAGTTTGTGAGGAGCATGTTAGCTGTAACGAAGGGAAACAAGATTAGGGATGAAGTTATCCAGAAAAGGGTGGGGGTACAGAAAGTACACGAGATATTCAAGGAAACAAGAAGAGATGGCATGGACATGTAATGAGGATGGAAAAGAGAGGATACTAAAGAAAAGGTTGGAAATGAAGTATGTAAGAAATAGACCGTAAGGAAGGCCAAGAGTTGATGATGATGACGACAATGACATCTTAGATCACAATTGAAAGGTTGTATATTCATGCAACCATCACTGTCCAAGTTAAACAGTTTTGTAATGATATCATGAACTGTACACATTTTTATTTCAAGGTATTTGAAATAAAAGCTGGGGCTTGGCAGAGGATCATATTCACTTCACCATTGGTCGGCTTGCCATGAATCTGAAGCAGGTGTCTGAGGCAGCGCTATCCTTCTCCAAGCTGCTCAACCCATCAAGTTCTCAAAATGGTCCGCAACAAGCAGCCTTTCTTCGGGAGTTCCTCACTTCTCATATGGTAAGGAAGTTTCATTTATGGATAAAATAAAGTTATTTAAGCACGTTATAATATTTTATTAATTTGAACATATGGAAAGCAGGGTTTTTTGTGTTCAAATCAAAACATAGCTTACTTGAGTGTGCTAATTGAACTATGTTATATAAAAAGAGTTGCAAATTATAAAAAAATGCACCATTTTTTCTTTACTTACATTTTAAAAAAGGTTATTTTCAATAGACTAAATCATGGTTAAAATTAGGAGGGATATCCAGCACACTTGTGAATCTTAATAATACTGGCAATTTTTCCTCAAGTATCATTAAGATAAGTGTGCCGGCTATCCATCTTAATTTAACTAATATTATAAAAAAAGTTATATTAATTTTCAATCATAGTCATACCAATAATCATGCATAAAAATTAATGTAAGTTCTTCAATATGTTCATGCAACAATAGTTAACTTTGTCAAAATTAAGCGTTAAAGAGCACCATCTATTGTGGTGATTAAAATTTTTTTATTAGCACCGCGTAAAGTTCATTGAAATGTCATGCCTCAAAGAGAACCTTTATATCTTCTCGTCACTATTTCTAGTTTTCAAATATATCTTATTAATATAATAAAGTGATAAGATTTATAATGCTATTCAAGATTAAAGCTTCTTCAGTATTGTTTAATGTTTTAGATATGTTTCAAACTTGTTTTTTAAACTAATAGGGAAAACACATTGCATACATTTAAAAAAATGTGTTTGGTTTTATAATGTTCTAGAAACAATCAACTAACAGCTTACTATCGTGTAACTTGTTCCAGCAACTTATCACAGAAGACAACTCTAATTCTGGCACCTTACCAACCCTGCCACTTCCCTTAATAGATAGCAACGCTATATCTGTTCTCATTGGTGCACTTTCCTCGCATCCTCCTACAGACCAATCTTCCTCCTCGGTTCCTGCAACTGGTGTGATGTTCTCTGATGCACAAGCGGACAATACGAGGTGAGGGGACTTACAACTTATTTAAATACTTTATTTCTATGTTTGAACAACGTGGAATTAACTGTCTAATATAAGGGTGTGAAGTCCACTTTTTCTATTTGAAGCTAACTCAAATTGAATACATGAAATATCCTCAAAGCCAAATTGAAGTTAGAATGAATAATTTTGGTTTGCTGTTCTATGCTTAAAAATATTATATTTTGATTATTTGTATAACATTTTGTACTATAATCACTTGGAACAAGTTTAATTGCACAATATTTAATATTCTTTTACTGATAAATTGAGCTACTATCACATTACAATCATTTACTTCAAATTCTTTTATATGAATATTGATTTGTAACATATACAACACTCAGAATGGCGGTCATTGACTATACATTTAAATAAACATTGAAAGACTCTTCTATATACCTTTAAATATTTAATCTAATACAACCATTTGGTGCCATTTTTCTTTTGACTTTAAATTGAGTATTTTAGCTGTCAATATTTTTGTTGATGAAGCTTCGTATTTGCTGAAGTCAGAATTTTGGATATTTGTGTCAAAGTCTGTCTACCCTGAAAGATGGCAAGCCTACTTTGATGACTACACCATTCAATGCACTATATGCAGACTGTGCAGCTTATAAGATAGAGTTATACTTTAATCTCTAAATGTAAGGTTGCAATCTTTCAGGGTAAAAAAAATGTAATTCAATAACATTTTGAAATAGTAACTAATTTATCAAATTTGGCCAAAATCTGTAGTCGTCGTGTGTGTCCTCCCCCCCTCCAATAACACTTTAATGTATCATTTAGTGTCTAAAATAAAATATTCAAGATACAATTAAACTTCAAGAATATTATTAACCATTTTTGACTTTGAAAAATTATACTTGAACACCCCGAACTTCTAGTTTGTTTTTTTGCAGATGGTTCAAGCTAGAGGAACAACTCATAGCAGAGGCTCAAGGCACCCTGCCAATGATCTTCAAACCAACTATTCAGCTTTTCAGCAAGCACACTAACAATGTTATCAAACCTTTAGCGGTCATTAATGGTAAGAAATAGTTAAGAAAAAGGCCTTTTTTATTTAGTTGCTTAGTTACTGAGATGGTTTGGCCATGTAATGAGGATGGAAAATGAGAGAATACCAAAGAGAATGACAGAAATAAAGTATGTAAGAAAAAGGCCACAAGCTGGTTCAAGAAAGAGATAGCAAGAGCAGATAACTGAAGGTGTGCAAGTGAGAGTAGAAGAATGGGAGGTATTGTAGGAGGTAGAATGATGGAAGGAAATAAGAATATGAGGGCATTTTACAAAATGGACCTGGCCACAGACTGGAAACAGTTGATGATAATGAGTAACATATTTACTTGGCCACCTCACACCATTCCCGAGAGTAAGGTGGGAAATACCCTTTCCTGGTGAGGGTGAGGGTGGGAAATAAAGCCCGCTTATCGTTCCAGCAGCTCCTACTAGTTAATCTCTATTGGAGACAAGTCATCTTCTTGGTTCTGTAACAAACTGGAGAGGGAAGGGCTGAGTATTTTATTGCCTGTGGGGAGAAATGTGCTCTGTCTATCGACAGTTGTTTGTTAGGTTCAGCAAGAGAGAGAGCTTGAAGAATATAGAGTAAGACATATATATATATATATATATATTGTAACAAGATTAGTGTTTAACAGTGGGACCAGCATGCTCTCATTGTTTACCCTAGCTGCGCTCCTTGTTCTCTCTGTCTCCCTCCTTGTCTAGCAGGTAGGCAGCGACATTCTCACTTGACTTGGGGATTAGAGGGGCCAAGGGGGTGCGGGGAGGAGGGCGGAGACACGTCTGGAAGGGTCGGGATCCTTTTTATTCTGAACTGTTAACTTTAGAAATGGAGGATTCCAGACCCTTACTGTCACCACCCCTATATAAACAAGCTCAGCGATAGCCGTGGAGAGTAGTCAGTTCTTGGCTCTCAATCAGTGAGACTGGGAGTGGACCAGCGTGTCCAGTGTGTGGACCTGGCGTGTCCAGTGTGTGGACCGGCGTGTCCAGTGATGGACCGGCGTGTCCAGTGTGTGGACCGCGTGTCCAGTGATGTGGACCGGCGTGTCCAGTGTGTGGACCGGCGTGTCCAGTGTGCGGATTGGTGTTGTGTATCGCAGGTCATTGCAGTGTATCGTGTGTCGGGACAAGTGTTGGCCTAAGTACACGGGTGATGTAGACATTCATTGTTACTGTGGACTAATTGTTTTTAATTAAGATGTTTGGGACTGTTTTTAAATCTTTGAATAGTTATTAGGTGTTTTAGAGTTGTTAATTTATTTATTTAATTTACTTATATCTCTGTGTTCTATTAGTTTAATTAAGTTACAGACTTGATTAAGGCTCTTTTTATTTTACTTAATTACTTGTTTAGTTATAATTAATCTAGATATAAAGTTAATCAGAGTGTGTATGTAAGTGGTAGTTTTAATAATCAAAACCTTGAATATTCCGTGGGCATTTTTTATTTGTGTTTGGTCGGCAACCTACCCCAATATCTCTAAAAGAACTCTGGTTCACACTTTCACGTGTGAACGGCCTGTGACCCTCCCAGGTCACGTGCGCCCCACGTTACAATATTATACTCTATTATATTTTGGGGCATAAAAATGGGGGAGGGTGGGAAGTAGCTTGCCAAGTTTAACTATTTAAGAGTATCAGCAAAAGAGTAGAGATTACAGGGTAGTTAAACAAAGAACCTTTAAGGGGAGTCAATTTTAGAGGAAATTAAAGGGACTTTTAACAGAAATAAGTTTCAAGGGGGTTCAAACATAGAAAACATTTAAGAGGTTTCATAACTAAAGAATATTTAAGGGGTTTCAAACCAAATAACCTAAGGGCTTTTGGACCTAAATAATCATGCTTGTAGAGAACTTCAATTTCATTCTCCTCCCCCCCACCCCCATTATAATTCAACTTTGTACAGCAAGACATTTCATCGCCTTTAGGGTTGACTGATTGGCAGGTATACATTCTTACCAAAAATAGATTCCCTTAACACTGCCCAACTCGTGAGGAAACAATAAAATAACAAGACAAAGAAAGGAGGGGGCTGGTTTCTCCTTTTTTCCTCGGCTCATGTTTGGAAGGCCAGGATTCCATATCAAAATGAACATAGCTGTTGTAGTGCTTATTCAACATTCTTTCAGTTTGTACACTTGTTAATAAATAATATACTATATTATACATCAATAAAAGTACCGTATATTAGATTTATATTTCTAATTAAGATTTAGGCCTAAGATCTTGACATTCTGCCTTGATTAATACAATAACTAATTCTAATTGAAAGTTAATCAAAGTAAATTGTTAAAAAAAGCTCCAATAAATTAAAATGCAGGTAAACCTTTTAAATTGTTTTAATAATAATTCATAATAGACCAAATTAAAGTTATTTTGGATAAAAACAATTTATTTTTACAGTAATATTATATAAAATGATTTACTTACAATAATTTAAAATTTGGAAGGATTGTTTATAATAATTACACCTACATTGTTCTAGTGAAGATGGAAAAAAAAAATTAATGTGAAAACTATAAAGTGGAAAATTAGCTCCCACTTGGTAAGCTTTCCTTGAATGATTGAGTAATGTTGTTTTGGGGGTTTCCTATTGTTTACCATTATCAAACAATGGTATGTAAAAGTGTAATTTAAAAAGTAGTTTTATAATAAACAGTTCAACCAAAAGCATCAGTCTTCTCTCTTGACCTGATGAAGCTGTCTGTCTCTGACAGTGAAAGCTTGTCCTTAAAAATGTGTTTGTGTGTTTTTTAATGTTATATCTAAACAATTTCTATTCCAGTATCACCTAGGTAAGTGTGCTGGCTATCCCTCCTAATTTAAACCATAATAAAATTAAATAAATTTTAGATCAAGTCGTGTCAACCATATAAGTTAGCAATAAGTATAAAAATGTAAACGTAAATAATATGGACGCAATAGCTCTTTATTACAATCGCGCATAATTAAAGCAAGGGTTGTTTTGATTTTACCCATCCCAAAAACAACCACATGGGTTTTATTACAAATACTCACTTTTAAAAAAACTTATTATATTTTTAATACAAAGCAGTTGTCTAATTAATTTTTAGAAGTAATTGGTATATTTCCCTTTTAATATTAAAAGTAATATAAGTGATTATTTTACTATAGCATTCAATAATGGAACGCTTCATAGTTTTTGATAATGTCATCAAACACATTTCACTCTTTTAATGTATGAATTATACAAGCTTCTCTTCTTATTTACCTTTAAAACACTTTTTTTTTTCCTTACAGAACCAGTGAATGTATGTGTACGGCTACAAAATCCTTTCCATATCTCTATCTCTCTACGTGATGTGCGGTTGTTATGGAATTTCAAACACCCAGATGATGCTTCGATCAGTAACGAGACAAGAACAAATGCTACAGACACGCTTGTAACAACACAATGTTTGGAATCGATTGTGCTCAGACCAAACTGCACAGAGGAAGTAAGTTTCGGATTCTTTGATATTATTTTGCAGTTCCTATACAGCACTGCTCTAAGCCTAAATTGTGCAGGACTTTCACTCAGTAAGGTTTGAAAAAGTTGCTTTAAAACGTAACCTCACATGGTTATATTATTTTATCAACAAGCTGCGATCATTGCATTTGTAAATGTCTTGTTAGCGTGAGGAAAATTGTAGGTAAGCTCATTTATCATGTACACATATATTTTAAATTTAAAAAACTGCTTCAGTGTCCGCATGCTTCAAGACATTGCTCTCGCAATAGACTTTACTACTAATGACAGGAAGATAGAGGTTTGAATTCTGGTTGGGTGTACTGAGAGTGATTTTTCCTAAATGGTTTTCCACTCTCTCTTCACAAAAATGTGAGTACACTTCCTCATTCCTAATTCAATAGTGTAATTAGTACATATGTGTATAACCTGAACAAATAGAAAGGCAGTGCTAAAAAGTACAAAAAAGTTAACACATAGATTATATTAATTGTTCATTTCTGTTACATGAAACTGTTGTTAATAATATTTTTATAATCTTAGTTTAATGCCTGTGAGCTCATATTGATGTGAGCTATAAGGTCATTGTATTAGAAGGGTATACTACAAAGAAATGTATCAGTGTTTGCCTGGAAAGAGAGTGGTAAACATCTTAATAAAGGGAAACATTATTGATGGTTTTCTCTTGTGGTCTTAGAGGCCAGAGCCAAACACTAGCATTGCTGGTACTTAACTTTGCTAATAATTTGGAATATAACATTTATGGGGCTGAAACCCATATATTTATTTTCTATGTTTATCTTTGTAAAAGTCTACATTCTTTCAAGCTAAGTTCCGAAGATGAGTCAAATTCATTATATTTTTTAATTTTATCTTTAGATACCAAGAAAATTCGAGGATTTTAACATTATTAACCTCTTTAGCATTTAACACATTTTAAGTCGTCCACTTGTGAAGTGCGCTGCAACGTATGAGATGTTATCAGTCATTGGTAATTTGTAATGCATTTACAGGATTGAACTATTGCACTACAGAAATTAAGTCACCCTAAAGAATGGTTTCACTAACTGATAAAAAGTCACGCTTGAGAGGTTAAATTGGTATTCCTCTCCTACTGATTTTTTTCATATATAAATCCACATCCAGCTAAAATGGTAAATGAATGCTCTAGCAAGGTTGATACAGGCTTGGAAAGGTCAGGGAATCAGTTGAGAAAAGTTAGCAATATTTTTTTAACTAATAAGTATAAGAGCATAAACCAGTGTAAAGCATTAGTGTCATCTACAATTAATGTGATTTTCCGAAGCACACTGGCATATTTATTTTAATAATAAGTCAAGTATTTAGTAGAAAACAGTAAAAATGGCGACTTAACCAGAAGTTAGCTCCAATTATGCCAAGTTGTTAGTGATTTGTTTTACTACAATTCTATCATATTTGTCTAATATGTACCGCCCTCCTTATCCTCTAATAGATAAGGGCAGGCGCACATTACACAAAAGCAAAATAAACATATCAACAATAACAAATGATAAATTGCAGAGGAGCTGACAGGACTGCATAAAAGTGAATAGGCCTTTCTCTCTGGCCTATACAATGATTGTGCTTCCGTGAACTCTCCTTAACTATCATCCGCCATGTTGGTACTATGAGAAATGGGGAGGAGGTCGAGAATCTTATGTTTAAAGATATAACTCATTTACCTAGAATTAGTAAATTAAAAGGTTGCATTGAGTATAAGAATGTTTATTATAAAATATAACAATTGATATATGCAAATGTAAGTAACAACAATGAATAAATAGATATTTTTTAAAATATATATATGTAGAAGATTGGGTTATGCCTATGATAATACAGTTGTCATAACAACATAGGTTATGCCCATAATAATACAGTTGTCATAACGACATAGGTTATGCCCATAATAATACCGTTGTTATAACAAAGGTTATATACGACCTAAAGATTATTACCAAGTTAAATCCATGGCCCCTTTGGGTCTCTGCGGCAATCCGCAATACAATGAATACAACATCTAGCCACCACAGGCCAACTGTCCGCAAACAATAGCGAAGTAGTATAAAACTAACTTGAAAATATTATTGGCAATCAAAGTTTACCACAATACAAAGAGAGATCCTCCAAGATTAAATAAATATACAATAAATACCAAAAGTTACATAGCCGTATGGGCTATAACAATTCGCACATTAGGTAGGCAACACGCCTTACGTAGATTTAGAGTGACATTACAAAAGGTATAGTTCACCATAAATGACAATTATTTGTAGATCCAGAAGGGCAAAAAGAGATTCTACAAATATTACCTACATTAATAGTTAGAATATTTTATGCCATACCGGGCATACCTTTCCTCGTGATCTAACATATTTACAAAAGACAATATATAATGGTAATCCAAAATTAAATAATACTAGTCCCAAAGTTAAATTTTGAATCGTACCGGCCGAAATAGAATTTGTACCCAGCATAGATTTCTTTTAAATGAATAATACAAGTTCGAAAGATAATTTTGATGTGTACGGGCCGAAATAGAATTTATACCTTAGAATCATCCTGTCCTAACATGATTGTCGTGTGACACAGTTGAATCAAGAAGTGATCTTACACCACAAACTGAACCCGTATATAAGCCGTTATTCTCTGAGGGGAGGGGAACATAGGGGAAACAAAAGAACATCAAAGAACAATCACACGGAACAGAGGGAAGGGGTAAGTTACCAGAGGAAACAACCAGATCATTGGAGGGGCGCGTAGAACGTCACGTGTCTATCACGAGGTTATTCCCATGATGCAATGGGCGACCTCACGCTCAATTTGCCACACCTTTCACTCGTTTAGTCTGTTTTCACACTCGGTGCAGAAAAAGTGCTCGCGAACAGGAAAGTTGATTAACGAGAGTTGACACACACTAGCCGAGAAACGGGGCACTTCTTGGTGAGTACAAAGTTGTTTATTCTAGGTGTTGTTCAAATAGTGTCCATTCGCTTGTATATCTTTTATGTTGTAACGTTGATGTCAAATCAATGTCCATTCGCTTGTATATCTTTCATGTTGTAACGTTGATGTCAAATCAACGTTACAAATATATAGAACTTTTAAAGTGTATCAACCATGTCTACAGTCGGGTTGCCAAGTCTACCATGATATGACGTTAAGATAACCCACTGATAAAAAAAAAAACATTTAGAAATTCAATTTCTTAGTTTTAAAAGAAAAATTTGAATTTTAAATCTGAAATTTTCTTGAATCCTTTAATTTCAAATATTCTTCAGGATGTTAAAGATACATAGAAAACATTATTATTTAAGGTGGGAATGTAGGGAATGTAGCCCCTTTCTGTCCTAACAAAAGCAGGCTTACAAGGTTACAAAATAAGGGGAGAATGATTACAGAGTGAGCTGATAGGACTATTAGAAATGAATAAATTATTGGATAATATATCCGCTCATGTATTCAAGCAATCCATTCTGCATCATTGCGGTAGACCAAAAAGGATATACATTAAAATGATGAATCAGAAAATCACCAAACAATATTCCCAGGAAGGTACATACAACTTAGCTAAATTGAAATAAAGTGGAAGTCAACAAGCCGGACGTCAATAGATAAATATTAAAATAATATATATTACATTAGGATATTCTCTCAAATGGTCAAACATCTTCAACAAAGTCCATTATCTAAGTTTAATTTCCATTAGTCGGAAAGACTTTGAGTATACAGTACAAGATTTACCATAATATAAACTTGAGTCAACTAGACTCTATCCACGTTCATTATTTAAGTTCAATTTCCATTATTCAGAAGGACTTTGAATAAACATTAATATTTCTCTCCTGAAAGAACTAACTAGTAAAGTTTTCAAAATTTACATTATATAACTTGAAATAAATAACTTTCCATTGTTGAATTTGTTATATTCCAAATTATAAAGTATTACTATCATTATAAAACAAATTAAGGTCGAAAAGGAATTTTTAAATACATATAACCAAAAATTTAAATTTAGTTCTTACATTTTAAAAGACGTAGATGTGTCCTAGATTGATATCCCCCCAAGAGTGAAGTTTCCTTTGATCTCCTGGTGGTATTTATTTGATATATTTTCTCAAAGAGGGGGAAGGTTGGTGTTACATACAAGACAGAAACAAAGAGGGGTAGTCAGTGAAAGGGAATATGTGATGAGACGGTGGTAGAAAAATTTAGAACAGGCATCAAGGCAATGTGGAACATTTCAGCGCCAGAAGCGCCTCAGTCACAACTCAGAGTTGGCCTGATCAGTTAGCTCATGCATTAGGATGTGAGCACACGTTCGTGTAGCGGGTTGTGGGGCGTGATCAATAGTTTATTTGAAGTGGACACAGTGAATTGGCACATGGTGAGTCTCGAATATTGTCACATTATTTGGTTATTTGATTGAATATTATTTAGAGTAATTTGTTACTGTCTTTGAGGAATTAAACGTTGTAGCTATGATAAGACGCTAGAGGAACTGAAATAAAGGCCATTGTTTTTTCAATTTTCGTAGCAAAACTTTTTTTGGCCAAAATAAATAAAATAGTCTTCAGTACAAACATAAGAATTTAATTTTACTCACTTTAAAATATAAACAGTTGTTGAATATCTGTCATGAGGATTGCGGCATTATATTACAAACTTATTAAATGAAGAGAAAAAGGTTAAATTCCACGACACCCCTTGACAGATATTCAGGAAATGTTGAGTCACCAAGTGAAGAAATTTAATATCTATGGTTGTATTGATACAATATTGGATGTATTTAGGGATGGGCTCTCGAATTATTATTTCTATTCAGGATTCATGAATTTGAGACTCAAATTCTTAAAAAAACAAGTTTTGTCAAGTGAAATTTGTTATGAGCTCTAATATTGCTTAATGGTGATTCATAACTTATTATAATAATTACAGGATGAACTTAACCAGGCCCCACACTAGTAATTTTAACACTTAACTGAATGTTTGAATGTTGAAATTACTGAATTATAATAAATAATGTTAACTAGGATGTGCAGAAACATTTTTCAATTCAAGACGGGAATATAAAAAAGTATTGTGACATGAGTACAAGACGGGAAAACGTCCTTTAAAAGTACGAAAATGTGACTTATGTCTATCAAAATATAGCTTATAGAGTTCCTTTTTGACATTTGAGCTGGCGCGAGCTTTAGATTGGTTCATTCAAACACCTTGAGATATAACTTATACATATTTTAAATTCCATTAATAAAATAGTGAACATTGACACTATTTATAATTTAATTTTGTAGTGTAAAAGCTTATATTGTAAAGTTTGATATTGGAAAACAATATTTATAACCAACAAATTTCTTAAAAAAGGGTGTTTTTTTGGAGGAAAGGCCTATTTTGGGGTTACTCTGGTATTATTGGTAATAATAAATTCCCGGTTTGGGTTTTTTAAGCTCTCAAATCTTTGAGATATTTTTGAGTCTCGCACATCCCTGATGTTAACATTTAGTTACTCTCTGTATTTTCTATTATTGTACTTACTATATTTATACAGTATTTTTTCTTGTGTTAATAATTTTTCCAAGATTCAGATTCGAGATTCGAAGATAAATAGATTTGACTCAACTCTCATTTATTTTAACCAAAAAAATTGTTCAATCTTTGAATTTTACCCACTTTTTTTTAATATTGTAAAATATCTTTTAAACCTCTTTGTTCAGCTTTCATGTATGCAACTCCTTATTTATATCAGTTGTATATTTATCTTGTGTTCTTCAGATGTTTCCCACGTTTTTTGAGAGTTTTCATTTGTTTTGGGAGCTAGAAAGGAAAAGGAGTGAAGGTCTTTGTTTTTAGACCAGTATAGATTCAATTGTTGTAGTGTCAAGTTTGGGTTGTGCGTTTAGGCCAAAATGGTCACTATGGGTAGTTTTCTTCTTGTGGATTGGATGCTATATGCCATTTAATAGCCTTACTACACCAACAGTACTAATTTGAGAAAATGTCATCAAAATAACTCTTTTTTTTTACCTTTCATTCTCATTTCAACCAACACCTTGAAAGGTATGCCTCATCATCATCATCAACAAAGTACTAATAGGAAAAGTTAAGTTTATCTCGCAACATAATTTTGCATACAGTCCACTTTCGTGTTTTCCATGGCACGAACAAAAATATTTGAATATATAAACCACAAAAACACTGATCTTTTCTTGTGTCCCCTACATCCCCACCTTAAACACATTGCATCAATAAACCTAATTTATTTGTTACTCTTTTCAAGGTGATTCTTTGCCTTACTCCGCATGCTGTTGGTGGACTCAACATTACCGGTATCGCGTACAGTATTGCCAACCCCATACCCCCTCCACCATCAGATGGGAACCAAGCTCCTGCCTCTGGTAACCTGTTAGTCGTCCCTGGCAAGCAGGTTTTCGCTGTCAAGTCACTGCAGGTCAAACAGCCCAAGGATAAAACACCTCAAGATGTGTTAGACAGGAGGCTTGAACTGAACATTGTGCCTCATGCTCCGTGTTTACAGGTAAAGGGAGGTTCATTGTATTGATTCTAGTGCTCTGCGCTAGGTGTGTCTTAATGGTCATGAAATGTGTTAAATAAATATGATAAAATTATAGAAAAATTATACGCACTTACATTTCCACATGATCTAAGGCATTTTGGTCGAAATGGTGGTTGTTGACGAATATTAAAGAAATGTTGTTTCATGTCCAGACTTCAATAAGGAAACTTTTTTCCCATCTAGAGTTCAGTTGAGTGCAAGATATCTGCCAAAGATTTTAAATAATTATTGTGCTCTCTACAAAATGGCATGCTAATAGCCTTTAAATTTTATTCCCTACACTAACTGAGAACTTTTCATTTATTTAACCCAAAACAATCTGTGTATTGATGAGATTTTTATAGTCCTCAGATGTCACATCCCACAACAATATATTCATATTAAAGATCTCAATCAGTTCCAAAGTTTTTTCGTCTGTCTATGATATTACAAATGGAAATATCAGGAACTGATATACTTAATTTGAACAGCAGAGTCAGATTGGCCCATGTTGCTTATTGCCGGAAATGTTGGCAAACACATCCAGACTAGCAAACATTGTTTCTTGTTACCCATTTGAAATGGATCACCGAAAACGTGTTTTCCTCACTGGGAAAAACAAAGGAAACAAATAACTGTTGGCCTAACATTTGGGGAACTTTTTCCGAAACAAGAGAAACATTTTGTCAAGCAGTGCTTCCAGAAAAAATATTCCAAGTGTGTACTTTGCTTAGCAGCATGAAATGCCAACCAAAAAATAAACTTGTATTTTATATGTCACAATTTGAAGGAAGAAGAGCCTAGAATTTTTTTGGAACCAAGTTGTAAGTTGACAAATATTTTAATCAAAGTCAAAGTTTTCAATTACAAAAAAGGAGTTGGTTGCTAATAGCCAGCATACTGGAGTTCTTCCATATACCTTCTTGCATCCCATTAGTAACGGTTAAATAATTGCTGTTTAGAGCGCTTCAGTGAACTAGATGATCTTGATCTATTCTAGATGCAGCTATTGTGATAGCATAAAAAATATATCTAGTAAATTTATTAAATTGTAAAAAGGTACATACTTTTAGATTTACTTTATATCCTAGAATCTTTAATCTGAGCTTCCCTAACTATTATGTTGTGTAGGTGACATTCCACAACCTCCCTGCAGAGATGCTGTGTGGGGAGCTACAACGTGTAACTTTGGAGTTCACCAACATAGGCAGTGCCCCCTTAACACGGCTCTACATTGGCTGCACCTCACCGGAGTTGTTCTTCATAGAGGGGTTGGGGCCAGGTGCCCAGCAAATTACTGGCATTCCCCTCCCCTCAGAGCAGCTAGCGCCCGGGAGAAGGCACAGTGTTGCCATGTGGCTACGTGCTCCTGATAATAAAGGTTCTGCCAACCTAGAAATGTTATTCTACTACGAAAATGTAGACAGCAGTAGTTTGCCAAGGTTGGTTGTTGTTTTTTAAATTATTTCTTAGCTAAAGGAGGGGTATGTTGTGGTATCGTCATGTAATGAGGATGGAAAAGGAGAGGATGCCAAAGAGAATGATGGAGATAAAATATTTAGGGAAAAGACTGCAAACAAGGTCAAGAAAGAGTTGGAAAGAGCATATAACAAAGTGTGCAAATGAGAGAAGAAAAATGAAAGAAAAAAAAATAGGAGAAAGGATAGAACAAGATGGAGGTATTTTATTAAACTGACCCGGCCGAAGGCTGGAAATGGTTTATGATGAGTTAAAGGTGTTACAAGTAGATCAATAGAAGGATTTTGGTGGGAAATTAGTCTGAGGTAGGGATGAAGAAGGGGGTATTTTAAGGTAATCCACTCACATTGCATGGAAGGAGAGTGGGAAACCATTAAGAAAAAAACTATTCTCATTAGACCTGACCAGGATTCCAACACTGATCTCCCCGTCATCAGCAGACCAATCTAACATGAGAGTGATGCCTTAGACCAGGCAGGTTCAACCCATGGGCCGCTTGCAGCTCCTGAGTTTATTCCTTCCAGACCACCAGCTTAAATTGAAATACCTCAAATTGCAGAAATAAACAAATTAGGCTCTTGAAGCTGACATTAATGTTAACTTCCATGAAGTTTCCAGAATCGTAATTATACTGTATATGTGCATACGTGTATTTGTCATATTTATGTTTTTAACATAATATTTTATAAAATAAGTTCTATAAATTTCATGTATGGCCTTTGGCCAATTCCCCAGGAACATATGCATCCCTCAGTCACAGAAAAGTTGGACATGCCAGCCTCAGACCATTTACTCACTGCAGCAGGTCATATTTATGTTGTTTATTAGGGCCCTGCGAGTACTCGGATTTAAAGCTTTGAGCCAAGCTCGTCCTTTAAGCTCGAGATCAAGATCGAAAGTTTTGTAGATTCATCATTTTCGAACTTTGACTTGATGTACTTAATAATCAATTTTTAAACCGCAATAGTAAGCATAGGCTATTTAATTGAGATAATATTGGCATTTCCACTTATATATTATTCAGTTACTTAACAAATTGTTAAAAATTAATTTCTATTTTTAAAACAATTTTCGACCAGTAAATTTATTCTATATTGTCGTCCATCTTGAATTATACTTGATTAAGTTGATTACTTGTACTGCCATGGCATAGCAATGAAAATAAAAATAGCTAAGTAGATTACTAAATAATAGAATGATTTTTTTTAAAACTATTTTTACCTGGTTCCTTTCAAAAATAATAATTTATATTAAATTAAAAATTTAATATCAAGAATATATTATTATATTTATTGCAATACATATTTAACCAAACTTGCCACATTTATATTAAAAAAAGCATCTACTATTTCGTTTATTTACTAGAAATATTATTTTAGTCACATTATTTTTAAAGTATGAGCGTCAAGTTTTATAAGCATTGAAAATTGAATTTCTCAATAAAATAATGTCTAACAAGACCCCGTATAACGCACATGTGCAACTGCACATAGACAAATGGAATGGAATGTTCATGCATGATTACACCAAGGAATAGAAACGAAATACATCAAATTTCTACTGTTTATGATTCATACGTTTTCTTATAGAGAAAATTAAGTTACTGAAGCATATTTTGGGGAAATATTAGCTTATCAAAACGTCAATTTTACTAACTTTTTATCAAGACAGTGTGGAAAAACACTACAATAATTTAAAGTGATAGTGAAGGAAGCCAACCTGAAAGGATAGTAGGTCTAGATATAAACAAACACACTTCTCTATTTCTTCTTTCACTTTTATACTTCCCACTTTTTCATACTTTCAAAGTTGTACATTGTTTTGAATTTTCAGAAATATTTATTTTTCATAACTATGAAGAAACATTTATGAAAAAGTAATATTTCTGAAAATTCAATACAATGTGCTACTGTGGAAATTTTGAAGAAGTGGTAAGTGTAAAAGTGTTTGAAGAAATGAAGAGAGAAGTGTTATTTTTATCAAGGCACAACCTATCATTTAAGGTTGACTTCCCTCACTATCACTTACCTTATATTACTGTGTAGTGTTTCTACACTATCTTATTGTACATTTCCAAGCCATCATGCAACTATTCATTTTATTAGTTTTTTTAAATAACTGTTTGTGTAATTTTTAATGTCCTTAAAAACATGAGAGTTGAAATATTTTTAATTATTATTTCTACTAGACCTTATATTTTTTAAGTATGCTTTATTTTAAATGTGTTTTTATAAAGTGTTATTTCTAATTTAAAAACTGATATTTCCGTTTATTAACTTTTTTCTAAAAGTATTTATATTTATAAAAATGAGTGTCATTCATATTTAAAGACCATCTGTTTTAGAAATATTTTTTAAAACTAAAATTTTAAAGATTTGATACCTATTTATATTTAAAATAAACAAATATATACTCAACATTTTAAAATTATGAATATATTTCAACTCGACTCAAACCCAGGAGCTTTTAAATATACTCGACTCGAATGAAAAACCTAAGCTTGCAGACCCCTATAATTTTTACCAAAATGATTGTTAAGTGCTGTTTCATAGGTATTGGTATTAGGTACTTATTAATAATATTTGTTTAGCATATGACTTTACATTTAATAATATGAATATATAAATATATAGTAACTTTTATAATGACAAAAAAGTTCCTTTTCTAAATTGGAATGAAAGTGATTAAGCCTACTAGCCTGACTGACACGAGAATCCATTGTGCACTGGTTTCAATTATGAGATAATTTCACCATTTATTTTAATCCAAATTTAGTTTATTTCCTTAAAATTCATCCACTTCGATTTAGTATCCTATATTTGATCATTTAAATCATTATCAAGAAGAACACTTGCACCAAAGCAAAATAATAAATTTAATATAGCTAAAGATGACCTTTCGACATGGTAAACAATAGTAAGTTATGTGTCAGTTACTCCAATACGCTACGGAAGAGGAAGGTTGAATTTAAAGGAAGTCTACCCGCATTTGCATAGAAAGTGGAAAACCATTTAGGAAAAACCACCATCACCTTATCTGACCAGGATTCAAACCTTGATCTCCCAGTAATAAGTAGTCTAGTATACTGCTGGAATGACATCCTAGACCATGCAGCCAATGAAGCGGGTAACATCACTCTTAACGCATTCGGCACATTGTAGTTTGTTACTCACTATTGAAGATAGGAAAAACTACGGTACCGGTAGTGCAGCAAATTAATTTTTTAAATATACCTGGTAGTCAATTTATTTTAATTCCTCAAGATCTTTAAATTTTTCAAAGAACCAGCTTTATAAAAATATTAGTTTAGTATAATCAAGATATTATCATCATCAGGTCATCATTCTTACATTATTGGTTTGCTGCAGCACTTCACTTTTGACTATTCTGGGCCAATTTTTTTCATGTATGTGCCTTTTTCCACATTGTCCGCTCTCTGATTCATTTACTCCAGTCTTGGTCTCCTCCTTGAATTTTTCCCTTTCACATCTCCTTCTATAATTATCTTCATCAAACTACATGTCTCATTGATGTTCTACCATGTCAACTCTTCTTGACTGTATACCTTTCCAAAGTTTCCATTCTTCATTTGCGTTTCTTAGCACTTCTGTAATTGACACCATCTCCATCCTTGATATTTTCAACATTCTTCTGTAGCACCACATTTCAAATGTTTCTAATAGTTCTTTGGTTGCACCAACGCTTCATGTTTCACACCCTTAAAGAGAAACGTTGCAAACATATGCCTTTAGGAACCTTTTCTTGATTTCCAAATATAATGTGGCAAATAATGAGGAATGCTAGAATATGTTAACATATGTAAATAATTACTCTCATTTAGTCATTCTTCTCTGTAATAACTCCCCAGGCATCGCCTAGTGCGGCATTCGTGGGACCTGTCAGTTCTCAGCTCTATTCAGCTGTCTGTCAGTGCAGTCAGAAGCCGCGCCATCACAGATGGTTTCACCAATCAGGAGTTCCTCAACTTGACTTTAGTAATTAAAAATAGCAATCAGGCAAGTGCTTTCTGTTGGTTTTTTTACACATTTATTTTTTAAATATTTGAGTAGCCAGAAATTCGACACCTTGGCTCAGTCAGTAGTGTGTATGTCTAGTAAGCTAAGGGTCGTGGATTTGATTCCCGACATGGCCGAAAAATTTATCATTGGTGAAATGTGGGTTTACCCTTTCACTGGGATGAATTAACAGCTGGGGACTGGATGTTGTGCCTGTCCTAGTCTTAAGTTAGATTATAAGGTATGTGAAGCTATGACAAGCCTAGCAAGCCTGTATAGGAAAATATATGGCCACAATCTGGAAACAGTAATGAATGTAGAAAAGTAAAGTATTTAAAGAGGATAGTGCTTTTGAATATTTATTTAAAGTTATCATCAGAAATTGAGAGATTATAAATGCAAATCATGTTCCTGAGGAGCATACTAGTTGTCACAAGATGGGCCGGGATCAGGAATGAAGTTGTTCAGGCAAGAATTGATGTACAAGAAGTACATGAGATACTAGATATAAATCTTAACTTGTAGTTTATATAGTATTCTCTTAAAATATGTTGTTGGTTAATAAACCAAAAGTCATTAAATAGTGTATAGAGTATTGTGAGATTTATATTTCTTTTTGAAGTTATACTTCTCTAGGCGCGTTATGAAAAAATGATGAGTGAAATTTTAAGATGCGCGCGCATCACTGTAACACAAAAGTAACAGGTTGAAGTTAAACCGCTCATTAAGTCTCGAAAAAAAAAAAGCTACCAACAAAATAGAAATAGAACCTCTGTTAGTCGCGCATGTTGGTACGCTCGTCGCCTCTGATCACTGTTTTCATATATATAATATTTATCCACATATTTCTAGTTTCTACATTCACAACACGTGTTTTAGTTTCATACAAGTACGAATTATGTATGTGCTAATAAATTATATTCAGTAGTGATTTAAATTGAATATTTTAATTAATATTATTTACTATTTGTAAATATTAGTGAAAAAAAATTGTGCTTATAGACTTTTTCAAGTGCTACAATATAATTGAGGTTAACTATCTGTATGTATTATTTATTGATATAAATTAAAAAAAATTTTTTTTGTATTTATTTATATTATTAGTTTAAAGTTTAAGTTCCATTAATAAAAAATGTTTATAGAAACTTTAAAACTTATTTTAAAGTTATACTAACTGCCATATTTAGTGACGAGATGTCTTTGGACTTGGAAGAATACAAACCTCTTTGGATCTAGACGAAGATTACACAGTTCGTAGTTTTGTTTTGTAATACTGCAAGAAATGCCATTGCGTTGTTTGAATGTAAAAATCCAACAATAAAAGGTACGCAATTGTTTTGTTACCACTGTCTAAATTGAAACAAATTTTGTGCTTGACATACGTTTTGTTATTTTAATTAATTCATTATTAATTGGAGTACAGTTATGTAACTAATTGTATTTTAAGCCAATACAATAATATGCCGCCATTTAAATTTATTGAAGTGACAATCATGATTTAATAGTTGCGCCTACTCTTGAGTGGTGGCAAATAAAAGGCGCAACTTTGCTCTCAAATTGCGCCTGCTCCTTTTAGTGAATAGGGATTTGGAACATATTTCAAACTTGCGCTGGCGCAACTATTTGCTCCCTTTGATGAATCCAGGCCCAGTAGTGATTTAAATTGAATATTTTGATTAATATTATTTACTATTCATAAATATTAGTGAAAAAAATTGTGCTTATAGACTTTTTCAAGTGTTCCAATATAATAATTTGAGGTTAACTATCCGTATGTATTATTTATTGATATAAATTAAAATATTATTATTTAACATAATTAATACTAAATATTATTAAATTATTTTTTATTTTCTAATGATGCCAAAGAAGTATAACTTCTCACGCGCGTACATAAGTACACACACCAATTTTTTTAAATTAAATTTTTAACTTTTTTTTTTAGGTTCATGATCCAGTACTGACAGAAATATCTCCTCTTCAACTGTCACTAGCCAGTAATACGTGGAAGCTTACGGAAAAGGTCACAATTCCAAATGGTGAGTTTAACATACTTGACATCTTTCAAAATGTTTTAATATGCTTTAAAGTTTTGTAATAATGGAAATTGATTAAAATAAAGAAAAGGGAAAAATAAACTTTAAAGTATAAATTTAATGAAGAAAGCCACCTAGGGAAACAGGAAAAATATGGGAAGAATCCATTGCATGAAGGTAACATCTTCTTTCTTTCTTCTATCTCTTATAGTAGAAATAGTCAAACACAAATTTGAAGACAAATTGAGTAATATTTTTACTAAATTTGTGTAAGTCACTATAGAACAACTTTACTTTAGAGATTACTCATTTAAGCTTCATCTGACACTGTATGTCACAAGGAGCCACATTCTTACAACCGATGACTACTTTGACACTGGTTGTACCTGTTTATTGACACCGGTTGTAACTGTTTACTGACACCCCACGAGCACCAAGCCTTAAAGTAACACCTTTGTATCTTTGTTCTTAATCTCCTGCACATCACAAATGTCAGTCATCATCCAGAGGCATTGAGAGTGTCCTTGTTCTCTCACTGTCACCATCTTAAAGGGGTTCGACTCTCCTTGATCAGTTTGTTCTTCTGGACAGTCAGCAATAAACTAAGTACTCCAAGAAGAGATGCATGCTAACAATTCAACGTTTCCCATACTAAAGCCTGCATCATATGGAGCTAGCTTACTAGCTGATAGTTTCTAACAACTAGTAAAATCAATGAACTAGCATTGTGTGAACCCTCAGATAGCTGATAAAAGTACTCACTGGTGAGTGTTTTACTAGCTGCTAGTGAAGTCAAACATGTTTTAACTTTACTAGCACTAGTCGGCGGTAGAAGGTCCAGTGACGGTTTGCAACTAGTGTATCCCGCAAAATAGCTCAAGTACTAGTATAAATTGAACAGAAGCTTCTCAAAACCTTACACCTTAAATTCACAGGAAACGTTTTAACACAACAACCAACCAGAAAATACTGTACTTGTCGCTAGTTTAATTAATTTAGTGTCACAGGGCTACTAGCCGCTAGTAGGCCTTGCTAGTAAGAGCAGCTTTTATGTGCGGCCAGTTAACGATCCCTGTGTGACCCAAACTTCATGGAGGCTGAGTGATTATTCTATTTCCTGATGGCAATCGGCATGTTCAACTAGATATCTATCATCTTAGGTTTCTGACATTCTTTCCCATCATGGCTGGCTGTGTAAAAATTACACTTTAGACTATATACTATGTTTGTCGAAGGAGAATTTAGACTACACTATGAATAAAATTAAAATCAAAAGCTAGATATGGTTGGCAAAATTGCACACATATTAGAATATATGTTTGATCAATATAAATAAACCCAAACCTGGATAATCTTCTGATATTTGTCACAAAAAGACTATGCTAACTTTTGTCAATGTTAGACGATTTAATTCTCTTTGATTGCAATGATTTTTTTTTATATAATCTAGTGTTAAAATGAAACAATTTCTACAAAATAATGTATAAATAAATTTCCAATTTGATTTATTATTATTTTAGATGTAAAACTTCAATCCCAAGAATCTGTGCATATATTAGCTAAAGCCTGCAGGCATTCTAAGGAGGGTAAGTGATGTTTTAAATTATTTTAATGAAATTAATTTTTATTAATCTAATGTTAGGGACTAATTGAAAAGAATATAACTTAGTTGAAGGTGGGTATGTATGGAATGCGAGAAAAGGTCAGTGTTTTCAGGTTTTATAGCAAACAAAAAGATTGTCCAAAGTAAATAATATTGCTCCAATAGAAACATAAAAGAGTTTAATATTCCTCACTTGGTGATATCAAAAGCTTTTGAATGTGTGTCACGAGCATAGTGGCATTAGATGACAAACTAGTTAAATGAAGAGAAAAAAGTTGTCGTTAAATTTTAGAACACCCTTGACAGATATTCAAGAAGTGTTGAGGTCACCACATGAAGAAAATTAAACTCTATGGTTGTACTGAAGCAATACTTGATTTCTTTGGACCAAAAAACGTTTTGACATAAAAACTGCAAAAACAGTTAACTTTTTTTACCATCGCCTTCATCCTCACCTTAAGTATCTAGACTATGAAGCTTATTTTAATGAAAACATTTATTCCCCTTTATAGTTATTTAAAGCAGGGGAGAAAAGTTGTAATTTGAATGTCCAAGTCTGGCTCTCAAATGGGTTGTATTGAAATTAATTATGAGTTTTTTGTGATTTAAAAAAACTGTGTACTACAATCAAATTATGCTTTTAAACTTTAAAAAAATAAAAATCATATTAATGTATCCTGTTATCCAGAATAATTCATAATTGTTGTATTTGTTTTTCATGAAAAGTGTTTACATATTAAAAATACTAAAAGTATAATGATTGGTGGGTTCAATAAAAATATTAATTTTTGCAATCTATGTTTATACTAAAATATTCTCTTTCTCAGTAAGTCTTGCTATAGCGTTCTCTTTACATCTTTTTACTTAACGTTGTCCCTCATTGGTAACAATGTGGCTTTTTAGCTGATTGAATTGCGTTCATTTTGAATAGTTCTCCAACCACTCCATTTCTGCCCACCATATGCAATGAATCATGCAGGCTGCGTCACACACCCTTCTCTTCTCCCTCCCCCAACCCTTCTCAGTCATTATGAACATGCTGTAGTAAGCATCTTTTTTTGTCAGTAAAGTTCTATGTCCACGCGTAACTCATATTAGTTTCTTTGTCCATGTTAATAGATTATTTGTCTCGTTACACAGTAGCTATTGTTTGTCAAGTTCCACATGAGGGAGGGGGGAGCGTGAGTACTGAGTCAGTTTTGTCCATGTCCCGAAACTAAATGTCTTGTAGGTTTGTAAGTATTTTGTAGGTATTTTGGAAGGCCTTGGAACCTAACATCTAGACTTAACATTGATTCTTATGATGAATTCTGATAAAACGAAACCTAGGTCCGGGGATTGGGCGATAACCCTGTAACTTCTTACAAACGTAATACATTGATTCTTATGTTAAAACTTAACTTTTATAACATTGTTTTCCATAAAGTTTTATTTTTTGTGAACGTAACTCAACATTATAGCATGACCTTTTGTACTTCCGATTTGTTGAATTTTATAGAGTGCGGTACAGTTTATAGGTTATTTCATACTTATTGTTATAATAATAAATTTTGTGCTCTCTCTACTACACGTTTCTAGCTATAGAAACAATATCGGACTTGCCTCTGAGCAAGATACGGTCATCAAAGAGCAGAGTATGTCAGTTAGTCCGTACCATGATTTCTACCAACATCACCTGAGATTCAGTGATGTACAAAACAACTGGCCGACACAAGTGGTGATTTGGAAGCTGCATTACGAATGGGTGCTATGTTAATACTCAGGTGGCAGGTGAGTGAATGGTGTGCATTTTAATATCTACAATGTCTAGCTGTTGTTTAGACCATTGAGGAGTAACTTGCTTCAGGCGCAACCTAGCCACAGCTTTGCGAATCTGGTTTGAATCACAAAATTGAGGCAGATTTGGGCCTAGTACATACCAATAGCCATGATTCATTCAAAGTGGAGTCACAGGAATTTAGCACCTTGTTTACTTTAGGCACTAATAAAACTACAAATGGACATACAAAAATCTGCAGTCCCTTAATTATTTATTTTATCTTGTCTGTGTTTTACTCTCTTCTACTGAAGAAGAGGATTTATGAACCTTGAAAATTACATAATTATGTGTTTTGCTGTATTTTAATTGTGAATTTTATAAGTCCTACAATTTTCTGACAATTCAGTTGGTAGCATGTCTGCCTACCAAGGTAAGAGTCCCGGGCTCGATTCCCGGAGTGGCCAAAACCTTTCATAGTGATAAATTAACATTGAGATACTGGATGTTATGTCTGCCCTAGTCTTAAGATAGATTATAAGTCATCTGAGGCTACGACAGGCATAGTAAGCCAGTAGTGAAAAATATATGACTAATAAAAAACTGACCTAAGCTATAAGCTTGAAACAGTGATGGATGTTAATAATAATAATAAAATAATAATAATAATTATTATTATTATTTATTTTCTGGTAAGTTTGTAGGCCTTGCCTTCTATCCACCTTTTAATGTTAAATTTATGTATTTTCTGTTTTTATTGTATATTATGCCCTTTATATTTTTAACCTGTCGTATTATATAAATTATTATTTTTCTTTACTCCCTTTTTTCACTTCCATGCCACTCTTGCGGCTTAATCAAGACAGACTGCGTGTAACTATAATCTAACTATACTCACTGGACAAGGAAAGACTTATTTTGTCTCGGATGTCTCCCGGAAGAACTTCACCTTGGCAAAAAAAAAAAAATCCTATTATGCTCTCACAGAGGGTTAGATTAGTTGGAAGTGTCCTCACAAAAGTCAAATCAACTTGGCACAACATTAATTGTTTGGCTTTTCAGATATATCACTTCATCTTATCAGAATAAACTTTAATACAGATAAATGTATCTCTTTCCCAGTCGACAATAAATAGCAATGGCAATAACGGAAGAACAGTGATTGGCCAGCACCACGTAGCTATCGACAAGTTGGATGTGTCTGCGACGTGGCCCCCTGTATCGTCTCCTGCCCTTCAGATGCAGGAACAGCAAGGTCCTCTCTACATATTTGGTCCAGATGTAATCTCCTCAGCTACCTCTGCGATGTCTGACAAGTATCCTTCACTAGATGTTCTTCAGAGGCTAGTCACGTACAGCATTCACCATCCACCTAGCATAGCTCACGATTTCAAGCATTCACGGTAATTTACACTGATATTTATTTAAAGTGTAGAACTTAAAGGGAATCACCTCACCTACCAGAGACTGAAACTTGCTGTAGACGTTCCAAGATTCCCACATTATTTAAGAATGTTTGACATTGAGGAGGCCCAATGGCTAAATGACTATACAATATATATTTGGAAGAAGGTACAGGAAAAGTGGATACAAAACACATAAAAGGGAACAAACACAAATGATTGTACAATCATTGATATGGAAAAATAAACTAATTAAGTGAAAATTTAGGTAAAAAATCCCACCTAGCGAACAAGGGGGGGAGGGGAATGTGAGAGTAATCCAATGCACAAATGTGACTTCTTCCTTTCTTCTGAATTATAAATTAGAAAGTCACACACACAGTTAAACACAGATTTTTATTATTTTTGGCATTATCGCCTTTGTTAAGAAATAAAGGGAAAAGAAAAAAAAGCACTATCCTACTCAATTTTGAATTTTTATATAGATATATATAAAGGCAATAATGCCAAAATATAAAAACTCTTTCTTTAAATATCTGTGCGACTTTCTGATATAGAAGCCAAATTTTTGCATTGGATTCTACCAATTTCTTTTCCCTTTGTCTTTCCCTAGATGGGACTTCTTCTCTCAATTTTCACATAATTAGTTTATCTTTCCATATTTTTTCAATTTTCATTATTGTTTAGACATTATTTAAGAATTAGTTTGTTATTTTAAGATATGACTTGGACCAAAATGAAGGTGAAATGTTTCAATACATCTCTATAAACTTAAAAACCCTACTTGTCAGTTTTTTGGTTCTTTTATTTAGATCCAAACTTGATTAGAAAAATATTTTTGCTTAAGTTTATATTCGGACAACCTTTGCTCAGTATGATAAATATAAATTATGATTGTATTTCGGTAATGTGTATCAAGTTGGTTTAAAATTATTTGGTAAATTAAAAAAGTATATGTATATAAATTGTTGCCCCAAAAATAAGCCACCGCCAATTATAGGCCACACTTTAAAATTACTATCACTTTCACTTTGAAAAGAAAAAATATGTACTTCTTAAAATGTATTCTTTAGCTTTTTAATGCTATTATTTACATTTTTAAATTTTGCATTTTTTAACTAAGTCTTTATCACCAAATAAATAAATATTGAAATTGTTTATTTAGGCAGCTAACAGACTGCAAAAAGATTCAAGTAATAGCAATTATTATTTAGATATCGTATTCTGAAAATTTAAAAATGACACCTGGACACAGGGAATCAAACCCGGAGCCTTTAGCTTAGTACGGCAATGCTTTTACCACTGAGCTAACCAGGATTCGTCCCGTGCCCAGGGTCAATCTTCACTCATATTTTAAGGCAGAGTCTATGATGGTCGTGCGGAAATCGTCGGCTACAAATGTGTGATTTTATTAATATCATGAGCTATCAGATAACACAACCACCTTCGACTCGGTATTGGCTTATTGCAGCCATTTGTACAATTATTATAACTGTACAAATTGCATATTTAAGAATCAAATATCCAAAGCTATTATTTATGCATTTTAGTGAGTATTACTCCATCTAGATATCATCTAACTACATATAGATAACGATATAACTACATGCAGGCCTCAAAGTTAAAACATTTGTTACATATTATTTAAGGGTGCAATTATAGGCCACAGTCGGGTTTTATAGAGGATGTTTTGGGGGAAAAGGTGCAGCCTATTTTCAGGTCAATACGATACACCTACACTTAATTAGCTCTGAATGCGTTATTTTGTTTCCCTATGAGGTATTTCTTAGATGTGTTCCATTATATACTTCAGGCTTTGTGTGGTGCCTGTTCGTCTTCATCTACAAAATTGTTCCGACAGCCATCTGGTTATCAAGGTCACTACTGTTGGAAATTCCAGGTAATCTATTTACATACTCATGAAATCCAAGATAATTAATTTCTAGACTTCTACCAAGGACACAGTCGCTAAAGATGATGTCTGACACATCCATGTAAACTTGTTGGTTTGAGTCCCAGTGGGGTCTAATATATACAAGGGGACAAACACAATGTGGCTTGTACAGGGAAAAGGAGAACACTGTTCACACTTTACATTGCAGCCATTGGACAAAGAAAATTGATCTATACTGCTCAATCCCCCAACCTAGGTTTCATTCTATCAAAACTCTTCAGGAGAGAGTGTGAAACGTGCAAACTCAACTTCATTCTTCATCAGCATCTATCATCAACTGTTTCCAGCCTGTGGCTGTGGCCGTTTAGTAAAATGCATCTATCTTCCTCTTACTAGCATACTTTCTGTTATCTGCTCCTCCCATCTCTTTCTTTGGCATCCTCTCTTTTTATCCATCGTCAAAAAATGCCATCAGGTGCAGATTCAGGAGGGGGTCAAAGGGTCAGTTGACCCTCTTATGAAAGTTAGAAAATTAATACAAAAAACAAAATGAAATTTAAAATTTTAGAAAGAAAATACAACACAGATAAATTATACAATTTTTTTGTCTTTTTACGCACGGACACCTTTAAGCCAGGTCCACATGTGTGTTATTCGTCCACATTTATTCAATTTTAGAATACGTGCTATTCGTCCACGTTTAATAAATGTTCGATATGACTCACGCAAGTGTGGAAAAATATTTGTTTTCATGTACGAATATTGTCGTGCATAGCAAGTAACAAACATTGTTCCGCATGGTGATGGTAGACTACCAAACATAAAAGAAGACTAATTATTGTTTGAGAGCAGTTCATCCACGAATACCGACTATAGAGTATGTGTGTGGACAGCAGGAGCTGAACTGTGGGGGACTCGGACCACCTGGAAATAATTTGCACCTACCGGGAATAAATTCCCCTTTAAGATATATTTCAACTCCTATTATATTATCGAACATCAAGCTGAAATATGTCCTTAAATCAAACTCCAAATGATTTCTAGATGCATTCTATTGTCAAAAATTTGCCGGAGAAGACCGTTTCAAAAACTACCAAACTACTGCCATTTAACTGGCAGCAAAAGTCGAGGGAGGAAAGCTCTAAATAGCTTCCAAGATCATCCAAATTTCATAAATATCTGAGGGGAAGAAAACTCCAAATAGCTTCTAGATTCATGTCATTTTGAAGATTTTTCAGGCTAGGACAACCCCAAACATTCTAGTTTCTCAAATAATTCAATTTTCAAAATTTTGTCGATGGAAGGCCACTACAAATATTATCTTCTATAGGTATCTAGATATTATAAATAATTTAGGTGAGAATCACTCTAAATAGCTTCAAGAGGCATCCAAATTTCGAAAATTTCCAAGTGAGGAACACTTTAAATGGCTTATAATTTATGAAAGAATCTAATTTAAAAAAATTAAGGCGAAGACTACTTATAGCTTCTAGAGTGAACCATTTTTCAAAAGATTGTTGATGGAGGGTCAATCCAAATGGTTTATAAAAACTATTGTATTTTTTAAAAAATTGGAGAGGATGACTTCGGTTTAAAACGTGCATAATATCAAGTATGAATGAGAAATTATTGAATGGCTTTAAACAAAAATCTACATTGTAGTAACTATGTTATTTATAACTATGACCCCCTATGAAAATGATCTGGATCTGCCCCTGAATGCCCATACCATCTCATTCTTGCTTCCTTTACTATCTCAGGTATGCCCTGTGCCCCCTCTCTTTCCAGAATAACTTCATTCTTGATCATGTTTTTCCACGTGACAGCTAACATGTGCCTCCCAAACTTCACTCCCATGGCCTCCACTTTACTAGTCTTTCTGACATTCATTGTCCATGTATCTGCTGCATAGGTGGCAATGGGTACAAAGTACATCTTGTACAACACTTCCTTACACTTCAAGGACACTTCACTTATATGCCCACTCTTCAGCTCTTTTCCATCCTACTTTATAGCTTTACTGGGCATTATCCTCTTATAAATCTCATTCTAGAGATCGGACACTTGAATCCCTGATCGCCTCAAATCTTATGGTATTTGAGAGATTCAAGATTTATAAAATCTCAAAAACAATGATATGATGACTTTGACTTGGTATAACAATTTTAAACAAATGTTAAAAGGGATCATATGAACTTGTGGAGCTGTGAGGATAGCAAAATCATTTTTAAAATGACAAATTTATATTAGTGTGATTTGGAATATAGCACTCGGTTAAATCATGGTTTGAATTATAAGGGATAGCCAGCACACTTACCTTGGTGATACTGGAGTAGAAATTGATTAGATAGAACACTAATAAACACACACACATTTTGAAGGACAAACTTTTACTGTCATAGACGGCTTCATCAGGTCAAGAGAGTAGACTGATGCCCTTGGTTGAACTGAAAATTTGACTTTCCACAGCTGACTTTTTCAGTTATGATATCACTGTATAGGTGGCAGCACTATGAATAAATATATAGCTAGAAAAACTAAAAATTGTGTTATATACGGTATTATTATTGTGACATTGAAAGTAATAATAAGTGTGCTGCTAGGAAGGAGAGGAATTACCTAAGGTTGAGGTTAGGGGCGTGTCTGGATTTGGTGATGGGCCAGTTCCCATATCCTTAGTTGTGAACAGTGGCGACTCCTCCTTAAGTGCGCAGGTGCAAGTGCACCACTTATATAATTTCACACAAAATAGTATTTAACATTATTTTATTTAAATAATAACAATTAACATTTCATAGTGAATCGATTTTTTTAAGAATATATTTCTTAAAATTAGCTATGCTCTTGCGTTTTTCATTCTATTTACTATTCCACCTGTTTTCCTGACTGCTAGCGCTGTCTCAGTACTTCTACTAAACTCCAGGAGCGTGCAACCATCTGAGCATGCGCATAGAGAAGAAGAGAGGTTGTTGACCTTGCACGTTAGTTTTAAAGTGGACCTTTAACACATGGCCTGGTGCGCAGCTTGATAGCGAACTTGGCGATTTGTTTTGATCAACCAAAGCATTACTACCAGTTATAATGTTTTTTAAAGTGTGGTTTTTCTTTATTTAATCTGTACACAATTAATTAAGTACAATGCTTATTTAAATAGTAGTTAATTAGTTCATAATAATTTACTGATTTAGTGCTTATTTTAAATATCAAAAAGAATTTTGCGCAAAACATCAATTATAAAAAACTTGGTTTATGTAAATAGTTGTTATTTGTGAACGAGTTCGAGTTAGTGCTTTTTTTTAAATATCGAAATGAATTCTGTGCAAAACTTTTACGAAAAAAATTTTCTTTGTGTACTCAAGAAGAAAAATTAGAAATTAAAAAACTTGGTAAACCGACACCAAATATTGTTCTAGAAAAACTAACAAAAACTAAAAATCGAGAGTTTACTAGAAAATTCAACGTAGAAACTTACAAAAAGCATCCATGGCTATGTGGTTGTAATGTAAAAAATGCATTGTTCTGCTTTCCGTGTTTACTCTTTGGTGGTGACTTATCTTGGACGAATTTAGGTATGACTGATTTGAACCATTTAAGTGAGCAAATTAAAAAGCATGAAATATCATTGTTACAAAAGAACAATTCTTTAGATTTGGCTGTACTTGGCAAGACCAACATACGATCACAGTTAATTCTGGCTACAGAAGAGCTATCGAGCTTCACAATAAAAAAGTGACTAACAACAGGTATGTTTTAAATATTATCCTAAACTGTATTCGATTCTGTGGCGCTTTCGAACTGGCCCTAAGAGGTCACGAAACTGATTCATCTTCTAGCCCTGGAATATTTCGTGGACTTGTCAATTTCAGTGCGGAGTTGGATGATGCTTTGAAAGGGCATTTAGAAAAGTCTACAGTTTTTAAAGGCACCTCTAGTTCAATTCAGAATGAAATACTTCAATGCATGATGGATATTTGTCATGAAGAAATTTCAAAAGAAATTAATAATGCCAGTTATTTGGCTGTTATAGCTGACGAAACAACTGATGGCTCAGCTACTTTTCAAATGGTTATAATTTACCGATACATAGTAAATGGAAAGCCAGTGGAAAGATTTTGGAACTATGTAAATCCCCCATTTCATGATGCTGATCTTTGTCAAATTGTCTCAAAGAGGAACTAGATCAACATGTAGAGAAAGAGCCTCATAAGTTAATAGCACAAGCATATGATGGTTCTTCAGTTATGAGTGGATCTCTCAATGGTGTTCAGGCTAAAATAACTCCTAACGCTGCTTATGTTCACTGTCATGCACATCAACTAAATTTAATAATGTCAAATGCAGCTTCAATTAATCGTAATGTCCGTATATTTTTCCCAGTTTAGGAGGATTTTGTACATTTTTTTCTAATTCCCCTCAAAGAACAGCGATTTTAGATGAAGTTGTGGGTAAACGTTTACCACGATCAGCACCTACAAGATGGAACTTTCATTCTCGAACAGTAAACACAGTTTGCGAATACAGAGAAGAACTTATCAAGTGCATGGACACAATAGAAACGAGAGATGGCATTAAACATATAGCTACAATTGAACAAGCGTCAGGTCTGAAGAGAACATTAGAGGATGATGTTTTTATATTTTGGCTAACTTTTTTTCATAAAATAATGCCTCATTTTAGATGTATTGTATAACCAGTTGCAAAAAAGAGAAACTGATCCAGCGTTTGTAAAAAACAAAATAGATTGTTTCATAGAGGAAATTTCCAAAATAAGAAATGAAAATAATATAACTGATGATCTTGATGAAAATAAAATAAAGCGGAGACGAAATGAGAGCCACACTCGTAATAGAGAGGCTAAAGAGGTTTGTGACATCATCTGTCAAGCAAAAGACAGATTCAGCTTTACTGGTCATCTTGTTGCTGCAAATTTGTTTTTGCCAGAAAAGTTTTCTGATTATTGTAAGGTGTTTCCTGATAACTATTTAGAACTCACAACAAATTCGTACCCATTTTTAGATGCAAAAAAACTACGCACAGAGCTAAGTATCATTTATGTCAGGGATGAATTTCGAAATATGACTGGCGCTTTGACTTGTTCTCATTTATAAATGAAAACAATTTAAATTTTTGAAGAATGCCTAAAACTTTTAAATATTATTATAACAATCCCTATGACAACGGCAGAAGCAGAAAGATGTTTTTCTACACTAAAACGTGTCAAAACATTTTCAAGAAAGGTTGTCAGCTCTTGCCATGCTGTCTGTCGAGAGAAACTTTATTATGAATATTTCAGACTTTAACTCTAGAGTCATTGAGAAATTCGCAAAATCTAAAGAAAGAAGAATGGAGTTTTTATTTAAAGTAGCTTGAGGCGTTTAAGATTAAATTGTTGGGTGTTTTGTAAATAATGTCTTCATTTATTATGTGAGTAATTTATTCTAAGGTGTTTAATTATTTATGATTGCGCCAGCAAAGTAAAAGATTGTAATAATGTAGGTGTGTGTGTGTTTTTTTTTTTTTTTTTTACAAATTAATGTTGGTTTGTAATTTACTGTAAATAACAGCTCAGAATGTCAGTAATTTACTAAAAATTTGGTATATTTTTAGCTGTCAATATTTTTACCATCAAAACTTCGTAATTGTATAATATGGATTTTTCTTTTAAAAGTCGAATCCTATATTTGTTTCGAAGCTACACACACACCGTACTGCTGTGAAATATTAGCCTAAGTAAAACGATATGTAAATATAGATAGGTATAATATATTAAAAGTGTATATATATCATATTTTAGAATATTTGAATTGTGCACCACCTATTTTTTTGGTCACGAGTCGCCACTGGTTGTGAATGATTGCATATATCTTTGTTCAGGGCTTTGACCGCTTTAAGGTGTAACAGGGATTAAAGTTCAGATTATGTGTTTCGGCATGTGTTGCTACAGGCTTATCTTTATTTCTCACTTTTGTATTATGTCGATGACCATTTATCTTTCTTGGTGTTTCTGTTGTGAGACCAATCTATCTAAACAATTTCTACTCCAGTATCACCAAGGTAAGTGTTCTGGATATCCCTCCTAATCCAAAACAAAGTTATATTAATATAATAAATTCACTAAAAAAGTGCTCTTTGTTTTAATGGCAAAATATACATGACAAACAAAATAACATTTGTCAATGGCATCAAGCCTTAAACAACTTTTTTAATCAATTTTAAAAACTCTAATTTGAATTTTACATTTTTAAATATTCGAGATTCAAAAGAAATATTAAGATTCATATTCGAGAAATATAGAGTTTGACCCATCTTTAGCTCATTCCACACTCTTTCACTCTGTCATTCCATTCATATATCTGTTACAATACTTCCTCATACTTTTCTCATAATACCATCAAATTATCAGCAAGCATTGTGATAAAAATAATGACCACAGTGAAAAATTACCCAATTTTGAATATTATTCTTTTGTTTGAATATCAAATCTTTGAGTTACTATGATTTAATCACTTAAAATTAAGGTATTTAATTATATTACATTAAGACCAATTCACAATCAAGGATTTCGAATTTTCAAGGAATTGAATTTGACTTTTTTTAATTTATTTTTTAAACAAAACCAAGGGCCGTTCATATTTTAAAATTATGGTCCAAACACAAGGAATACAATAAAATTACTCTTTCTTCTCTAATACTACTCATTTTATTTTTCAGTTCTTCATTTCTCACCAACAAAAATCAGTTGTATTCACCACATTCGTCAGGCTCTTTTCGGTGGGTGGGATTGGCATGTTCAAATTTGGAACTCTCCCCTCACCTTCGGAAAGTGTGTGCCTGTCTGCAGTGTTCGTAGTCCTGGGACATTCAATCTGGGTACGCGTCTGGAAGTTTGGTGTCGGTCACGAGGTGCACCAGAAGCTGACTCTGTAACTCAGAGTTGGCGTGTCGAATCTTCTCTTATTGTCTGCAGTACATCTTAGTTTGCTTTGCACATAGTTGATTTTGGCAAATAGCTTTAAAAGTGATGGGAATATAATTTGTCATATGTTTAAATCTGTGCTAGCATGTGATACTCAAATGCACATACATTTCAATAAGTAAATTTTGTTATTTATTTGTTTCTTTTTTCTTTCTTTTTTCAGGGAAGACATAATTTAAATATTATAAATTATTGAAAAAATTATTTCACTTTTGGTTTCTTAACATACAAATGTTTCAATATTTATCTAATTATAGGCTAACTTTTACTTCTACAAAAAAAATGTAAATGGATACATTTTCTTCAGACAGAGTTTGTATTTTAAATGGGTAGATATATAGATTTTTTTTTCAACCACTCGAAAATATAAGATTGAATGTACAAATTTGCCCAAGAAACTGGGGAATAGTGTGTTATTTCAAAGTTATGAGCCAAAATATATCCGAAATTTCAAAATATGGTTTCTTATAAATAAAAAGTAAAAGTTAATTTAAAATGTGTTTGTTGAAAGCATATTTGACAGTATTAATATAAAATAATTTAGTAGACAGTAAATAACACAAAACTGTTCATATTCAAGAGTATGACTTATTATGTCTTCAACACAAGAATCTTTTGTAATTTCAAAATTTGAAAGTGTTGTGTTTCATATAAATTATACATGTGTGTACATTCATTGAGGTCAGTAGAAATTAATAGTGAAGTTTTAAATAAACAGGTTCAAAGTTATATTAAATATATATTGGGTAGTATTAGCTTTGTGTTTGAATTTGATTTTGGTGTAAATACAATTTTATACAAAGAGTCGGTGTTTTGTGTAAAGAAACAACAAATTATTAATGAAATCTGTCATAAAATATGAATAAGGAAGTTCTTAGCACTAAGATAGTACACAGTATATAAATTTGTTGTGTAATGGCTGTGAAGTCAAGATAAATAACAGAGCTAATAAATAATTATGAAGTCTTTAAAAGTGGTATGTTCCTCGCTTCACTATGTTATAGTGAACCTAATCTAAGTTTCAAATATAATCATACCAATTGTATGCCATTCGAATATTTGTTAATAATTTTAATATTAATTCTTCAATCATAATAACTTTTAATTGGAAGTGCTGATAATAGCAAATTGAATTTCACCATGTAAATTGTTGAAAAATGTTAAATTTCTATAGTTCAAAAAATAACTGTGCACTAAGCTGAAAAATGATAGTTCCTTGATAAAAGTTGTTTGCAGTGTTTACTAAGTAGGTAAGATATAAACCATTTATTGGTTTTTATTTACTATTAGAATTTAGACGTTCAAATAATTAGTTCAAAAACTACATTTTCCTTTACTTCCTTTCAAAGACTTCTCAAAATGACTATGTTAATAATATTGTACATAAATCTACACCAAAGTACGAAAATTTCTAAATAAACTTAATATTTAGTTTAAAGTAAATTTAACTTGGCCTAAACATTATCAGGTGCAATATAGTTTTGCGATTAGTTTTGATTTTATAATTTAAATTATTATTTAAAAAAAATATATATATATATTTTGAATCATAATAATAATTTTGTATAAAAGACAAATAACTAGCCATGTGCATCTTATATGAGGACAAGTGTTAAAGCCTATTAAAAAAATGTTATTTATGTATATATTTATGTTTTTAATTATAATGTATTTGTTTGTTTTGTAATTCATATTATAATCCTCAGGCATAGGACAATGGTTATTAATTTATTTTGTTTTTTTAAATGTTTAATTTGAATTTTCACTTGATTGTTAATTTTGAAGTTTTCCCTTTAGTTCTAGATGTCTATTTATTAAACTATTTTTATGTTCTTCATTCTCATGCTGCCATTTTGTGTGATTTTTTTTAAATCACAATTTGATATGTTTATCAATAAATTGTACACACATTTGTTTATGTTATTTAGATACTAAAAATACCCTGTCAAGCATATAGAGCCAGTAGAGTGTAGTTTGTGTAAAATTGTGTTCTACATGTGGTGGCTGTGAAGTGAGTAATCTTGGATTCAGGAAGTCTATTAATAGTGATACCTGTTTAAACTGTATTGTAAACCTGTTAAATGGGTTAGTATGTTGTAAAAGAAAAATGTAAATATTGTACTATAGAAACAATTCAACAATGTTGGGTAGTAATTTTCACTAATCATTACTATTCTGAGAAAATGTCATCTAAGTTAGATTAAGGTAGTTTCCGAGTAAGGCTCTTTAGTGGGAAAGAGCACCAAGGCTCTTGTTTCGAGTGCAGTTCTCTTCATCTGTTAAGGGGTTCCAGGAAATACTTGGGATTAATGATTGAAGGCTTTTCAAGTTGCAGGTCATTAGGGGTTCGGTCTTCACTAATATTGAGAGGGTCAGGGCACTAATAATCTATTCGCATTGAGCATTTTAATATATTTTCCAATGATTTATGGTTAGTTTAAAACCTTAGGCTTAAGCCAATGTTTAATTAAGTCAATAATCCTTGAATAAAATGAAAGTTAGTCAAAATAAACCCAAGCACTTAGAATGAAATATGTAGGTCAAAGTTTCGCTAAGGAGAATTGCAACTCATCAGCCAGATGGACCCCAAAAATTGCATGGAATGTGTCATGTCCGTGTTTATTTTATGTTTGTGTGCTTTCCAGCGTTATAGTTTCTTTCCATACATTAAACTGTTAATTTACTACCAAACCAAGGATTGCTTTGTACTTTATTAATTTGTCTTTACAGCTAAGATGATACAAAGTGATAAACACTAAATATTTCTTGTCGTTTTAAAGATGCATTTCCTGTGGTGTATGTCACTGTCGTGTATATTGCAAACTTTTTACACTGTTTTATAAATATTGTACTATTTTCTGTAAATAACAGTATTACGTGCATGTCACCTCCATGTAAATTTAGGTACATAACACACACTACAAAGTTCAACATCTTTAAAATATGAATAATAAATTATTTATTTGCAATTTAAATGATTTGTATGAATTTATGAAATAATACATTCAAGGAATAGAAGTTATCAGACGGTAACTCTCTAAATGTAACATAAGTTTAAGCTTACTAATTGATAACATTTAAAATACAACTGAATTTTCTTACAAATGAACAGAAGTATATTTTAGAAAATTCAAACTAATTTTTTTGCAGCTTACATTGATCATTTTATTATATCATTAGGGTTATTTTATAATTCGACACCTTAGCTCAGCCGGTAGGGTGTCTGCCTACTGAGCTAAGAGTCCTGGGTTTGATTCCCGGTATGGCGAAATTTTCATCATTGGTGAAATATGGGTTTACCCTTCTACAATGATAAATTAACGGCAGGGGACTGGATTATAAGACATATGAAACTACAACAAGCCTAGCCAGCTGGTAGGAGAAAATATATGGCTTGAATAAAAAAAAACTAACCCAGGCCAGAGGCTGGAAACATTATTGGATGTAAAAAAATATATTTATTTTATAGGTATTGATAGCTTCCATCAAAAGTGATAGTTTCGGATCACATAACTTGCCATAAGAAAATTGGTAAGCCCTGTGGCTTATTTACTATAGTGCTGCTTCTTCAAGAAAAAAAAGGTTGGATAACATTGCACAAACAATGCAATATTTTCTAAAATAGAAATTACTTCTTTAATATTTTCTTTTTCATTAAGAGTCCATGAGTCATTATTATTTTCTAATCAGTTAGACCAGCTTCATTTATTTCCCTAAGGTTGACTGATTGTAGACACATAAAAATTATGGTATTAGTTTTGGAACACAAATCAGCAAGATGTGTTTTCTGTACATCTCTTGGCATTGAATTCACATTTTTTTTTGTCACCTTTAGATACTAAAGAATAAAATGGCATAGATTATGACACACTAAGCCATAAAGATTGAAATCATATATTTAAAAAAATTATGCTATATTCTCATTAATGCAAACACATTCTTACAGTAACTATATGAATATAAAGAAATCTGGAGTCATAATTATGTATATTATTAGTATGGTACATAACTATTTATCAAGAAAAAATCATTATTAATGATTTGTTGTGTATTTATATTTACTCACTCTCCGTTATTAGCCTTAATTCAATTAGGCTACTTTTAAATGAATCACTTCACATGTAATTTATTGGCAAGTAATTTATGTATAACTTAAGATTTATAGAAACAAAATTCAAATAAAAACATTTTATAAGTTAATATTGAAATAATACTATATAAAAAAAATTGTTTTAAGGATGTGCTTATACAAAAATAACATGGCTTATTTTAGAAACTATCTATTCTCAATCATATACTTATTTTACTAAACAAAAGATTATATTAAAACATTTCAATTGGGTAAAATTAAAAAATATAGTTATTTTGATGCAGCCTGTGAATGTGTGTAGAATTTGTCTCTTTGTCGGCAAAACATTTTGACGCTATTTTCACCCCAACAGCAGCAATTTCTTCAACTTCTTCTTCTTCAAGAAAGTGCCAACCAGATTGGTCGGAGACTCATCAGAATTGTCAGGGTCCGTCGGATCGGAGTCTAAAGGTAAACTAATCACCATAGCGATCACCACAAACAACAGGACCAAAATCTGTGGAACAAAGTCACTTCTGTTAATTTTTTATTATGATCAAGTACTTTGGGTTTATAGTCGCATCAACATAAAAGTTTGTGAGAATGCAATTATACAATATGTATTAGTTGTTTTTTTTAATTACACTTTGATCACCTCTGGGATGTACACTTGGCTTACTCTGAAAGCCATCAAGCTTGCCTTTCTTGTGTCAATGATGATCAGCCCATAGTAGTGCTGTCAAGGTAAGATGTTAAGCTTTCATCATAAACAAAGTTTATAGCAGCATACCCACTTCAGTGACTAGATGATCAAAGGCATCAGACTGGCATGATGATGAACAGGAAATCGGGGTTCAAATCCTGGTCGGGTCTATTTAAGGTGTTTTTTTTTAATGGTTTCCCACTCTCCTTCCACGCAAATGTGAATAGATTACCTCTAAAAAATTTCCTTACTCATCTCTACACCATTATGGTAATTATTATATATGCGTATAAACTGAACTGGTTGAGATGCAGTGATAATAATAATAAATTAGCACGCTTAGCTTTGGTCCTTGAAGGCTTAGTTCAAATTCTAGCCAATAACCCAAGGATAAATGTTTTCCATAATAAAATTTGGGTAGGAAGAACAGTGTTATTTTAAAGTTACAAAGTTATCTTTGTCTGGTTTTCTTAGATTACATATTTTGTCGGCCATAAAACATGATTTATTCCGCCACGAGACACCTAGATTTATTATATTCATCACTTATCAAAGACATTCCACCCTCACTCATTGGCGCTGAATTGGGTGAAAGATTTAGTGAGGCTACCCTCTCTTTTTTCTCTTTCTTTCTCTTTCCCCCTTCCCTCTCTCAACCTCTCACCACAATCTGGATACAGACAGGGGTTAAAATTGTTTAAAATCTATTTAGCTATGTACTAACTATGTTAAGCTAATGTTTTTATCAATTTTTTTTTTAACTTCGGTCGAATTTCAACATCATCTATTAAAGTTATAAATAAACAAAAGAATTAATTTTGATTTTTTGTTAACAAAAGTTTTGCATAGTGAGTAATAAATAAGTTTTTTATCGCCGCATCTTACTACCTGTTCAAGTTATATGCATATATGATAATTACTCTAATGGTAGGGATAATAAAGGAAGCATTATATAGGTAATCTACATTCATTTGTGTGGAAATAGAGGGGAAAGACTCATTAGACCAGGCCGGGATTCAAACCCTGAACTCTCTGTCATCAGCAGGCCAGTCTAACATGAGTGTGATGCCTTAAAACCTCTCAGCCACTGAAGCTGGTAATTTGAGTTATTTTTATGGAGATTGAAAGGTAATGCTGTCTATGGGCAAATAAAATTTGGGAATTATTGATAGAGCAATCAATCGTTAGCAAGTAAATTGTCCAAATTATTTTCTAAAGCTATACTCATCAATATAAAAGAAAAAATTGTGTGGTTTTGGACACTATTGGATTCAGAATTCTGGGCTTCAAGAATGACAATTTGAAATGGTGGTCCATGTCATAGAGAAAGGCTGTCAATTTGAAATGCATGATTACTATATTCTGCTTTACATTCACCATTCACATAATCAAGGAATAAATCTAACAATTTTCATGATCATATAATTTGTAGGGATAAATTACAGCAAATAGAGGTTCAGTGATATTTATAGTAAATTCTTAATGTGTATTAAAATAAAAATTACAAAACCTTATTTTATACAAACACAAAATACCCCGATTTGTTAAAACCAATTTATCTATTATTTAAAATGACTTTCTAACTATCTTTAGATTTAATTTTTTAAGTTAATTACTTATTTATAAAAATGTGCATAGATTTGAAAAAAGTCTCGAATTGATTTTTGACATCAAAGATTGTTGCCTACCCCTTCACATACTTTGGGTAGTTATCACCAGGACTGCACTACACTATTTTCTTCATCACTAGTTTCTTACCTGATTCAACACCATGTGAAGTGTGAATTTTGACCTAATTGTGGGACATTAATTAAAATCTTTCCAGGTATTATGATTATTGTCTGGAATATCACACCCTAAATGATCCAGTTCATATCTGGGATCCATTAATATAATTGATTAACCACTATAAAAGACCATGCAGATGACTTGAGTTAAAATTTAAATTTCCTTGTTCAATTACTTAGCTCAGTCACTAGCATGTCTCCCTACTGGGTTGAAGCGTCCTGGTTCGATTTCCCACATGATCGTAAATGTATAATTGTTGAACTTATGTTGGTTCAACTGAAAGACTGATATTAGCACCCCGACTAAAACAAAGTGCTTTGACTTAGAGTCCTGAACCAAGCACATTGAAGAAGGGGTAAGTGTTGTATTATCTTAAAATTATGTGCTTATCCTAGAATAACTATCTTATATTGAAATAATCGGGTCTCAGATTATGTTACATTCACAAAAAAAAAAAGTCCAATACATATTGAAAAATGGCATATACTATAAATTAATCCAGGCAGAGTTCGACAATTCTCCTCACAACTAGGTATGAACTATGGACAGAATCTTAAATTATGTTATTTAAATTTGATTGTATATTTCTATGTCTGTTATTGGCGGGTACTAGAAGTTAACTGTAAAACTACCGTGATTAATTTGGGTCACGTCTGCTTTCAACCTACTTTTGTACAAAGGATGTATTTACAGACACTTTTTTTTAATTCAAATTTGAGAGAGAGCTATGTATGTATTGTTAAAAAATATTGTGTAAAGCCTGCAGTTTCATTTGTCTCTGAAAACTGAAACTCAAGCAACATGTGCAGGAATTTCTTGATTTATAGAGCAGGGATTCAAAATTCGAAATAATTTTCATAAATGCTTGTCCAAACAATGTTGGGTATTATATATCATACAAGCCTTATGTGTGAAAAAAAAAAGCTCTAAAAATTAAATTGAAAGGCAGCTCTGATCTGCTTTTATAGTCACATAGTTTAATTTGTCACACTCTGAAGAAACTGGACTGCCGAACCCTAGGGAGTCCTTGTTTGAATCTCGGTAGGGTATATTAAGGGTTATTGTTACCCCACACTCCCTGCATGCAAATGTGGGTACTTTTGACTAAATTCTAACTTACTCATTCTTATTTCAATAGTGTACTGTAAATATATGAAGAGCGAAATGGTTGGTAAAAAGCAGTGCAAAAGAAAAAAGGCACGACCCTCCAAACATCCTGATGTCACTTTTGTATATTATTAACTCGATTTTGAGAAAACTATTTAAAGCAATCTCATAAAAATATGTAAAAGGTAAATTTTTATAAAAGCTATTATCTCACTAAAACTAGGTTCAGTGGCCAAATAGTCCAAGGCATCAATCTTGTATTAGACTGACCTGCTGATGATATCTGGGTTTGAATTCCGGTCGGGTCTACTGAGAGTGGTTTTTCCCTGAATGGTTTCTAGTTCCCACTCTTCTTCCCATGAAAATGTGGGTAGATTACCTCTAATATTCTTTCTTCCCCACCCTTACTTCATTAAAGTAATTATCAAGGCCTTAGTAAGGGGGGAGGGGGCATATAAAACTTTTTATTATAGTTTTTTACTTTCACTAGTCGTCTACAAAATACACTTTTTTTTTAATTCTCACCTTCAAGATGCAACTTGTAAAAACTCCTATTGTAAAATTACCTCTGTCAACATTTCAAATGTCTTTATTTCCCTACATTTAATATTGGAAAACAAAGAACATTTCTTGGAATGGGCAGATTTAAAAGAACAACTGTCAAATAGGCTACAAATCTTGTAGCCTATATAGGTAGGTTTTATTACGCTTCCTCGCCCATTCTTTCAACACACCTACTTATTTAAAACATTATTTTTTAACTATGAAACGTTTTAAATCATACACAAACTCTTAACAGCATTGCTAGTTAATACAAGGTTGTGCTAAGAGAAGGGAATCAATGGTAAAATAGTAGTGACCTGTTGCTAATATAGGCTAATAATAATAGTTGATATCAAATCTGAAAAAAACAACTTAAATAACTACATGACTCTTAGTAAGTAAAATAACCACCAGCAAAAACTATTCCCTACGAGACATGAAAAGAGGTGAGATGTGTTTTTATTTTTCTATTTTCCATATTTCAATACTGGTAGTATTTACAATATTGTATTCGCTTATGTGTAAGTTTTAAGATAACATTATTATAGAACTACAATATAATTTTGTTTACAAAACAATTTATTATTTAGCACTGTCTTACTGCCTGTTCGGGTTATACACTTAGGCCTAAGTACTAAAAACGCTAATGGGCTAGAAATTTGGTAGGTTTAATAGAAAGGAAGTGAACCCGCATTTTCGTGGAGGGAAAGTGTAAAATCATTTAGGAAAAACCACCCCCAGTTCACCCGAGTGAGATACAAACCTCGATCTCCCCATCCTAGGCAGTCTATCTTATGAAACTAGTGTTTTAGCTAAACTACACCACTGTGAGTCAATGCTTTATCCTTTTTGCACATCTATTTTTTACTTTATCATATAAAGAGAAATATTGTAATCGTGAAAAACCTTGACCTCAAGATTATGTAGAATATTGACATTAAATGTGCCTCCAAACCCCAAAAAAAAGTGTATCTGGAAATTAATTTTATATCCCTTGGTTTGTCTGTGGTGCCATAAACTGTTTTGATGAATTTTGTTAAAACTTTATATTCAGGCATTATATGGCATTTATTACCTTGAACAATTTTTTAATTCTTAGTTCTAACTTTTAAAATAAGGGTTGTTTATTGATTACTCATTTTGAAAAAAAATTTGAAAATGGCTCCAACAATTTCGTTTAAATTGGGTCCCTGATGGCCCAAATTATAGGGTTCTAAAAGTTTAACTTACCAGTGCAGCCTTCATTGTCCTGCGTGTAGTTTTGCCTGAAACGGTTCAGAACAACTATATAGCTGACGGAAAATGTATATCCTTTTATACACACGTTTCCCCTCCATTTGCTATAGATCCGACACTTCTTATTCAATAAGATCTTTTGTTTACGATGGTCGAGGTTTCCGAGCTCCCTAAAACTTGATAAACATCTTCTAACGGTTCTAGGCGGCTTTAAGGGGGAATTGACCCCTCAGTCAACTTGACATTACTCCCTCATCAACGGGCACGCGAGTTAAAACATCGACTTCATCCGTTCTCCGTTTTACCGGTGACGGGAAGGTTGGGGGGGGGGGTTCAAATATTTTGCCGCTCTCCATTAACGCAAATGTGGATACATTTCCCCTGAATTTCTATATTCCTCATCCCTGTTCTTTCGTAAGCAATGTATGGGTATAATCTGAACGGAAATACCTATTTAAAACGTGGTGGAATAAAAAAAAAAAGTAGTCAATCGTTTTATTGTGTCACAGAAATTATAAAACATAAATTTTCGTCAACTCGTAATTTTGTACACAAGTCCCTTTACCTATCCTTAGTTCTATTTTCTTCTTCAACCAATTTGATCTGTATAGAGGAACAAAGAACAACAGTTCCAAAGCTTGAATTAAATCGGTTAATTGGTTCAAAAGTTTTCGTGAGACATATCCACCAGAGACAGACGAATGCAAATCGGTGTGGCTGAAACTGATAACTCGCATCACGCGTTCAATAAATCAAATCACGTCATGATTATGTTTTTTATTTGTTTTTACTCTCTGAAAATATTTGCTGGATCGCTTAGGCCAGGAGCGGGTAAGCAAAAATTTCCAGCCCAACTGGTATTTACATCTCTGTTATCCAAGCAAGTCCACGCCCCTACCCTAACTCCCAAATCGCGTGAACCTGTGTGGCCGCACTGTTTGCAAACCCACCCTTATGCCAGGATAATGATTCACGTAACAACTCGAGCCAAACATCTCCATTCTCGAGTATGATCTGTGAATGTTTACTGACAGGGAAAAGTCAGGAAATCTTTGGATGACAGGGAAAACAGGGAAATTTTAGGGAATTTAACTAAAAATAAGAAAAAGTCAGGGAATTAAAAAATATCTCATTAATTTCGCAACTAAAAACTAAATCAAAAGTTAATAATACCTAGATAAAATAACATTTTGATTTTTTAAATAACTGATAAAACTGTTTATGTTTAGTAGATACAAACTTTTTTTTAATATGTGATCAATAATAAATAAAACACGTCATCATCCGCCATTAAAACTGGAAAAAAGTAGTCAGGGAAAATTTTTAAATGTTGCCTGGAAAAGTAAGGGAATTTTGTAAAATATGTTTTGTAGCCACCAAGTTTTCAATCGATATAATAAATATCTATTACAAAACTGTTTTGATAAATTTAGCTTTCCTATTTTAGTTTAATTATTTTGTTTCAATGTCTAATAACCAGAACTTACGCTAAAGAGTAAACATTGGTCATAATACCAACAAATAAATTATTCATTCGGAAGGAACGCTTCTCCTTAAATATATTTCTAATATTGTTGACAGTTTGTCTTGTTTGGCTTGCATTTTCCCTTGCTGCCTAGTACGGTACTTTCGTAAGAGAAGTACTTTCTTCGTGGAAAGTAAAAGTGAGGCTGTCAAAAAATGCAAATGAACTAGAACCATACTTTTATGTTCAATTTAATCTTGAATAATCTTAAAAATGCGTTATCTTTCTTGTTCATGAATAAACATAAACTAAATTTGTTTTTGGGGAGACCGGTCTGATTGGTTTATACACTTTACCACTAATTACACTAATATTATTATTATTATTATTAGCACCGCGTCTTACTACCCGTTCGGGTTATACGCACTTACGCTAATGTGTAATGGTAGGGTGATTGTGAGATGAAATGGAGGACCTACAGTTTAACGTGGAATCCAAACCACGGTGGAGGCCTGGCATTCCCCACATTCACAAGGTGTCTTGTCAGAGGTGAAGGAAGGGTTTGGTAATCAGATAAATCTGTGCCGGGACCGAGGATTGAACCCCGGCCCCCAGCACAGAAGTCTGACACCTTACCCCTAGACCACCAGGTCACCCAATTACACTAGTGGTTTTGGAGATGATAAATGTTATATGTATGAAATGTACCCGCATTTCCATGGAGTGAGAGTGGAAAACCATTTTGGAAAATCCACGCTCAGTACACCCTACCGAGATGTGAACCTTGATCTTCCCCGTCATCGGCATTCTAGTCTATTGCGAGAGTAGCGCGTTAGACCATGCGATCACCGAAGTGGGTTTGAACAAAATTGAAAATTATGTGCTCGAACAAACAGACTTTATATAGAAAATCTGCTGATGCGATTGATTAAATATCAACTGATCATTAAATATAAAATTGCAGATTTGTCGCCAATAGACAGCACATTAATAAAAACACACAAATAACAGCAGAAGTTTGGGAATTACTCTTCTTCGGACGAAGCCTATTAACTAAACAAAACCATTCTTCCCTAATGCAATGGCGTCTAAATGAGTTAATAATTAATGTACAGCACAGTTATCCCTTCACTTTTTTTTCTCTCTAGAAAAGAGAACATTTATATAATTTACTAAGATTCTACTGAAATATACTTCTTTAAAATGTACGTTCCTTGAAATGACTATCAGAATCCTTGTGAAACAGTCTACATAGGAATTTTTCTTTGAAAAATCAAATATGCTACAAGAATATTTTTATCGGGGACATTCACTGTTATAATTGAACTGAAAACTATGTGAAGGATGGAGTTTCATAAATACCTGAGTATTCGTATAGAAAGAGTAAACCACAATAATTTATATTAAAATCATAGGGACACTTATGCATTCATTAAGGATATACCCCATTTGATTGTGTTTCTTCTAACTTCATTTATTAATCTAAACGGTCCGTTTATTATGTGCACTATTTATTATTAAAATGAACATTACGTTGATGGATGTGACCTCTTTTTTTAAAAAAAAAAATCCGTTTTCAGGCGACCGAAACCTTCTAAATCCCGAACTACTTTCAGCCTAGCCTGTCTGATAAGTCTCAATCTGGGGTTCCTTATCACACTAAAATTAAGTTGTGACCTACACGTACTTTTACTCTGGGGTGTTATTTTCAAACACACATCAAATAACATTTAATTTTGTTAATAGTAGTATAATTTCTTAGATATTGATAAGATTATCTATATTAGGTGGCATTTGTATATTTTATGACTTGTATAAATATATGAAAATTGTTTTAAGTAACTTTCATACAAGTTTCTTCTTTTCTAAATCGAAGTGTTGTTACAAAAAAAAAGTTTGATTTTCTAGGAAGGCTGTAATTTGAAATCTGGAGACTCATGTTGCCAAAAGGCGGGGAAAATAATTACAAACAATATATATACATTATGAGCCCTTTTAATTAATAATGGTAAGAGAAATCATATAGTAATCCTTAAAGAAATATTAGTGGAGGTTTTTGATAACTTTTTAGATTTACTTTATAATTATAGATAAAAAAAAGACATTTTCTAGAGTGTCATATGTTAGTGACTTTAAACCAATATTGATGGTCGAAAGTGGGCTTCCTATTTTTTTAAATTAGCCTTTTGAAATGATACTGAACTTCTGGAAGGACTTTTTTTCCTACCAGAATTTTACCATGATTACAATAGGGTTACCGTAATCCAGATAGTTCCTCGTAAGAAAATCGGCCTATGTAATATTACAGTGTATAATTTTAAAAGCATATACCATGTAGAGCTCAACTTTTTATTCTCTTGGTCGCAAGGACTATATTATATGCCACATACATACAATAATTAAAACATCAAAAAAGCTACAGGTCTGACTCGGGCGGGCTGCAACCCAGTTCATGGTATAATTAAAAATTTTAAAAAAATCAAAAGAGGTGCAGGTCTGACTATATTGGACGGGCTGCCACCCAGCTCCCACTCCCAGACGCTATCCCACTACTGCTCGACACAGGGACTTTTGGCTGCTGGGTTTCCCCCCTGGCCCGGTTCGCCCCGCCTTAGCTAACCTGGACACCCCGGGCTCCCCCAGAGTGTCCATATTGATGCCGAGCTTAGTGCGGACATCCGGTCAACGTGGGGCACTGAACAACAGAACCCCCGTCCTCAAATCATCCACTACACCCGACCTCCAGGTAGCTGGATTACAGGAGTACGCCACCACTCCCAGTCGAGAAACTGAGGATCAGAACTGATATTTGACTGTACTAACCTCACATTATCAATTATTTTATATTTATGTTAAAGGCTTTGTTATGCATCAAATATGACGAAACTATACTTCATAATTACATTTATAGAGCGAAAATGTCGAAAATTATAATATAAAACATAGGAAATAAGACAGTATACTTATACACTAACAGATGGCGCAAAGATTGCAAAGAAGCTTCAATTGCAGGTCTCGTCAAAGAATATAACACTTCGCAGCCATTTTAGTTCACAAAAAGGGTCTATATTATAATTTTATGTTAATGTAGTAATGCATACTGTTTATTGGTAAAGCATACTGTTTATCGAAATTAATTTTCAAAGTATAACTTGTCATTATTGTTATTTTCAAAGTGCAACTTGTGATTATAAAATATATATATATATACACACACACAACAGATTGTGTCCAAGTTTGTAGTGGTTTTTTGTGTGTCAAATTTATTTTGTCAATGTTTTTTTTTTAAATTTATTATATGTATATCATTTGTATTATAATAAATAGTAAGTAAAATTAATCATTTTGCAATATTATGTAACCTTTGTTAATAGTGATACAAGTGTTTAGTTCAGTATTAAGAGAATAGGAAACAGCAGAAGGTATTTAAAAATAAATATAAACTTTAATTATCATAAAATTAGGCCTAAGAAATGGGACAACTTGGTTGAAAGGTAATAAGAGAAAAAATACTTTAAGAGGTATTTTAAGTCCGACACCTTAGCGGAAGTGAGTCTAGATAGAAATAGATAAATTTACAGTCGCCTCTCAGAAAGAGAACAAATTTCTAGGAGAATAAAATATAAGAGCTATTTAAAGGTTTATATAAATAATATAACTGCTTAAATACACTAAGTGCCAGGCATTAAGGTGTTTAAAACTTTTCGAAAGTTTTGCCAACTACCAAGATAATAGGACACTGCAAGAGGTATTTAAGTATTTAAAGTCTAACACTTTGGTGGTAGCGTGCCTACCTAGTACTCTATAAGCTAAAGGTTTAATTCCCGTCGTGGAAAAAAAAATCATCGGGGAAATCCAAATTAACATCTTGGGTATTGAATGCTGTGTTTCTTCTAAATTTAGTCAGTGGTGTGATGTATAGAGATTGAGTCGATTGAAAAATCCAACTTCTAAGATTATACTTTGCTTATAACTTTGAAAGTTACTAATTTATTGTATTTAAAACTTTGTTTTAAGTTAATCAGAAATATGAGAGATTAAAAGTAAATCCGTTAGGTAGATTGAAGTAATATTGATTGATATTTATATAAGAGTTATCTAAAATTAATAAATTCGAATTTGAAATGAGTTGAGCTAATTAATAAGGTGGAATAACTAATTATAAGATACTGAATAGAAGACTGTAATAACTAGAGTGCATACTACAATAGAAAAAATATATATTAAAAAAGTAACCCTTTTAAATAGTTGTCATTTCTTCACGGATAGCTAGCTCCAGCATGCATTTATCCGGCTAAGAGATGGGATAAATGTACTGTCTAGTAGAGATTGTGAAATACCAGTAGGTATTTAAAAATGAATAACAACTACCGTCTGTTTTGAATTTAGACCTCAGAAAAGGGACAAATTTGTTGCAAGTACTAGGAAAATAAGATACTCCAAGGGCTAGTTTAAGCTATTCCCGTCGTGGGCAAAAATTGTATCACTGGGGAAATCCAAGTTTGCTACTTTTTCAGTGATAAGTTGACATTCTGGATACTGGATGCTTTGTCTCTTCTATAGTTAATTAGTGTAAAGGGGCGTTAAGAATAATAAGTCGATTAAAAACAGCACTTTCTCAGGAAATACTTTATTTATAACTTTGAAGGTTACTAGTTTATATAACTTAAATCTTTATTTTAAGTTAATAATACAAGTAATTTGTAATGATATTGATTCAAATCAATCTAAAATATATAAAAAGTCATGGATGAAGGTAATTTTTCTTTAAAGTAATATATGTAGAGTATACTTTTATGATTCATCCATGAAGAAACACGCGCTTCTCAGAAATAATGTGAAAAGGATTTTACCAGTAAAATCTATTTTTTATACCATTCTTCCTGTTAAAGGAACAACTCCGCAGTATTTGGTAAAGACCCAATTTCCTATACCAATAAGAAGCTAGCCTTCACAACACCCGTCGCCATGACTCTTTCTATTAGTTTTTACTCTGTTGACAAGGGGAGCAAAAGGCAAGGAGTATGGCATATATAAACCGTTTGTGCATAGCAGCCAAACTCAGCCGCACATTTGCACACACACAAGTTGCTCCAAACATCCACACCAGGGACCCATCCACACGCACAAGTCAGTCAGAGCCACATACTGGCATTCACAGTCTAACACAGTATAAAATAACTTACATTAATATCACAAGTGTGCATTGATATAAAGCATTTAATTGGAGTATTTATAAGTAATTAACAGGTGTCATTTAAATAAACCGTGTGTGAATCAACAGACATCAAAAGTTCGCTTTCTTTCATTTAATTAATTATACCGTTCTAATTAGTGTTTCGACCACGGAGCTATAGACAACCCAAACATTATCACAGCATTATTATATCAAGGAATTAATCCATAGTGTTTCAATCGACGCCCAACGCGGGTCGATTAATTCAATAATGTTACAAATTTAAGGTGAGACCGTTATGGAGATTAAAGTAATATTTATTTAAATATTTTTATTCGAATGATCAAAAATTGATAGATTTTAATTTGAACAAAGTTGAGTTACTAAAAGAACATGGAATAACTAACTATAAGATTCCTAATATAAGAAAGAGTCTAATTAAAGTATGGTTTGCAATATATGAATATATCAAATAAAAAAAATTGTAAAAAAAAAAAGACACTAAAGAATTTCAGCTTCACCATGCATTTTCAAATTGAATAATGTACTGACTGACTAGTATTAAGAGAATATGAAACACCAGTAGGTATCTAAAACCGGATAGCAACTACCATCTGCTATGAATTTGCCTCAGAAAACAAATTTGTGGCTAAGTACTGGGAGAATAAGATACTACAAGAGCTAATCTTCCACCATGGACTTTATTTAGGTCTCAAAAACATTACGAAAGTGTTACCAATTATCAGGATAATAGGACTCTCCAAGAAGTATTTAAAATCAAACACTATGGAGATAGTCTGCCTATTATAATCAATTCCCGAAATGGGTAAAATTTTTATCGTTTGAGAAATAAAAGATTTCCGGTTTCTCAGTGATAAATTAAATTTCTGGTTACCGGTCCTGTGTCTCTTCTATATTTAGTTAGTGTATAAGGATTGTGATGTATAATAAATGCATAAAAAAGTACTTTCTAATATCATACTTTATTATAGCTTTGAAGGTTAACAGTTTATTTAACTTAAAACTTTATTTTAAGTTAATAATACAACTAATTTAAGATAAGCCCGTCATGGGGATAGAAGAAGTAATTTTAAATATTATAAATTATAAGAACTAACGACAGTTAATCAAATTCTAATTTAAGCTAAGTTGAATTATTTAAAGAGGCAACAAATTGTAAGATAACTAATAGAAAAGTTTAATCAAAAAGTGCACAGAAAAAAATGTATAAAAAAATATACTCGTATCACCAAAGAGTTTAGTCATTTGTTCACAGATAGCTCCACAATGCATTTATCTGGATCAGAAATGTAATAAATTTACCTTCTAGTGCTAAGAGAATATGAAACACCAGTAGGTATTTATTTAAGAAGGGCTATAATTAAGCCTCAAAAGAAACAAATGTCCTCAGAAAGGAAACAAATGTGTTGCCAATCTTCCGCTATGGATTTTGGATGTTAAAATCACTGTGAAACTGTAAACCAAGTATCAGGATAGTAGGACTCTCAAGAGGTTTTAAAATTAAACACTTTCGTTTGTAGCAAGTCTGCCTATTATAATATGCCTCCAAGTTCAATTGCTATCTTGGGCAACATTTTTATCATATTAGAAATCCAAGTTTTCCATTTTCTCAGTAATAAATTAAAATTCTGGTTACTGGATGTTGTATCTGTTCTAGATTTAATTAATACGTTTATAAAGATTGTGATATATAATTAAATGCATAAAAACACTTTCTAAGATTACACCTTATTTAACTTAGAAGGTTACTAGTTTAACTTAAACTTTTTTTTTGTTAATATAACTAATTTAAGGTAAGCCTGTTATGGAGATAAAAGTAATTTGTATTAATATAATTTTATAAGAGTTAACGAAAATTAATAAGATACAAGGTACGGATTATTATATCAAATAGGAAAAGATTTGTAAAAAATAAACATAATAAACAAATTTGTTACAAAGTACTTGGAGAATAAGATACTAGAAGAGCTATTTTAAGCCATATAAACAGCTTCAATCTTCCGCCATGGATTTTAGGTATCAAAAAACAGTGTGAAAGTATTACCAAGTACCAGTATAATAGGACTCTCCAAGAGGTATTGAATATCAAACACTTTAGCGATAGCAATTCTTCCTACTGACTTAATAGCTCCAAGATTGATTCCCAGTATGACAAAATATTTTTAATTTTAGAAATCGAGGCAAAAAATAAAAGATTTAAATAGTAATATTTCACAGATATCTCTATTTCAGAACTGGGATCAATTTTTCTCAATTGTAAGAGATTAAGAACTAACTAGAAGGTATTTAAAAGTGTACCTATAACAACTTGCATCTGCCACTCATTTAGGCTTCAGAAATGGGACAAATGTGTTGCCAAGTACTAGGATAATATGACACTCCAATGGGTATTTAAATTTAAATTGCCTCTTATAGCAAGTTGTAATTTTCCCATGGGTCATACATGCAGTTTTTTTTAATAAAGGCCTTATACAAAGTTGGTTTTTAATGTGGGAATGTAGGAAAAACACGAAACGATAAGTATTTAATAGTTTTTATATTAAGTTGTTTCTCTGGTCAAAATTAATCAAATATCGCTTTAGTAAAAAGCTAAGAGTTTAATTTTCTTCTAATGGTGATTTAAATATACATTGAATATCTGTTAAGGGTATCCTGGGATTTATTGACCAGCATTTATTTTCATTTAAAATGTTTGTCATCTTTTTCTGTTAGACTCACAAGTTCATAACTGATATCACCTCTGAATAAAATTAAACTCTATATTTGTACTTAAAATCAAATTTGATTTATCTTGACCAAAAAAAAGTTTTCTTTAAAAACTACAAACACACTGGCCTTTTCTTGTGTTGCTACATCCCCCCATCCTAAAGACACTCCAAGAGCAAAGAGCTCTCTTAAATTAAATTGCCACTTAAGGTTCGGTAATTTTCTTATAGGTAGCCCGGTCATGTAGCAAGGTTTATGTAAATTTCTCTAAAGAGATTTTTTTGTGTGTTTTAAATTAAGGATTATTTTTTTGCGGTGGTATTTAGAAAATAAGTTAAATCATTTTCAGTTTTTTTACCAATTAATTTAGGGTTAAAGCAAATTTAATAATGGATGAGATATTATTAATCCCATAGTACCTATGGGTTGTCATTATGTAAATAAAAACCTACATAAACCCGTTTTTAAATCATGCCATGTCTTGTTGATGCATTTTTTTTAGCATTGGATTTTTACCAAATCATCTTCCAATTAGTGCAATCTTTTTCTCTGCTTGCTATGTACGTATTGTATCAAGAATCAGACAAATTTGTGACAGATCTGGACAGGTGTGGGTTTATGCTTCAAAGTTAGGGAATCTTTCAGCAAACAGGATTTAACCAGCTTCTTTTAGAATGATTAAATTAAATTAGATATATATATTATATATTCACATTCAATGTCCTTTTCCTGTGTTTATCCTTTATGTTATACTTGTTTACATGTTCCTATCTGTGTGTCCTATCATTCCTTACAATTTTCCATTTTCTTCTTTTTGTTTTTTGTTTCCTCTTTTAGGAAGTTGCGTTGCGCATTTCACACTCCTCCCCGATGAGTTCCAATAGAATGAAACCTAGGTCAGGAGATTGGGCGGTGACGAACGATTTTCTTTAAGAGGCAACCATTACCTCTTTGTCCACTGGCAGCAGTGTAAAGTGTGAACTGTGTTCATCTATTCATTGTAAGAGCCATAGTGTGTTCGTCCGTTTTATATGTTTCTATCCACCTTTCCTATAACTTCTTCCAAATATAATTAAAATAGGGAAACATTTATTGGCTTCCATTATTTTTCCTTTTTCCTAATAAAAATAAGAAAAATGAAATTATCATTAAATATGTTATCATAAAAACTATTTATCAAATAACTTAAAAGTTAAAACTGAATATTTCTCCCAACAAATTAGCAAATTGAGCTTAACACAATTTCAAATGTTTATCTCTCACCTACCAAAACAAATCGCTTGCCTTTCAACACCACCATTTATTTAAATAAACACCAAGTATTTGATACTACAATATATAATGGGTAGTAGAAATCAAAATTATGGTTTTTGTGTTAACAATATATAATTTTCAAAAACTGTACAAAACAGCAAACATTCCAATGTTTAAAATAAATTGTTTACATAATAAAACATATTTATGATTAGTTGCAGTGTACAGATATTAATGAATATACATTTTTAATTGGTTTATGTTCAAACGATAGATGAAAATTTTAATAATAATATGGGTTTTAAGATGTTTATATTTACATTTTTAAAAACAGAATTTTAGATTTTCTTTTGTCTCTCAAATCAATTTTTTTAAATGCACAATTTTAGTTAAAATATTGTTTCAATTTCAATTAAAAAAAGTTATTTAAGTCTTGGTGCCATTGAACAAATTATATTTTGTTTGTCATGTCTATTACGTCATAAATAACAAATAAAACACTTTTTATGAAAATGAGTTTTATTAATACAATTTTGGCTTTTTTTTATTTGGGTAATCTCTCAAATATACAAGTCTATCTACATTTATTCCTTACTAATTGCTTACAATTGTTAGATCAAGACAAGGTCTTAATAAATTTGTATTTGAGATATTTAGGAATCTCAAATTTCTAGAATACCATAGGAGCCTAGAGATTCGAGCCTCCCATCTCTAATTTTAAGTTTCTTCAGTTTTAATGTGTTTTCACTTAAGTAATCTTTTTATTTTCTTCTTAAATAAAGTAAATAGCTAGAAAATAAATAATTCATGTTCATCCAAGGCCTGAGTCAACCACTTGTTTTTGTTAATTTACACCTTCATTAAAAATAAAAGCCTTGGTGTATTTTAATGTTTGTATTAATATTTATGTCTATTCAATACAAATTTACTTTTACAATTTTTTTTATCCATACAAATGAGAATTTTTTTTAGTTGTTAAATTTTATTTAGTTATGTTTTATTAAGTAAATATTATTTTTAAATATAGATATTTTCTTTTGTTTAAATCACACATTATAGTTAAGGTACTTTAGTTAAGAGACACACTTTTTTTTTCCAAAGTTATGATAAAATTAAATATTGAGATAATGTATATATTTTAATATTGTAAATTAAGTTTATAATCAATCTTTTCACTTTTAGTTTAAATATTAAAGACAAGCTCTGTACAAGTTTAGGTATAGCCTGTTCATATTAACTTTGGTCTTTCTGACAGTTAAAAAAACAAGTATATAAAAAGGCTTGAAATACATCCACTTTGTGAAGTCTCGCCACTGTGACGAAGCACAACTAATCAATTGTCAGATATGACCAACATTATCATTAACCACGTATAATTATTGTTCTTAAATTATATTTAACTACCTATCACTATTGCTTAACTTTCTATGTTTTGCAAGCAATATTTCTACTAAATACTTTTTAAACTAGACAGTGGGCCTAAACTAGATTTGTGACATATTACAAATGTACAATGTTTAATACATTTTAAAATATTTCTTTGGCTTAGTCTGAAAATATACTGCAGTTTAAAACAAAAGCATAAAGCAACATACTACAAAGTAGGTTATAATGTTTTCAAAGAATGCTTATATGTGATACAGGATAATACAAATTAGACGAAAAAACAAACAACTTCAAATACTACTGTAAAACTGAATAAACAAGTTTCATTGGTTATTAAGTTTCCAAACCAGTTAAATCAAAATATATTTTTTCAAGCAAAATCCAAATGAAAAGATTTTTCTTTACATTATGAAGACCAAATGTATCCTAACACTAAAACAGTCACACAATCTATTATTGTAATTTAGAAACACTAATCAACCAGTCATTTTGTTGAACAACTTAATCAACTATACTTTATATTTAATTTTATTAAATATGTTTTTTGGGTTGTATTTCTAGAGTTCTAGTAATCTTTTCTTAACTAAAAAACTATAACCATGATTAATTAACCAGTGATTAATTTAAGAATGATTAAATGTGAAAGAAAATACACAGTATAAAACATGTGAATCAAAAACCATATATTTTAAATTAAAAATACTAAAAATCAATAAACATTCTTGTAAATACACTTTAATGTCTAATCTAATAAACAAACCTAAATAATTACAGTAGACTCCCGATTATCCACTTTGCGGCTTAACTGCGCCATCACCAACAGCAGGGGATACGGTGTTGATGGAGATTACAGGGCTACCAATTGTTGTACTCAGTAAATTTTTAGGGAAGAGATAATGGCCAGAGAGACAAAAAATTTATGCAAGGGGGACTGCACTGGAAGAGGAAACGGAAGAAGCTGCAATGAAGCAGAAGACTAATACAAACTTTTCAGGGGATTTGTCCATTTTGAGTATACTGTACATTGATTTAAAGTTTTTTTTTACTAACTGAGGGCATGAAATATAATGATAGGTTCATAAAAGCAGTCACGATTTGTATTAGGTCCCTAGTTTGAATTGAATGTGCTACAATTTCTTGTTTTACTATATATTAGAATTAGCCACGGTTTTGAGTTATCCGCGGCACTCATCCCCTCCATTACCAGGAGTTATTATCGGGAGTTAACTGTATATTTTTGATGTATCATTATATGATCTATAGACTACTAGGATTCCAAATCAAGTTTCATGTTAATTTAGTTTACTAATTTACACTGTAAGACATGATTTACAAAATTTTAATCATATATGGTAAGCATATAACTGTAGTGAGATTTAAGTATTAAGGTAAACATGACAAATAGATACAAAAGCTTAATCTCACAAGCATATTTTAAGACAATTTCTTTAATTAACATCAAACTATCATGTTGATAATTGTAAATATATTGATTTATCAAAAAAATAGCTTTTATGGTGGGGTTATTTAAATTATTCCAAACTACGCAGCCAGACATTTCAAGGAGAGCCATTTAAAGTGGTAGCAAGATAGATGAAGGAAAGAATATAAGTAGTGGGGAAGTGGGTGTGAAATATCTGTTTACTAAGTATAGAATGTATACTAAGGCATGACCATACTTGTAACCTGGTTGCTACGACAAGGAACAAGGATGCAAGAACGTAAAGCTTAGTTGTTTACATAGGGTAGGGGTCGGCAACATTTTTGGGGCCTCAACCAACCTTTATATTTATCAAAGGTTCCGTGATCACCCTTAGTTTCTACCCTATCCTTTAATTTATTTTCCCTCCTATACATCTTGTATTTATTCCTTAAATTCAATATGCGCACCATTACTTTTGTCCCTGCTTTTATAGAAAATACATAAACTAAATATAATGTACACTCAGTTTATCCTGAGGGGTAGCAGTCTTACCTTGACATATTAGAGTGTGGCCCTATCTTATAAACTGTACCATAGTGGAATAATGCAAGGTAAGCTTTCCTTTTTGTGACGATGTAGTTTTCTTATTTAATCGACTGAAATTGCATGCGGCGACAAAGTTCATTCTGTCAACTTCATTAACTGCTAGTCCAAGTTGTTTAAGGACCTTCCCTGTTATTTCATTTTAATAATATTTAGAATTTGGCACTGGGCATTTTAAACACTATCTTTTGCCAAAAAATGAGTGTGAAAGATTTGTTTTGATATAAATGTAATATTATTTAAAAAGAGTCAAGCCTTGTATGAATGTGATAGGGCATTAGTTTGTTATACTTGTAAGCCGTGGAGTGTTAAAATTTCACTTAATGTTTTAACCACTCCATGTTTATCAAGCATTGCTTCTCTATTTATTTTAACTGTTACTGTTCTTGTGAGTGGAGTGTGATTTTAATCTTTAGGACTATATAATTTTAAACTAACTCAATATTAATTGTACCACTAAGTGTGAGTATCTATTAAGTGACTATTCTAAAGATTGAAGCACGAAATATTATGACACACTTCGGCGGACGCATGGTCTAAGGCGCTACTCTCCCAATAGACTAGACTGCCAATGACGGAGATTAAGGCTTGATTCCAGTCGGGTGCACAGATTCCCCCCCCCGCCCCCCCAAATGGCTTCCCATTATATCTCCATAAAATGTGAGTACAATCCTATAAATGCAACATTCCTCATTCCTAACACATTAGTGTAATTAGTACTTATAGCCCAAATGAGTAGAAGACGCACTGGTGAAAAAAATTATGCTTTATTTTTTATACATTCCACTAGATTTAATTTGTGTTATTTTTTTTTTTTTTGCATAAGTAATATGTTGTTTTATTTTGTACATTATTTTATTGGAGTATGATCTAAATGTATAAATTTTTTAATTCACAATTACAAATCATTATATAGAAACATTGTTTAAAAGTTGTGCAGGTTTTTTTAAACTCTCATTTAAAAATTGATTAAATTTTTTGGAGTGTATCATTCCCTGAATATTTCATAGCTATGTGTTTTAGTTGTGAAATTTGAGGCCTAAAGTTTTCTGAGCAATGTGTAGGCCTAATACTTCTATCCTTGTTTCAATGTTTAGTTTGAAATAGCCATATGACACGATTTTTCCTGTTTACATACTCACAGACTCCTTCCCCCCTCCCCCCACCTCTTTTATCATCCTCCATTTTGTTTATACTCTCCTTTTATGTACATTTGCCTTCTTTATCTCTTTTTTTTTGTAAATTTTTCTCCCATTTTATTTAATAACTGAAGTAGAGTGATGTACCCCAAAAATTTCATAATCATGTGTTTTGTTGTGTTTTTAGTTGGGAACCTTGAGGCCTACAGTTTTCTGGTAAGCGTGTAGGCTTTAAGATAGCAGTTTGTGCAATTTTCCATTTAATAACCACTAGTTTTAATTTATATTTTTTTATGTATTGAATGACAGTCAACCAAAATAATATCTTTTGCCTAGTTACATGACAAATTAAAGGTACCTAGGTGTTTTGTAGGGGTGTGCAAAGCTTCGACTTGACTGTGAAAATAATTATGGCTTTGACAATAAATATATTGACAGCTAAAATATTCGATCTAAGGTCAATTATTGACATTTTGAACTGTTAAAGAATTAATATGCATATAAAAAAGTATTAAGTAATTGAATTCTAAGTTGTGGTAAAATCTAGATTTATCAGAATAAAACAACTTACAAAAAATTGTACAATACAACATTTTACAAGTTATGTTAGGGAATTAAGATTTATAAATATCAACAATAAAATATTTTTTTTAAAGCAAATAGCAACAAACAAAAATATTTGAACTTAGATTTGGCTTCGACAATATTTGATTTGATTCAAATTCACTTTGAGTTAAAAAAAAAAGGGACTTCGCACACCCTTAAGAGTTTTGCACTGTGTTTTATTTATGGCTAGTGGCTCTGAACTGTATCTAAAATACAGCTTTTTTTCTATTCATAAAAGGCACTATATCTTTTAACCAATTATTCTTCCATAACCTATCCTACAGCAATGCAAGCGAACATAATGAGTCAGACAAAGGGGAGTTTATTTTAATACTCAAAAACATAATTTTCTGGGATGAGTTTCGATTTAACATCACTTTTCACAGTAAAACACTTAAGTAAACTCAAAAAGAAAATTCTAACAAAACATTATTTGCAAGTTAAACTAATAAATAAAACTACTTTAAATAAATAAAAGATAGAACTGCAAGAGTCAACCGAAAATAAGTTATTTGTATTATGAACAAGAATAATTATAGTGAGAAACGTGTGAAAATAACACATATATAAAAGTTTGGTATAAATAAACTTTGTCACACACAAAACACACATAAAAAAAACTTACAACAAATTTTAAACAAGTGAAGAAATTAAATGTACAGACTGTTCACGATAGGTTTTTACCTGGATGACAGTTCAAAACTCATATGTTTAGGTGTTTGTTGCCAACACTTGTAAAAGATCATTTTTTTGTTATAAATGTAAAGATCTTTAATTACCTGTTATATATTACATTTAAAATAACGAAAAACTTAAGTTTTCTCATACTATTTCATTTTTTTAAATGATTTCTTTTTATCCAACTTGAAACAATATTTTAAACATAATTAAAAGTACTTATTCTTCATTTTGGAAAGTTACTGATTTTGTGTAATATAGTGCACACATCAATGGCTTTTAATACAGGCATCGTATTTACTTGGAACAGAGAAAATAGTTGTCATTTTTTTTACATACAATAAATGATGTTATGATTATTTTATCTTATTTTGAAATATTTAACTGAATAAAATATTTTCATCAACTGAGTGTCTGCATCATTGTAAACAACTTGTTTACCGTCATGTTCAACCATATGGTTTAAATTCATCAGTCGCCATTTTGAAGCTATGTTTGTTAGAAGTTTTTGTGAAAGTGGTGCGAATATTTTTTTAAAGTGGAATAAAACGATAAATAAACTTTGTGTCCGTCCTCAAATAAATATATAAATAATATTGGCTTAAATTACTGTGGTTAACTATCACATTAATATATTAGCACTCGTTTTTATTACAGCCATCGAAAGTGATAGATGTCAGCTGTTGGTGTAGTGATATATTAGGGATTACTTCTAGTAATCTGTCATCCAGGTAAACTTAGGTCATGAATGAATTGTAACTACCACATATCTATTAAAAATTCATATAAATTTGCTATAATACATTGTGCTACAAAAAATATTGTGCTGAGCCTAAATATAACTGCAAATCAATATTTATTATTACATAATTAGGATGATCAAATCTCATGCATCAAAATCAGTCTCGTAATAATTCAAATCAATGTGATGGCGAAAAAGACAACAAAATATATAATTACTTTATATAGCTAATTCTAATAACTATACATGCAAAAATAATATTAAAAGATTTTAAAGCAATTTTAGAAAGATTCAACATGATCCGGTATTAAATGTATGTAGGTGAATCTTTGAGGCTTGTTCCACATGCCTCACAAACACTTACCCCTTTTTCATTGACTAGGGTGCACTTGGGACATTCCCGACCTCCACTTGCTAATGGTCGAATCTCTGAACCTTGATTCTTGGATTTGCCACACATTTCACAAACTTCTTGAGAAGGAACATTCAGATAAGTACAGGCCATACACTCCCATTTGTCTGCACCTCCAGTTTTGGCAGTTTTTGACTCTCTTAACGGTACAGCTTTAGTAGGACTTTCTTTCTTTCGCTCAAGAGACAAGGATCTGTTCATTGTTTCTCGTTTGTTGAGGCCCCTTTTAGACGGTGCAGAAATATCCACATTGTATTCTCGTAGTTTTTTAGGGTCTAGGGTGGATGAGAAATTATTGGTACACGCCGGTCTTTCCTCCCCTTTGTGCTTTCTTGTGTCTCTGGGAAGAGTCTTTGTTGTAGGTTTACTAATATTTGCATTAGAATTAGTTTTAACAAGTGCAGGAGCTACTGTTACAGGTTTCTCCCTTATAGGATTTTCCTTGGGGGTGAAGACATATTGTCATAGACACTGGTACCATCTGCAGTATCTACCGGCTGCTTAAGGTTATTGTTTCTCAAAGTCTCTACATCATTTTCCATTTTTATCTTCTGCAAAGCTTCGTTGATCTTTAAATTACGATGTTCTGATACGTTTGGCATAGCTTTCCTGTTGCACTCTTCCAGTCTTAGTTCCATTAGTGTTTGCTCGAGTTCAAGATTGGCAGAAGTTTGTTGTCGAGTATGCCTCGCCTCCTGAAACTCAGGGGAGCGAGACAAGATGTCAGGCCTTTCCCCCAAGTCTTTGTTGTAACCTTGACTTTCCAAGTCTCTGAACACATAGTCCCAACTCTCAAACGTACCGACACCTTCTTCCTTTGGTTTGCCCCCATCATGTTGTTGACTACTGTAATGACTTGTGTGTTGTTGCTGTGAGTTAACTGAGGAATGACCTTTATTATATACCTCTTGATGTCTATCACTATCACTCCTCTTCAACATCATGTTAGGCTGATGTTGTGTTGTGTTATGGTGACGGACTGTCCGAGGAATAAGCACAGACGAAGATGAATCAGTAGCGGAGTAGGTCTGTGCGGTTTCACTACTACTATTTAGTGGTTGTTGAGGGGGAGAACTAATATCTAACTCAATTAACTTTCCTGTTGGGACAGGGCAGTTATAATTTTGAATTGGTATTGGTTGTGTTGGCAGTGGTAGCCTATTATTAACAGTGTATCCATTCTGCATCGGGATGTGCATCCCTTGCATGTTAGAGATTGCCATCGCCGCTGGGAAATTATGGTTATGGTGACCATTGGAAGGGTAAAGATCCTGGGATTTGAGTATGGGCTGTGATGGTTGGTGGCATGTTGGGTGAATAGGGGAAGGGACAGAATACGTGGCGGAGGGTGGTATCGAGTGTTGTGGACTGACAATAGCAGGGAACCTAGGCTGTGTGTATGAGTGGGGAGGAGCGGCTGTTGCATACGGAGGGTAGAAGTATCCAAGAGGTTGCGCCTGACCATAGATGCAAGCAGGGTTTGGGGCTATGGGATGATGAAACCTCGCCGTCCCATACACATCCAGGGCTGCCAACTGTTGTTCATGGTACTGCCTCTGATGATAGCGGTACATCAAGCCTCGGACTGCAAGCTCTGGTGAACAAATGTGGTTTTCTCGAAACTCCAAGACCTCTAGCCAACTGCAGTTGAAGCGGGAAGAAATTTCTTCCCAGATTCTTTTCAACATCTGCAAAATACATGTTAGTTTTAATATTTAAGTAGCTTGTTCTAATGTAATAGTGCTCAACAAACTCAAATGTTCAGTCTCTGGTTTTAACCCCAGTCAAAAATATAGAATACATATACACAACTTGGTTTGGATCTATCTTATGTCACAATGGGCTACTTTCTAAATCATGTGCAGGAATACATTTTATAAACTAAAGTGCATCTAGGAATACTGATTATTGATTATATCTTTTAGTTTATGGCCAGGTAAACTGTATTAAAAATGCCAATAGAATTTACCACTACTTAAAAAGCGCGAAGTAAAGTAGTTTAATCATAAAGAGTAAACAACATATACTATAAGATTTAAAAGTGTGATAAATAAATTAAATTAAAACACAATAAATCCCAATAAAAGAGATAATTAATTAATACATTATAATATTGCTAAATTATAATATATAGTAGTTTTGTGCGAAATTGCATTTTAACTTCAGGAATTTTTGGGTGGGAAATAACGATTTCCCGCGGGAACCGGACAGGAAACGGGGAAAAAACTTAAATAATTTTTAACTTTAGGATTATATAATTTTTTTCATATTTTTAATTTTAGTTTAAACTTAGCTTTCCCAATTATTCCAATAGAAAAAATAAAAATAATTTGATAATTTCAATTGAGTTAAATGTAGTGGTAAATGTCAAAAATAGTTTGAATAGCCTAATAAAGGGACAAAGCTCTGATTCGACTCAAGTAATTGGTATGTACAATAAATTTGCCTTCTGTTATCTTGTCAATGAAAGAATTAAAGGGAAAAATTATAAACACTCAATATTTGGATATTAATTTACTTTTAAACTGTAAGTTTTCCAAATAAAAACATAATTTTGTCTAACAAATGTTGAATAAGATTTTTTATATAATGTAAATAAAAAAAACTAGGTCTGATTCAAATATTATAATTCTGTATTTTTAATCAAGAATTTTTGGGATAAATATCAATACATTCTAAAAATATATTTAAAGATTGACTAAAATAGTTCTTAAATAAAAAACTCATGGTGCGAATTTTAATAAATACTTACAAAGTAAAATATCAAAATATTCAGATTAATCTGAATAAATACAATAAGAATAACAGAAACATCTTTCAACTAACTGGTCTGGGTACCTTTAACATTTTAGTTACTAAAGTTCTCGCATAAAGCACTGTTGGACTTCAAAAATTATTAGATGGATTATCAAACTATTATAATAATAATATTTATGTAATAGACATGTCTTTATGCAAATAAGTATGTTGTAAGGGTATTTCATGCATAATTTTATACCTAGAAGCCACTTTCATAATTATTTTACACTAAAAATATGTTTTTCTGCCTTAAATCTATTCAGGGATATATATTTAATTTGTTTCAGTGTAGTTATTTAATTTAATTGTGCCCAGTTGTTTTGTAAGAAGTTACCAAATAAAAGCGAATGAAGTTTTGAGTGTCCATCTGCTTAATGGAAGATAAGGAAGATAAGGTTCATTTAGATTTAATAAATTAATGTTATTTTAAAAGAAAATTAAATAAAAACATGAATTTTATAGCCAGTCCTCGATTTTAATTTTTTTAAATATTTTCCCCGAAAAATCCCGGGAAATATTTTTTCTTGCTCGAATTTCAGGAACAACCATTTTACCGAAGTTTGGGATTCCATAGAACCCTAGTATGTAGCAGAGGCGCCCAACATAAGTCAAGCGGGCCAGAATGGATGTGCTCTGACCCACATACAATGACGACAATATGAACTTTGTTTTAGTGGTTTGGATTTTGGATTGAAAATACTGTAATGATGTATAAATGTAAGATACAGTGATAATAATACTTATATTTATTGTAGTCAACACAATGTATTTTTCTCTAACCCAAAATAATTATTGTAGGCCTCTACTGTAAAAAGATATAATGTAGGGAGGGATGTGCGAAGCTCCAAATTTTTTTTGTGACTTAGATAAAACTTTGCCAATATAAAATATTGACAGCTAAAATACTCCATTTATGTTTAATTATTACCATTCTGAGCTGTTGTTAATCTCATGTAAGCCAGAGCTACAACTTGAAATCAAGAATATTTCTTTTCCAGTCTAACCTGGCACTCAACAAAAGCCACAAGAGAGTCCCGCGAAACATTTGACACTCTGTCTGGGTCAATGGGTCCTTCCAACATCATGGTCATCTGGCTGGTGAGTTTGTAACCCATCGCCATCAGCATGCGTTCCGCCCCTACAAGGTTGGAGTCTATTTCGTGCGTGTAAAACCCACCAAACATCTGCATCAATTCAAAGTGAACAAAAAATAATAAAAAAACAAACAAAAAACAACAGTCTAACACATAAAAAAAGTATACATTTTCACAGCTATTTTAAAAACAAGTGCATGTACAATCCAATTGTCTCAGGAAAGGCCATATTTGACAGATAAGTTACTAGGCCTAGATCTACTTTCATGTGATCATATGTCAAGTCATGCAGTTGTCACTCGATACATTTATCATCATTGTTAATACTTATTAAATAACACTAATAATACAGTAAAATATGACAATTATCGACTCCAAAACCATATATTCTTATTTTCAAAAAGATTCTTCTCAACAAATTGCTACTAATTTACAGTAAGATAGGTTAGTTCTATTGCAAGAATGATGCCTTGACCATGTGACCACTAAAGCAGGTAGCACATGTATAATTCTAAACTATAAAAGTGATTCAATGATTTTAATGATTCCCTTTTTGTTTTTAATATATTCAATAGCAAAATTTATTGCAAATTTGCCCTTGTTCATGTAGGCATTCATATCCCTTATCAGGCTTCTCGTAATCCAATTTTTTTTTTTTTTTTTCAATAGCTCTTATAAGGTAAGCCCTATAGGTCGTTGTATCCATAGCGCCAATTCTAGATTTGTTGAATTTGACTTTTATCATAAAATTAAAAAAAAGCTAAACTCAGAGAGATCACTAATATCGAATCGATAAATATCGAAATTTTACAATATTCTGATTTATTTTTTGCATATTGTTACTGCTTTTAACCACTCTTTAGTTTTTTGTTATTATTGCTATTTTTTAATATAATCATTATTAATTACTTTTTTTGTAACTATTAATCATTATATAACATATTTAGTCATTTTTTAAATATTTTTTTCTCGTGTATATATATTTGTATGGTACTTGTGTACTTTCAGTGCTGGCCTGTTATAGGTCTTACGACTGTTGGCCAGCACTATAATAAAGAAAATTGAATTGAAATTACTCTAAATACCTATTGAATTTACATAATTAATCATTTATATGCCTAATCCCTCCCCTATCAGTTATTGATTAAATTAGTGTTGATCCCTTGTTAATTTTGAATAAGGGTGGATAAATATTAAAATCCTGATGAAGATTAAAATAATGAAAATCCGGAAGATTAAAAAGCTACTTTCATGTGTTCATACAACAAATCATGTGTTCTGAAACTATCTCACTAAATATCTGTTTGGCTAAATTCTAAACTTTATAGCTGTACAGGAATGGTAAAAAGGCTTCAAAATGTATACAAACCAGATTAATTGTTTGTAATAATATTTTCCAAAATGTGGTAAGCTTTTCTCTAGGGATACACAAGGGATTTCTGGGGTTACACGATATAGCCTACCATGAATTTTATTAATAATAGAATATTGTTTGATAATATTAGGTCTAATAAACAAATTAATTCAGATTTTGACATGATGAATAAGCAGGGTGTCTAATGAGTTGGAGAAACAAGAATTAGTTACTTTTTGGTGACCTTTTTTGACCAAAAAATTCCTTCTGTAGATGGTTGAACATTATACACACATATATAGGCATAGTGCTCTCACATTCAACATTAAACTTTAAATAGATGGTGAACATTAACTTTGTCGTTGGTATCATGGTAAAAACAATCAGGCAACTTAAGGCTAGCGCATGGCATCATGGGTGGTGGGTGGCTCGACGTTCGACGTGTTCGTGTTGTTATAATGCGGGGGAAATTCAAACAAAAATATTTTCGTCACTTTATGGCCAAAATAATGAGAATTCATGACTTTTCAGGGACTTTCATGACCTATTTAGCAATTAGTAACTTTTTTGTGACTTTCGTGACCCAGTAGACACACAGCCTTTATTTCCCTCAGTCACAAATTTGTTTAGCTTAGCATTAAATTGTATAGAGACGTGGAAAGACCATTTGTGCTTTACAAGATATCAGATATTTGTAGGGGTGTACAAGTACTAACAAATTTAAATTAGAGTTTTAATAGTGGCTCGAACCTGACTTGAAATTTTTACAAAACCCAAAAAATCTAGGTATTTGGATTTTTTTTTAAACTTCTAGTTTAATTAATTTTAATATATCATTTCATAGAAAATAAAGTCCCTCAGTATTTCCCTTTGTCTAGTTAAAATCATGATTTTTTTTAAATTATTGTATGGCATATATGACAGGGACATGACATCCAGGTTCTGTCACCTTATGAGTACACTATTTGCCACTCTGGTGACACGAGTGTTTCCCAGGATTCACCATAGAAGGTTATCTACACATCGTAGCTGCAATGAGATGGTGTGATGATGGTTATTATGGAGTTGTGGAGCCGGGGTGAATCTTAACCTAGCTTAAACCTAATTTACCAAACCTTAGTGACCGTTGGACTTATTCCCCTTAAGGGAAAAAGTACCCAAGGTACCAGCTGGTAACCGAACATGGGCTCCTAGGATTGTAGCCAGGTACAGAGACCACTACACCCCCCCTGAGCCAGTTATGATTGTATTTATTATGGTTTATGCATGACTATTTTACAGAAATTCAACTTGATATATTTCTTGTACGAATATTGCTCTAGAAATGGAACTTGAAAAAAAAAAAAATTTTCATTTAAACTTGACTCAAATTCGACTTACAGTGAAGAATTACCTACTCACACACCTCTAGATATTTGTGTCCTTTTTTAAAAATTAAGAGTTGAGTTATGTTCATTAGGTTATCGCTCGAAAAGGGGTATAACCCTGGTGAAAGTATGGGAATCAGTGGTCTACATTAAAAATATAAGATCACTTGCTACTTATTGGCTATGGTAACAAATATAATACTTAACATTCAATAGAAAAAATTTATTATTCTAAACATTTATACTTACTTTCATTTCTCGGTATTCTTTTCTCCATGGCTGGGCGAGTAAATTGCCAGCATAGGCGCCAATGGCATTCCAAGCCGATGCCGCTCGGTAGCCACTGAAATCCTCTTTGGTGCTGGCACTCCTGTGGAGAACATCCGCCGTCTCGCTGAAGCAAAACTTTTGATTGTGCGGGACAAGGCACAGGAATTCTCTGATGTACCCTAGAATCAATTATACACCTTAAATAACAACAGGGGTATGCCTAATTTTAATCCTAAATATTTTTTTTTTTTTTACTTTTTGCTGAGAAAAGGTGTAGAAGAATGTTACAAACTTTTTTTATATTGTCTAACCTCGTTATGATTACCTTTAAGTGTGCTTATCAGTCAAATTTACAACTTTATATACTGGGTGAGTAGAATTTTTCAGTTAAGAAGAGTACCACATAATTAGGTATATAATTAAAACTAAAAAGAAACCTCCAAAAAATATGTTCTTCCCATACCTTTTAAGAAAAACAGCACTAGAGTTAGAGAGGAATGATGTGGCAACACTGTGCCTGAAATGTCATAGTCTCCAGTGATTAGATGTAGACAAAAATGAGATGTCAGTATTGTGTAAACAACAATGAACTACAACAATCAGAATACTGGATATGGCATGGCCATCGGAGCATATGAAAGCATAGCCGAACCTGTGATGCATGTGTATGCTGATCGGTTCCCAAAATATGTTAATGTTGGGGATGTGGTTGTGGGCTCCTATTTGATCCCAGATCATTTGGATTCTCAAAAATATCGCTTGTTCCTTGACATGGTTTTACCTGGACTGCTGGAGGAAGTACAATTGTTTGTGCCGTTGCTTGTGCGACAGAGGATGTGGTATCAGTGTGACGGTGCCCCCCGCACACTATGGGGCACAAGTGTGAACAACTTAATGAAGTCCCCACCCCAACCAGTGTATCGGGCTATGGGGGCTGGTGGAATGGCCATCAAGACTCACACCACTCGATTTTTTTCCTGTGGCATCACCTCAAAGCCCTGATGAGCCACCACAGTCACCCGAGGACATTGTGACACAAATCCATGTGGCTCTTACAGTTGACATCGATGTGCTTTGCTGTATTCAAACCGAATTCATCCACCATTTTGGAGAATGCTGGGCCATGGAAGAATCAACCTTTGTACACCTACTGTGAACTAACATATACATTTGATGTAATTTTAAGGCCAAGCATTGCCCCATCCCCTCTCTTTAACTATAAGTCATTTTTCTTCAAATTTATGGGAAAACAGAAAATTTTCAAAGCACTAATCATTTGATGCTGTACATATCTGCGAATTACTACTCCCCTGTAAGAAAATAAAGAGTTCAAACAAATGTCTTGAACCCCAATTAAATCTTTCGAATAATTATCTATTATTATTATTATTATTATATTATTATTATTATTTAGCACTGCGTCTTACTACTTGTTCAGGTTATACGCTTTAAGTACTAATTACGCTAATGGATGGGGAATTGGGAAGGTTGAATTAGAGGAAGTGAACCCGCATTTGCGTGGAGGGAGAGTGGAAAACCATTTAGAAAATATCCACCCCTAGTTCACCTGAGCGAGATTCGAACCTCGATCTCCCTGTCCTCGGTGGTCAAGCTCAACATGACTATCGCGTTAGCCAACTACGCCACTAAGGCGGGTTTCGAATAACTAAATGGGACACACTTTGATCACTGCAAGGTCTTAAGCTGCACTCTCTGACTGTCGATGATAGGGAGATAGAGATTTTAATCCCGGTCGGGTGTACCGACGCGGGTTTTCACAGTTTTCCACTCCACACATATGGGGGTACACTTACTCTAAATTCAACCTTGCTCATCCTTATTACAGTAGATTAATTAATACATAGGCGTAAACCCAAAAGGGTAGTTAGTTTACTTGGATGACAGCTCAAAAAGTTACTATAAATAGTCCCTAACATATCCCTATGCCAACAGCTGAAATCAGTCACTTTGGATGACTAATGAAAACGTATAGTAATGTATGAATGTTATAGTTAACCAAAGTAATTTAGGCCAATATTATTTATGTATTTATTTGAGGTTAGGCACAAAGCTTATTTATTGTTTTAATCTACTTAAAAACATTAATATTCACAGCACTTTCACAAAAGCTCTAAAGAACATAGCTTCAAAATGGTGAAATAATATAAAATAATAAAAAAATTATCATATATTAAAAAAAATGACAACTATTTTCTCTTTTCCAAGTAAATATGATTCCTGTATTAAAAGGTATTAATGTATGCACTATATCACACATAATAGATAACATTCCGAAACGAAGAATCACTACTTTAAATTATGTTTAAAATATTGTTTCAAATTGGGTAAAAAGAAATTATTAAAAGTAATGAGATAGTGTGAGTAAACTTAAGTTTATGTTATTTTATATGTAAAATATAACATGTAATCAAAAAACCTAACATTTATAACAAACCAGTGATCTTGTACAAGTATTGGCAACCCAAAACCTAAACATATGATTTTTTGACTGTCATTAAGGTAAAAAAAAAACCTATCATGAACAAACTCTAGATGCTGCGGAAGAAAAAAAGGAAAGGAAAAATGTATTACCTTCAAGTTTGTTTCTTTGATCAAGTTTTTGTAAACTTTCATCTGTATGCAAGTAACTAAGGTGTGTTTGATCAATTTGCATCAGAAGCTCTTGCCAATGATGTCTCATGAGGAAGTCGGCCATATCGCAACATATGATGTATGGCTGTAAGAAAAAAGTATATACTTTACTTTATGTTAGGAAACCAAATGGAAGGGTGAAGAGTGGATAGTAAGTGAGTGGATGATAGATAAGAGCGTTCATTATAGTAGGCTACTGGTCATAGGATCAATAGCTTACTTTGTAGACAAAAGCTTTAACTTTGTTAAAACTGTTAAAGTTAGGCTAGTAGGGCTAAAAATGGGTCTTTATTGTCTCATTAGATGACAATATATTTAAATATCCCTTAGGTTTAAAATTGTGAAAAGTTGAAACTTTAACATCATGTACAGGTAACAATAGTTAGCTACATTAATGATGTATTTATAAAAACTTTTTTTTTAATTCTTCCCTGTTTGGTAATAAAACAAAAGGGAGGCTATAATTTATTCTTTAAAGATGTTTAAAATAATTATAAAAAGGCTTAATTAGGCTTATACAATTAAAAACAAGGTATAAAAAAATTGGGGTTACTGGCAATATGGCTTTGCTTATTTACAGATCTACGGCAATTGCTAAAGTCATGGTTTGCAGAAGAGCTTGCTTAAAAAAAAAAGCATTAATAAAATTGTTATCGACCAATCCCTTGACTTAGGATTCATTATATCGGAACTCAATAGGAGGTAGTATGAAATGTGCAACGCAACAGTCACTGTTGATTTTCTTCAAGAGGCATCCAATGTCACCTCTTTGTCCAATGGCAGCAATGTAAAGTGTGAACTGTGTTCTTATTTTCATTGTAAAATATATATTGTGTTTGTTACCCTTTACATGTCTATATCCACATTTCATGTACCTTCTTCCAAATAGAGTAAAATACCCCAAAAAATTTAAAAGAGGTTTTCCTTGAAGAGCTGTAAACAGCTTAGTAGGCCCTAATGTTCCGGTGTTTCTTGATCAAGTAAACCTACCTATGTGGTGAACTGAGGGAATTATTTTATCAATCATTACTACAAGATGCCTTAATAACCCATTAGGGCTTATATAAGTTTAACTGCACACACTTCTTAATCATGTCAATTGTGTTAACTATTTCGAATAAAAATTCTTGAAATAAAACAATTTCAGCAAATTTGACAAACACAATCAAGATTTATGAAATTTTTATTTTTTGTTTTAGATTGATAATTATTAAAATAACCTTTATATATTAGTTCTATTGGAATGGCAATTAAAGGTAAATGAATGAAAATTATGATTAATTAGGAAAACAACAACTTTTCCCTTTTCCTATGACAGTTTCATTTCAATTCACATAGCAATGTCAATTTATCTCTCTATGTTTGGCTCACTGGGGCCTTCAATAATAATAATCCTTAGAAAGTTCAAGGCGAGGATGTAGAGGACGCGAAAAAAGGTGTTTTTGGAGTTTTTAAATCAATACTTTTTTGGTCAAAATAAATAAAATATTTATCCAATAGAAACATAGACATTTATTTTCTTCACGTTATGATGACCTCAGAAGTCCTTAAATATCTGTCAAAGGTGTCCTGAAATTTAATGACGATTTTTTCTGTTTATGTAGAAAGTTTGTCATATGGGCCTATTACTGCTATCCTCATGATCAATACTCAAGAACTGATGATATCAACATGGGAAGGAAATTAAACTTTATATTTGTACTGAAGCCATTTTTTATTTTGACCAAAAAAATGTTATTCTATACAAAACTGTAAAAACCCTTACCTTTTCTTGTATCCCCTACATCTCTACCGTAAGTTTATCCAACTTCTAAGGAGTGTTGTTAAGGACTATGGACCTTACAGGAGCAGGAGACTGTGCAAAGAGCAATGTTAGTGTGATGTTGCTTTCTTACGGGTTATGGAATACAGACCAAGATAACTATCAACTTAACATTCACATAATGTAACACTTAACGTAAAGGTATGTAATGTAAATAACATAAAGGTTCTCATGTTTTTAAATGGAAGTCATCATGGCGCAGTTAACTTTGTGTACACTTAACGTTCACTTAACTAAAACAGTTGTTCAAGGGAGAACTTTCACATCATGTAAAGATTAAGCAGGGGTGAAACCAGTTAAAGGGTCAATATTACTGACTTTACTGACCAAAATACAAAAATAAACTTACCATATATACTGACAAATTACTGCCGGTCTATCAATTATTAGAGTTTTAAAAGTAAAAACTGGGATTCATCAAAAACTATTTTTTATTATTTCTGGCATCCACCATCCTCATACCTTCGCATACCTTTTTTTATTGAGAAAAATAATATTTGTATAAAGTTCTCATTACTGTACTACCTAGTTAAACGGGAAAAAATCCCTTTTAACAATAGAATAGTAATAAAACAGCAAAACATATTAAAAATTATACAAATAATAAACATTAGAACCAAACATTAATGTAAGGTAAGACTTAACTCAATATTTAGGCCAACTTTTTTCTTTGGTTTTTTGCTAAAAAAAAAGACATTAGAGAACTCTTTCGTTTTTCAACATTTTCTGCACTGATTTTTTTGGATACTTTCTTCCATTGTTTTCTCCACTCCCTCTAGTATGAGCTGTGCTGTGTTGAATCCCATTATGTCCTTTTCTCAGCAGCCTCCTTAATACTTGCATCACCAAGCAACGTTTGAGCAATCATCCTCTTATCATCTGTCTTGTCTGCATTTTTTCAGTATTGCTTCATTCTCTTGAATACTTCCCTTTTCACTGTTTATCTCCCTCAACCTTTCTAGCTCATCTGCCCTTTTTTTTATTCGTTTCTTTTTGCTCCTTTTCTTTAATGGTACAATGTTCATTACAGAATTTCTTATAATGAACATGAGCTGCTCTTGTCATTTGTAAAAGCTCCTGTGTGATATTAACATGATATACCTTGTTTTCATCTACATGATATAAAGTTTCCTAGAGCAGCAAGTGAGCATTCAAAGTTCTTTCCGACATGCTGGCCCTTTCATCAGTCAAAATGTGTCTAGATTTTGAAAACCCTCTTTTTATGTCCACACTACCATGCAATAGTGATAATGCTGCTTTTACCACTTTGATATTGGTAACACGTGGGTATTTAGGATCTCAAAATGGTTTTGTCTTTTCAAATACTAACTGATTCCAGTAAAAGTTTCACTGACAGTTTCATCATTGAATCTAAGAAGTTTCCATTCATCTGCAATCATGTCGAGTGGAATATACATTTGGAGTGCTGCTGCTACTTTAATTATATCCTTGTGGGTTCCTACTTTGACTCGCTGTGCTGGAGCTAAATATTGAAGATATCTGAAGATGGGCTTGTCATAAGATGACTGGAGTAAAAGGGGCTTGAAGCTTGCTATGGTGTTTTTTTCCCCGCTAATTAAAAACAGTAGCTTTTCCTTTTTAGACTGCTCAGGAAACATTTTCATCATTAGGTCACTATACCAATGTCAGTATAATAATAATTATTATTAGGTTAGGAAAAATGAGAAAAAGAATGTCTTTACCTTAAGTTGAACTGAAAAAAATTTGTGATCTTAACAGGAAGTAACCTATTCATGTTTTCCCCAAAATGTAGTAATGAAAACAACAAAAATCACAAATTGCAGACACGAAAAAAAAACCCAAGGGGAAAAACTGACTTTACTGACAAATTAAAAAAAAACAGACAAATTACTGACCAAGATGAAAAAACACTTTTACTGACTTTACTGACCAGTTTTCACCCCTGTTAATAAGTGAAGGGTACCCCATAGTCTAGCCAGTCGATTATTTTGTAAGCTATGTCAACAGGGCTACTTAGTACTTAATTTGTTTGTTTATGGAATGTAGACAACTTATTTGGTATAGTTTGTCTGAGTCTTACGAACTCTAAAACGCCATTGCGTCTGTTAAATGCTTATTTTTACATCCAATCTGTAAGCTTACATTGCAAATACTTGCAACCTAATCAGTCCTAAATGCTTCAGTTTTATTTAAGTGAACATCGCCCCCTCCCTCCAATCCCCCCACCACAATAGTCTAATTCACGTTTGTGTTTTGTTCGAGTTATGTTACATTACCGTGATTGCACATTAGTTTCTTTAGAGTAGGTGAAAATACATTAAAGTCAAATGAACATTAAGTTGATCATGGTCCCGGCATTACAGACATGGAATGAGTAGAGGGTACTTCACTTAATAGGACTTAATAGACTAACTTACACTTAAGAGTATAAAATTTATAAAATGTTAGGCTTCATATTAATAAATACATTTATAATAATTCATAACATGATTAAATTGATTCTGTTTATTATAATAATACAGCACCAACTTAAAAATGTGTGATTTGTAAGAATTTGTAATGTGAGAACTTCAACTAGGCTATTTGGGATTCTAGTTTGGGCCTTGTTTATTTTAGAATCTTTAATATAATTTAATTAACCTAATATGGTAGCAATGAACATACATTTGGCTAAATATAATATGCGTAATACAGTGAAGTAGCCTAAAGCTAGGTGCAAATTATCAAAACAAAGAAGTGTTCAGCTTTATTACTATTATTATTATTATTTGGGTTAAATAACATGTTTACTAGGAAAGTTTGGGGGAAAAAAAACATTTTTAACGTTTGATACTTACTTAAGCCATTGAAAACTTCTATAACTTCTAACAGATTTCTACCTGATAATGAAAAGTATCATAACCTAAAACATTAAAATTAAACGCCATTTTTTTCAGGTTAACAAACCGGAAATAACAACATAAATAGATAAAAGTACAAAATCATAATTATATATTGATATCCATCTTGAATTAGCAGTAGAGCCAACATCTAATCTATAAATCATTTAATTGAATTTAATATAACAATATAGTTAAGGTTTGAGTCAAAAACTACTATAATAACGCTTTCACTTATCTAAACGATTCAAGCGCTGTAATCGAAATAAACATGGCGACGAAAATAAATAATACAATAATATTATAGTTTATATTATAATTTAAAGATGGCACTAGTTTAACTTCAATTAATTGAAAACGTTCTATCTACGACAAATAGATGTCAGAAGTCCCTGACAATACTAAATAACCTAGATATAATGAGTACTCGCAGTATGCCATTGTGGGGGTATGACGTCAGAGTCTACAATGTATTCTTATGGAGAAAATGGAATTTAAAAAATTAATAAGTCCATTTGTACTATTAAATAAATTATAAATCAACTATTTATGAAATCAGAATAGCTTTAACTTCACAAAAAATAAGAGGAAATTTTGGAAAATTGTACAACTCTTAGTAATCTCTGATAAAAATCGTAAGCTTTGGCGGGAATTCAAATTAAAGAAACCTTAAAAACTAACGTTTAGGCAATATAAAGTGACAATTTATATTACCTAAACATTAGCTATTATTAGATGATATAATAATAATAATAATAATAATAATAATAATTAGCACCGCGTCTCACTACCCGTTCGGGTTATACGCTTTAAGTACTAATTACGCTAATGGATTAGGAATTGGGAAGGTTGAATTAGAGAAAGTGAACCCTCATTTGCGTGGAGGGAGAGTGGAAAACCATATATGAAAAACCACCCCCAGTTCACCCGACCGAGATTCGAACCTCGATCTCCCCGTCCTCAGCAGTCGAGCTCAACACGATAAGCGCGTTAGCCAACTACGCCACCGAGGCGGGTTATTATTAGATATATTATTTACTAATATAATATTAGTTTTATATATATAATATATTTAAATATATAACTATATGTTAAATATATATACCTATATTTTATATATACCAATTATATATATATATATATATATATTATGATAGATATACCTATATTATGTGTATAACATATATTTACTTATATATGTATATATATAATATATATCCTATAATAAATATTTTATGATATGATTGTATTTATATTATATAATTTTTTATGATAAAATGATATATATTATATAATTTTTAATAAAATTTATAGCTTTTATTTTTTATTAAAAATTATTAAAAATAAGCACACTTGAAACATTATGAAAAAATATCTGCTTCGGTGGCCGCATGGTCTCAGGCATCACTATCGCTATAAACTAGAATGTCGATGACAGGAAGATTTGGGTTGAGTTAGAATCCTAGTTGGGTGTACAGAGGGTGTTTTCCACTCCACGCAAATGCGGGTACACTTACTCTAAATTCATTTTTATTCATCCCTAACTCATTACCCTAATTAGTACACGTGTGTATAACCTTAACAGGTGGTAAGATGTGGTGGTAAATATATTTTTGCTTATTAATTAAATCTAAAGATTTATTATATTATTTTAGTCCACTCATTATTCACGTAGTAGCTTAATTTGTTACGAAATATTTAGAAAACCAGTTAGAATTTGATGAAGCATCAAAGAAAAATAGCTCATAAAAAATTGAAAGATAAATATAAAATAACACATAAATAAATAAAATTAAGTTGCAGACCAATATTATCATAAAGTTACGCTTTGAATTAAACAAAGCAAAAGCCACTACACCTTCAAAATTGCGGCCAAACTTCTTTTTTCTTTCTTGTTTGTTTGGATATTAACACCGCCATAAGACGGAACGGCTAGCGAGTACTCTTCTAGAGGAACGCATCGAGGTTACTCTAGACAATACTCTTACAAGGAAAGTAGTATGAGCCGCCCCAAGAACAAAAATAATTTATATGTAGAGCAGGTAGTGTTAGCAATGTTGAGGTGATCTGTCAAGTGAAGATGCTACATTCCACGCCTACATTATTCAGGCACAGGATAGTTATTTATGGTAGCGAAGGAGAAAGAAGATCAATGTCCCTGGCCCCAATTATTCACCCTTGCCTTATACGAACCAGTCATGGTTAGAATTACTAATAAAGGAGTCAAATGAGTAGAACTACCCTTACATTCTTTGGAAATGAGGTATGTGAAATTGGTGAAGTTTTTTCTTCATAACATAGACAAGTGGATATGTACGTTTATCACGATTACAAGTGATTTAGTTTGGGACGTGACCTGAACTTTAATTCAAACAAAGAGGTTTAATAAAACCATTTTTACTAATTTTTTAAAAAGTTTTAACTTGAGTCCCGGTGAATAACTTCAAACATTAACTCAACACAACATATTTTCTTTCTCGTTAGTTCGGTCTTCCCTTTTATATTCCAAAATCACATAATGTTATTAAGCACCAGTATTCAAATTATAAAAATATATAGCTTTTTTAAATCATTTACTACTTTCACAATAATCTTATTCTGGAATATTCACAATAAGTTTCTTTAGAATTAACCATATGTGATTTGTGAAAAAATAATCACTTGTACTATTAATAATTGTACATGACTAGCGAAGCTTGAGAGGTTGAAATGATAGTATCATTTATTATTTAGTCTGACACCTAATTTAATTTGGTAGCGTGTTTGTCTACTAAGCTAAGAGGTCCCGGGATCTATTTTTGACATGGCAAAAATATATAATTGGAAATGTAGGTTTCCCCTTTCACATTGATGAATCAACAGCCGGGGGCTGAGTGTTGTGTCTGTTCTAGAATAAGGTTAGTTTTATAAGACGTGTAGTGATGTTATCAGTCGGTTCAGACAGTGCACGTGAAATACCTAACATAAAAAATTCTTTAGTACGGATACAGCCGCATCAAATATATTAGTTTTTTTTACACGAGAACTAGCTCAAGATAGGGATAGGGTGTAATAAGGTTGAGTAGATAGAGCTAGTTCAAGATAGGGATAGAGTGTAATGAAGTGGACTGGATAGAACTAGCTCAGGATAGGAAATATGGTGTGTAATGAGGTGGATTAGATAGAACTAGTTCAAGATAGGTATAAGGTGTAATGAGGTGGACTGGATAGAAGTAGTACTAGATGGGAATATGTGGCGTACTAATGTAAGTGTGGCAATGAACATTTAAGTTTCTAGTACCATAGAATAAGTAAGGGTGCCAAAATTTCCGATAGAAAAAACAAAAAAACAAAAAGTGGTGATACTCCGTTCTCATCTTGTATGCACACATATTATAATTTCTTACCTTCAGGTCTTCTAATATTTTCGGAATGTTTTAGTTTCATATCAATGTGATTCGACGACAAAACGACCCCGAATGTCATAAAATGATCAAAGTGATTATATTGTTTGTCAATATTAAAAATAATATATATATACTCCAAAGTATTAGATAACATATGGATATGTTACTTCTTTATTTATTAATATATTTTATTACCTTATTTAATTAAAATATTTTAAACACTTATTTCTTCTTTGTAATGTGTACCTAAGAACTTTGCAAATATCCTGGACGGGTAGTAAGAATAGGAGCAAATAAATAAAATAATAAATCCAACGTTATAGAGTTAATAAAATAAATAACTTTGATTTCAAATGCTATTCCATTTATATCTCAAATATTAATTTTACCTACGCGTTGAAACTCGTAATTGAATACTTCTGATAATGTAATAATGTTTGTACACTTGAATATTAATAGCTCTACAAATTTACTAACTTAAATAATTATTCTAATATTATTTTATTCAAAACAAAGATCCACACGTTCGAGTTGATACATAAATTTATGTAAGGTTTTCATAGCTGCTTTCAAAGTCATCCATGGAGTCTTAAAGGGATAAGGTATCAGGGTAGGGCGAAGGGCTTATCTTTCTTCTCCTCCTTTCCCTTGAGGCTATACTACCAGATCAGCAGGTATTACTAAAGTAAGAACATCTCAGTCGTTCCATTTCAAATAGGCCCCAAGGTTGATACAAATAGGCCTTTCGAGTTGATTTTTTTTTACAGAAGGTTAAGGGATGTTCTTTACCTTTGCTTCCCTATATGGCCACGCCCCTCTAACCCTCCCCACGCCACCCCAAAAACAGGTCGACATAAATATTTCCGTGTGATTTGTCCAAAGAAGCGGTGCGGGCTCCTTAAGATCAACCTCATTCAATATTCTGTGTGTGAGAGGTATGAGAACATCACGTGAATCTACAGCCTCTTACTGTTGATTCACACGTTGACTAAACAAACGAGAGTAGAACAGAAACTCAGATCACGTGACGAGCTTTAAGCCAATCACAAGATTTTGGGCTCCATCCGCTTGATCTGATCGACAAGAGTTAGAACAGTTTCAGCCTGGTCAGCTATGCGTGACATCTGCTCGGGAGACCAGGTCATTATCATCATCATCATCATCTCACATCATACTCATCTAATCATCACTCATCACAATTTTCAGTCTGTGGCCAGGTCACTTTAGTAAAATGCCTCCATCTTCCTCTACCCTTCCACCACTCTTCTTTAATAGCTTCCATTCCTCTCACTTGCACACTTTCTGTTATCTTCTCTTCCGGTGACCTGGTGGTCTAGGGGTAAGGTGTCAGACTTCTATGCTGGCGGCCGGGGTTCAATCCTTGGTCCCGGCAAAGATTTATCTGATTATCAAACCCTTCCTTCACCTCTGACAAGACATCTTGTGAATGTGGGGAATGCCAGGCCTCCACCGTGGTTCGGATTCCAAGTTAAACTGCAGGTCCTACATTTCATCTCACAATCACACTACCATTACACATTAGCGTAAGTGCGTATAACCCGAACGGGTAGTAAGAAGCGGTGCTAATAATAATAATAATAATCTTCTCTTCCCATCTCTTTCTTGTCTCTCTTGCGGTCTTTTCCCTACACTCTCCAATTCCAAAATTTTTCTTTGGCATCCTTTCTTTTTCCATCCTCATTACATGCCCATACCATTTAAGTCTTGCTTCCTCTACTATTTTATGTAGGCCTACTCCTGATACCCCCACTCTTTCCCGGATTACTTCATTCCTAATATTGTTTCACTTTGTGACAGATAACATGCTCCTCACAAACTTCATTCCCATGGCCTCCAATATCCTAGTATCTATCTCTTACATTCAATGTCCATGTTACTGTTACACAGTACACTCCTATAGAACAACTCTCCCCGGCGTCCTCTTCTAATTAAATCTTCTCTACTCCCGCCTTTCGCATTAATCACGCTTCCTAGATGTTTTACGTTCAGTACTTTTATCAGCTATACTCCAAACAATTTTATAGCCTTATCCTTACCAGATCAATTTTCTAAAACCAACTGACTTTAATCAGTGCAGATGCGCTGTGTGGTGAGATACAAGCGTCCAGCGGCCTTGACTGTTTTGTAGAGATTTGAAGTATTTCGTTAAATAGAAAGTGCGTGTATCAATGTATAAGTCATTCACGAGCTAAGTTTACTGGATGACAGCTCGAAATGTTACTAGAAGTAATCCCTAATATATCACTACGCCAACAGCTGACATCTATCACTTTGGATCACTGTAATGAAAACAGATGGTAATATATTAATGTGATATTTAACCACAGTAATTTAGGCCAGTATTATTTATATATTTATTTGAGGACGGATACAAAGTTTTTTTATAGTTTCATTCCCCTTAAAAAAAATATTAACACCACTTTCACACAAAACTCCTAACGAACATAACTTCAAAATGGTGGCTGACGAATCTAAACCATATGATTGAACATAACGATAAACAAGTTGTTTAAAATGATGCAGACACGCAGTTAATGAAAATATTTTATTCAGTTAAATATTTCAAAATACGATAAAATAATCACAAAATCATTTATTGTATGTAAAAAAATGACAACAATTTTCTCTTTTCCAAGTAAATACAATGCCTGTATTAAAAGATATTGATATGTGCACTATATTAATCAAAATCAGTAACGTTCCAAAACAAAAAAATAAGTAATTTTAATTATGTTTAAAATATTGTTTCGAGTTGGATAAAAAGAAATTATTTAAAAAAATGAAATAGTATAGAAAACTTAAGTTTACGTTATTTTAAATGTAATATATAACAGGTAATTAAATATCTTTACATTTATAACAAATCTGTGATCTTTTACACGTGTTGGCAACCGAAAACCTAAACATATGATTTTCGAACTGTCATCCAGGTAAAAACCTATCGTGAACGGAATATATGTGCTTGAGTCGCAAGACCACATTACAATTTGAAAACATTCATCTTGACATGACTACTTGAAACCGGTTATAAGGTTGATGTAGAAAGAATTGATGTATTTGTGTTATTATCACGGTACTATTTTAAACCCTACAGACTGACAGCCTGATTAAAAGTTCCTGTTATTTGTTCAGAAACTATTTTATTATTTGTAGTGATTTAATATAGGGTATGATAACAATTCTATCATAATTCTTAAGCTTCAATTATTTTTATAGGGTAAGTACAAAAGTTCGGATATAGAGAACCAACAATACCATTTTCGTTCATAAAAACGCTAAAAATATTATCTCCTGATGAAACTTCCTTCTTATTCTTTCGATACCAATACCTTATGTTAGCGATAGTTTTCTTACGACACTAAAAATGAGTAAGGTATCGATACTTTTATTCTGATTCTAGAAATTAGTAAAGTATCGATACTTTTTTTCTAAACTAAAAATTAATAAAGTATCGATATTTTTATTTTGATACTAGAAATGAGTACAGTATCGATACTTTTATTCCGTAGTAGAAATGAGTAAAGTATCGATACTTTTCTTCAAATATTAGAATGAAGTAAAGTTTCGATACTTTCCTTTCGATACCACATCCCAACTTTCTGCTCTTTATTTTCGCCTAACGTGTGAATCAAGCTTTACTGGACTGCAGTGCTGCCGCAGTGGTAGTAAGAGGGTACTAACACATTCCTATACAACATCACAGCATCAACATGACGCCTTACTCTCATTTTACCCGCATCCTTGGCTGAGTGGTTGGGGAGAATGTCACGAGCTTAAGGGATTCTAGTTTAATCCCAGGTGAGCCTTGAGTAACTTAGTTCTAGAATTTCCGATGCTTTGATGATGCTAGAACTAGGTTTGTTCCTCGGGGGCGTGTGTTTGTTTATAACTGTTAAATTTGATTTATAAAAATATATTTCATTATGTGATAAATTAATAGTATTTAGTCGAAATGTTGTGTTCGTCTTAGGATTAAGAGAGTCCTAGAAAATAACCTGCACAGTCCGATTTTTATAGGTTAGATGGAAAAATTACTAGATCTACTTTCACGTACTCATACCTCAGTCAGTTCATGTGATCTTCAGCTCTCACTCACTATGATAATATATAATATCAAGAAATGAAAAAATAACACTAATAATTTCGAAACATGTTATCAATGTGGACAGCAACAGTCAGCATTTATTTACCATCTTAAGTACGCAATATTTTATATTTAGCACCACATCTTACTACCCGTTCGGGCTATACGCTTTAAGTACTAATTACGCTAATGGATTAGGAATTGGGAAGGTTTAATTAGAGGAAGTGAACCCGCATTTGCGTGGAGGTAGAGTGGAAAACCATTTAGGAAAAACCACCCCCAGTTCACCCGACCGAGATTCAAACTTCGATCTCCCCGTCCTCAGCAGTCACGACAAGCGCGTTAGCCAACTACGCCACCGAGGCGGGTAAGTACGCAATACAAATATTTTAAAAACATTGACCTACATTTATTGAAAATTACATCGCATAAAACCAAATGTTAGGATCCGTGTACAGACATGAAAGGCGTGTACAGGTACCTTATAAATTGATAGATTTGATTGAATTTTGTATATGCCTGTTTGAAACTACCTATTCCAAATACTTATGTAGAACTAATGGGACACAAGCGTATTGTAATTTGACATAATTGTTCAGATCACACACTATATTTCTTTATTAAAATTTTATTTAAATTGTACATTTTAGTACTTGTCAATTTCATTCAATATATCAACAACTTTATTAAATGCTATATTTATAAATTGATTTTATATTTTTCTAGTTCAGCCTACCTAAGTCTTAGCTTTCATTATAACCGCTCCTTACTTTTCAACTATTCTTTTAGAATATTTTCTAAAATGTTATAACTAGTTTACCCTATTTTATTTGAGACTATTAGAAGCCCCCGCAACTAGTTGCGTGATTACCTGGGCAACGCTTTTATTTCCTTCAGACAGATAGAAAAAAATAGATCTTTTCTATATTTCTTCTGATCTGGTTTTTAATAATTTAAAACCCGCTTCGGTGACCAGCGCTACTCTCATGTTAGGCCCGGCGCTCACGAGCGACGTGCGTCATCTTTGAGGTCGCGTCATGTGACGCTGCGTCTCAGGATTACTTTGATTCGAATGATGGAGTTCACAAGGGACGTGAGGTCTGGCGTCAAGTTGGAGTCATTGTTGCGTCAAAACTAGTGACGCGGGTTTCTGTAAAATCGGCGGTGACGCAACCACTCAGCGTTCTGTCAGTCAGTGCCTGTGAAAACAGAGCACTGCACACTAACTGCGCGCGTCATTGTGATGGTAATCAGTGTACAGTCGGTACCTGTTAAAATAGAGCAGTGCACACGAACTGCACGCGTCATTGTGAGGTAATCAGTGTACAGTCAGGATGGAGGACGAAATAGATACAGAACTTTTTATCATTGAGGTGCAGAATAGACCTGTCATCTGGAAGTCGTCCCTAGAAGATTACCACGACAGAAATTAAAAAAAAAAACAAGCAGCATGGACGGAGAAATGCAAGACGCTATATCCAAATACTGATGAAATGGAAGCCATAATGCTAAAGCACCTTAGCGAGTTCTCTCCCCATTTTTTTTTCTAATAATTTTTATGAAGTGGGATTTTTTTTTATATACAGTGGAACTTCGTTTATAAGGACTATGTGTCATTTGGATTACCCGTATTATCCGGAAGTTATAGTAAAAGTGCATTAAAACTATATACACTACCACGTACCATTTAGTTTCACACTAACGATGTATAAAATACTTGAAACATGTTACAACCACTAATCACTTATAAAATAATGAGTAGAGACCGGATGTTAGGCAAAATGCCTATACGTTATTGTTACAAATACCATAAATATGAGTTATAAGTTCATGTCGGGGTATTAGGGTTGTGTACAGCAAAGATAAGTTTGCCTATTTTTTTTTCACTCCCGGAGTGTATTTATCATGGCCATGACTTCAAACCGACTGAGGCCGAGATTGCGCCCAAATAGACGCAAGTCGCTAGTGTGCATGCTGGTGCTGTGACGTGCGTCAACTTAGCGCCGAGAAGCAAGTCATTAGTGTGCATGCTCTGGTGCTGTGACGTGCGTCAACTTAGCGTCACGAGAAGCAAGTCGCTAGTGTCACTGCTCGGTGCTGTGACGTGCGTCAATTAGCGCCACGAGAAGCAGTCATAGTGTGCACTGCTCTGGGTGCTGTGACGTGGCGTCAACTTAGCGTCACGAGAAGCAAGTCGCTAGTGTGCACTGGTTTTTTGCGGTGACAGGACGCGACTGCAAAGATGACGCACGCCGCTCGTGGGCATCGGGCTTAGGACTAGACTGCCGAAAACGGGAGATCGGGGTTCGATTTCAGTCAGGTGCACTGAGGGTGGTTTTTCTAAATGGTTTTCTAATCTACTTACACGCAAATGTGGGTGCTCTTCCTCTCAATTAAACCTTCCTAATCCCTAAAGCATTAGTGTAATTATTACATAGGTGTATAATCCGAATGGGTAGGAAGACGTAGTGCTGAAATAAAAAAAATCTAACTTAAAATTTAAAATTTCAACTTCTAGATGAACAGGTTTGTGCACAGGGGCTACTAATTTTAAAATGTCAGACCTTTGCGTGCGATATATATCGTGCGAATTTCATGATTGGGAGTTGAGCCATAATGTGCTAATTAAAGATTATGTGCAAAATGAAAGCAGACATGTGTTGCGGTCCTACCTGATGGAGGTCATCACTTGGAAGCGTTGTTTTCCCAGTCGGCTCATCTGGGGCTGCGATGATGAGATTGAAGAATCACAGTATTTATTAGCTGTTCACTTCACATGCACATAATAATATGAGTAAGAGAAAGATGTTTTATTAAAATGAGTGATAGTGAGTGGTAGAGAAGAACGCTGTAATACGCACGTGTCTACCTTTTATAGAAACACTTTGCGAACCAAAGAAAAACGCGCAAAAAACATAATAGAGCCAGATATACCACCCTTACAAAAATAAATTAACATAAAAGAACGGTAGACAGAAATATGTGATATTTATTCAAAATAATAGCGAATGAATAAAAGAAATAGATAGTTTAAAAAATAATAATGAAATCAATATTAAAATAATAAGATATAAGGAAATAAATACCGAACAACTTATGACAGACAGACAAACAAACTTTTCATTTTATGAATATAGATAACAAAATATAATAAAATGCGGAGTTAAAAGGAAGTTTAAATCTTACATTCTAACAGAAAATTCGCCTTAGAAACCAGCCACGCTCATCTCTCATGGTGATCCATACCCTTAATAGTCCGAAATGATCAACTCGATGATTATTTTTTAAATACTCTTCAAATTTAATGTTTAATAAACTAAGTAACTTGTTTAAATATTTTAATTGTGCTACCTTCGAGTAACTTATTTTTGCCGAAAACGATGTATCCCTACAATAATATTGACGTTACTAATTTAAACTTGATTTATGATAAAAGCATTAAAATTTTAAAACTTTGAATCCTTAGATTTGACTTGGAAATTATTGTGGTCTAAATTCTAAATGCTGCCTTTGTCAAATACTATGAGGTATTTAAAAGAACCTAGTAATTCTAGGGGACACACATACACACACACACACACACAACACACACACACATAAATATATATGCATATATATAATAAATATATCTATATATATATTATATATATATGTATATATATATAATATATATATATATATATATTATATATATATATATATATACATATGTGTGTGAAGGTAAATTGAAACATTTAAGAAATAAATTACTTTATTAAAATATTATTTTATGTGTATACTTTTATTATGCTGTATACTAATTTCTTTATGATATAATTACAAAAACTACTGTGGATATCTTACAGTTTTTGTGTAAATATTTTTAACGTTTCAGGTTTGAAAACCAGTAATTAATTTTCTTTTCTAAAAGCTATAATAATAATAATAATAATAATAATAATAATAATAATAATAATATAATAATAATAATAATAATAAATTAAACTTTGTTAGGGAGGAAATTTGTAGCCTTGTAAAAATGATAAGAACTCGCTCCTTTAGCTCACTCTAAGAATGCTTGCCGAAGAGTGGTGATGGAACTTGAACAATTGAAAATAATGTTTAAAACCATTTGCTATCTTAAATTTCCGTGAGCCCACTTTACTGAAGTGTGCGTGCCAAACGAGGAAATTTGGAATAATATCTTGTCTTATTACTTAATTACTACCTTTCAAATATATGCATTAATATTAAAAAAAAAGAGTTGTCTGTGAAACAATGTTGTAAGTTACATTTCCCGAAACCAAGATTTAGCTGTTAGTATACATGATTGGGGATATTTCTTCATTACTGTCCACTTCATAACACATATGTTGTTGAAATAACAATTGCTTAATGTTAACTTAATCACAGTACTCACGTACGTTACTGCTAGATGAAAGATGGGCATATTTTATCCAATGAGTAGAGCGTGGTTTAGTAAGGTTGTGAGCCGTTACGTGGTAGGTTAGGTGAGTGGGAGGTAGCAGAGATGGCTAGGCAGGGTGTGGAGATGAGCTTGGCAAGTTACCGTGGTGAGCGGGTAGGAATAAGGAGGTGAGCTCAGCGAACTACCGTAAAGAGCGTGTATGAATCAGGTGAGCTCGGTGAACTACCATACGACTGGTAGAATCAGGGGTGAGCTCAGCGAGTTACCGTGACGAGCGGTAGGAATCAAGAGGTGAGCTCAGCGAGTTACCGTGACACGGTAGAATCAGGAGGTGAGCTCAGCAACTACGTGACGAGTGGTATGAATCGAGTGATTCAGCAGCTACCGTGACGAGCGGGTAGGAATCAGGAGGGGAACTCAGCGGCTACCGTACGAGCGGGTAGGAATCAGGAGGTGACTCAGGAGTTACCGTGACGAGCGGGTAGGAATCAGGAGGTGAGCTCAGCAACTTACCGTGACGAGTGGGTATGAATCAGGAGGTGAGTTCAGCAAGCTACCGTGACGAGCGGTAGGAATCAGGAGGTGAACTCAGCGAGCTACCGTGACGAGCGGGTAGGAATCAGGAGGTGAACTCAGCGAGCTACCGTGACGAGCGGGTAGGATCAGAGGTGAACTCAGCGAGTTACCGTGACGAGCGGTAGGATCAGAGGTGATTTGCCGATCAAGACTGAAAAAAAGAGGAATTCTACATTCAATAGCAGAATACAACGATTGATCACGTGGCTTAAAACATACTATTTGGTAGCCATCAATTTAATTAGATTTTAATAACAAAGTCCAGACAAAATATTATTATTATTAGCACCGCGTCTTACTACCCGTTCGGGTTATACGCACTTACGCTAATGTGTAATGGTAGGGAGATTGTGAGATGAAATGGAGGACCTACAGTTTAACGTGGAATCCGAACCACGGTGGAGACCTGGCATTCCCCACATTCACAAGATGTCTTGTCAGAGGTGAAGGAAGGGTTTGGCAATCAGATAAATCTTGCCGGGACCGAGGATTGAACCCCGGCTGCCAGCACAGAAGTCTGACACCCTTACCCTAGACCACCAGGTCACCTTGACAAAATATTAATTGGACGTCCAAGAACTATGTGAAATTTTAGCACAATCGGTAGAGTGGTGTGGTCGTGATTGAGATTGATATATTATTAGAATATATTCTGGACACAAAAAACTTTATATATTATAATTTAAATAAATTGTACGGCGAACTGCACACACTTTCTGTCTATTTTACCTTAGTTAAAAATCAGTTACTAAAAACTTGTAAGATTTTTGAAACTAAATAATATACACTGTTGCAGAAACACTCCAACAAAGAGTGGTACATGAAATAATACACACTCTTACAGACACATTGTGAAAAGAGGATCATATGTATCAATCAAAGAGCATAACAATAAATTTCAATTGAGAAAGAGCTCTATAAAAAATTATATATATAGTACTACTATAAAGCCACATGGCTGACTCCCTCACTGACATTATTAATGTTTACCACTTCCAGATGAACTAGGAACTTGAAGTTTGGCAAACTTATAGATTTTAGCCTGTAACTGACGGGAAAATTCCAAAAAGTTAAAATTTTTAATTTTTAACCCCCCGAAAAAAAATCAAAATGGCAGAGCAACTTTAAAGTCGTTGCGGACCTTTCTTTGGAGGTCTCTTGTGGCTAAACGGTAAGACCTATCAAAAACGGCTATATAATTACATTAGTTTAAATCCACTTCCAAAGAAAACCCACTGTCAAAACCCACAAGCAAAGCGAGTGTATTATATATATATATATATATATATATATTATATTATATAACACACACATATTTGATTATAGCTCGAAACTATTGGTTTTATAAACATATATTCCAAGTATTCCATTTTGAAGAGTTCTGCAACTTTACAACAATAAGTTGTTTCGTTTTTCAAATAGTAGTGGAGGATTGATCATAATTGGAATGTTCTGCTAATGTAAAGTTATCATTAAAGTTATTTTCATGGGAAAATTTACATTTTGATTGTTATGTTAAATAATACATGCATGATACAAAATAAAACCAAAATCTTTAAGAACGTATTTGAAGAAAATTGATTTTTCCTTTTTTTTCTTTGCCTTTCAGTAAACTACCATTAATTTTAAGGTTAAATATTTAATTCCGAAAACTCCTCGGGGGAACCTTAAGACAACCCTCAATACCAAGTTTTAACCTGATCAGTAAAATGATTACGTCTCTAGATCAAGATAGATACATACACACACGAACACACACATAAGTCGCAAAAACACCTTTTTTAGGTTTCAGGGGTTCTTAAAACGTCGACATTTATTAAATTTTCCGGTTCGATTTGTTTAAGGTCACAATATTCTCTCCCTAAGGGGTAAAAAAAAAGAGTAAAATGCTGACTTAAAATATGATAATATTAAATAAGAGATGAATATGTATTTTGTGACTTATAACGTTGTTTCATTCGGATCTTCAAATAACATTGTAGGTCTGAATTAACAAATTTTGAAAGTCACCAATTTATAGACACTACTATATTATTCCTGTGTTCACAGATAGAATATAACAAGGTTTATTCAAATTCCTATAGCTCTAACTTCTAGACAAAATACTTCTTTATCTTCAAGCGGATTTTCCTTGGGTAAAAAAAAAAGGTTTCTTCAGAATATTTTCTCGGTTTTCTCTTAACGTTCCTACACCGGGAGTTTTTCCTGTCCACAAAACTTTTCACGCATAAAAAAAAAACCTTCCATCGTAGGGAACTCATCCATCCATAGGAACAATAAACATTTGAGTTGCGATGGTTTTCGGTAGTGTTGATTTAGCATTACCATCCATCCCATAAAGATAATCCAACTGCGCAATGCTCGGTTGTCAGGGCGGTTTGTGAGAGTGGGAGGGGGCGGCGAAATTGAGGGGAAGTTGAAAGGGTAAGGGGGGTGAGGATGTGGCGGGATGTGTGGGTAAAGGTGGGTTACTGAATAACGAGATAACGCTCACACCCCTTTCTTTCCCTCTTTTCAAAACAAAGGGAAAAAAAATAAAATGAAGTGGCTGGGCTCGTTTAAAACTCCACGGAAAATGAAAACAATACAATGGTTGATGTGAAAAGGGTTGCTCTTTATTTACAAGTTAGTTCAATATTGGTAAATATAGTGGAAACGTTATCAAAATCAGGGACGCTCTTAGCAGACGGGAGGCCCTGGCAAACTTTGCGGGGCACCCAGCTATCTGCGTTACCCCACCTCCCTCCAAAAGAGAAACATGTACGATAATTTTTGTTCAATGTTATTGCAGTAGTTTGCACCGTTATACCAATTTTCGGCCTTATAAAGTGTCAGAAAATACTCTAAAAGGTAAATAAATGGAACAATTAGTTCTAAAATCCATGTATTTTTTTTACATATAAAGGTTGATTTCTCCCTAACCATTGGTTTTATTTTCTTCCCCAACGAACTTAATACGTATAACGGCACAAAAAACAACTGTGCCAAATTTGAATTAAATCGGTTAATGCGTTCAAAAGTTATCGTGAGATATATCTACCGCAGAATGACAAATGCAAATCGGTGGAGTTAAAACAGAGAACTCACTTCACTCGTTCAATAAATCAAACCACATGAATAGTTATTTATTTGTTTTTACACTCTGACAATATTTACTAGATTGCCTATACAATGAGCGCGCAAGCAAATATCTTCCATCTCAACTTTTTTTCCCCCTCTGTCACCTAAACAAGCGCGGGGTCCCCTAATCACGGGGTCCTGTGCAAACACACCATTTACACACCCCTAAGGGCGACTTTGATCAAAATAAAAACTTAGGAATTAGAAAAGAATTATAGCCTACTTCATATGTATCGTGTCACTGTGTAAAAAATCACGCCTCAGCCTTAAAATTATTATTTATGTGAAAATTTATGATAAAACAAGTTCTTAAAAACTTAAATATGTGGCTACAAAATTGAACAAATAGATATTAAAATAAACAGTTACGTCTGTGGGACGTGTATTTTTATACACTTAGCTTTTGAGTTATTTTTGAATACATAAATAATATACTTAATAACAAATATTATAGAATGCATTACTTTCAATACTAAATAATAAATCAAAATATTTGAACAAAACTATTAGCTCAATAAATTACGCGAAAATCTTAATTGCTTTCAATCCTTATTATTCTTATTGTACATCCGATAAGTTAATATTATCACTGTCTTTTTATTCACACTCCACTGTTTTCACTTATGTCACTTTTACATTCAAGTTAACAAGCTGACCTTGGCTTTTACCACTGTGGTGAGGCGAAAATGATAGGGCCATAGTGGGACGAGATTTTACCGTAAACAAAGTGGACATGTTCCGTTCCTTAGGTTAACTTTTGATTATACCACAAAGTACACATACAATTTTACCGTGCACTCTCCTTTATACAACCGGCCCAGCCCTGAAATAGTCCCTGGTACCGTAGAATAAACGTGCACAATACACCGTTGAACACCTTCAGTTCAGCACTGAACCAACTTATAACTTACAGATAAACCTACTTCAAAAACTCCCGCCAGTTCTTTGAACAACGCCTTCACTTTTTTTTTAAATTGTTTCAGCTACTGAATAATCTCCTTCTTTAAATTTCAACCTCTCGTTAGTTCCTCTTCCAGATCTTTATTTACAAGGTAGCAGCCATTTCTTTACAAGGTGGCGGCCACTGAGGAGGGTGATCGCTCAACTTAATGGGACTCATTGAGAAGGGAAAGGGGATCTCTAATAAAGCTTGCAAATTTTGTAACCGGGTTTGAGCGAGAGTTGAGAAGACAAGAAACGTGCTACCTAATTTATTCCTGAAGAACACATATATATATGGACCCGCCTTGGTGGCGTAGTTGGCTAATGCGCTTGTCGTGTTGAGCTCGACTGCTGAGGGCGGGGAGATCGAGGTTCGAATCTCGGTCGGGTGAACTGGGGGGTGGGGGTGGTTCCTAAATGGTTTTCCACTCTCCCTCCACGCAAATGCGGCTTCACTTCCTCTAATTCAACCTTCCTAATTCCTAATCCATTTGTGTAATTAGTACGTAAAGCGTATAACCCGAACGGGTAGTAAGACGCGGTGCTAAATATATATATATTAATAATTATAAATAATATATATATATTTTTTTGCAACTTTAAAGTACTTTTCTTGTTTTGTAAATACACATGTGCACCTACTTTGAAAATGATATTGTTGGTGTACATATTATAAAATAAATACTAATACTGCAACTTTATTTATTTCAGATATAATAACGTTAATAAAATACACTTATAATTAACAACTAACAAGTGTTAGTGTATTAAGCTTACCATTAAAAGATCAACCTATCGGGAAACTGTAGAACCACATAAGATACAACAAATAACACTAATAGAGCTATAATTTTCTTCATTTTAAATAAAGTTACATCAAGAGAAGATTTTTTTTTTCTGTCAGAAGTTGCACACTTTTCTATAGAATATTTTCTTCTTTTATTCGGTTGAAATTTTTCCTCGTTTCCGAATCACACCCCACTGATTTGCGCCCCGTCGTTCTACGAACATAATGTGACTAATTTGAATAATGCATGCGTGGAGGGGAAAAAAAAGATGAACGAGAAAGATAGAACGAAAGCTATATAGTTTTTAATGTTTGAACTTGTACGATATGGAAATCATAACATTTCTTAACATCACCCATCAGATTTTGCAGAAAAATTTTTTTTTTTGATCCATACACACATACTTACAGCACTTTTTTTTTGTCTGACTGTTCAACTACGTCACCTTTTGACTTTCTACGTTCAATCCACGCTTTCCACTTCTGCAACTTTTTTTATTCCCCCTCCCCCAACCATCCCTATTTCCTCCTTTCACGAAGATACCCCTTCACCCCCACTTTTTTTATTTTTTTCGCCAAACCTCTTTCAACACACTTTTGGTCCGAAAATCTCCCAACTTTCACACTACTTTCTCACTCGTATACTACCCTTTTACCCCCTTTACACCCGCCTCTCCAACCCACATAACACTAGTTTCTCTCTCAATTTCTCCAGAAGAAATCCCCTTCCCCATTCCATCCAGAGGGTTGTTGGCGCCAAGCTACCAGACATTCGATACTTCCCCCTCCACCCTTATTCCATCGCTTCAATTCTCAACCCCCAGGAAAACTCTTTTTAAAACCATTGACACATCTATACAGGAGTTGGCGAGCGAATATACAGTAATCTTCTACAGATTTCACGTAAGGAGGAAGGTAAAAAAAATGAGTAAAGGAACCGGAAGTATTTGTGTGTGTTATGTTTGAGTGTGAAAAGAAGGCGTGAAATAAGGTGAGATAGGTATGACGTGTGAAAGGTGGATAAGTGGATAGGACACGACAGCCAGGTAAGGCGGGAATAACCGCGATATCTGACTGACGTAGAATGAGAAAGAAAGGTTGCGTTGAAGTAGGTGGGGAGAAGATCTTGAAGTAGCTTGGAAGAGGGGATGGGAGGTAGGAATGGGCGGGAAGAGGGTAGAGGTAGAGACGAGTAAATAAATATTGAGATCAAGGAATGCGAGTGGCGGAGAAGGGAAATGTGTTATGTGAAAGTCAATAGAGTACGCGTCAATCAAAAGTTACAGTCACTCTCGAAGGAGACGACGACACAAGTTTTGGTACAAATTTCTTCAAAAGGATGTAGACTATGCATGATCACTCCCCTAGTGACGATACAACCAAATTGTCCATAAAGATGTCTATGTTTAAATATCTGGCCGATAATCAACAAATAATATTAGTTAGCTCCCAAGGAATCTAAAAAAATTATAAATATGAGAGAGTCGTCAATTTTTGTAATTATTGATTGAGAAAGATCAAATTTAGAAAAAAACTTTGCAATCTATTTAAAAAAAAAGTCTAGTCTCTTAAAAATTTCTAAAAGTTTTTTTAATGACTGTAATTGTTTACTTTCTTGCACCACTCGGGTAGAGAAAATATTGTGATCATCAACAAAACTGAGATCGAGGCGTTGATGAATGTCGTTTCATGACTCCCTGAACCTCCAAAAATGTTTTTATAATGCCGACTGTCTGTCTTGTTATTGGGTCTAGAGCCAATACTATTTTACCAATGGGGCTAAAACTTGGTATCTAGGGTTTTCATAAGGCTTCCCAAAGTTTTTTTTTCCAAACTTGCCTATTTGTCTTACCCCAAAATTAAGGTATTTTACTTAAGAGGGAAAAGAGAAAGAATCAATTTTCTCTCATTCGGCTATACATACTTTGATTATATTTCGTATTTTGGCATGGTTTAAGATAACAAACATATGTAAATTCTAATTTTCCAATGAAAATTACTTTAAAGGTACTTGACATAAATGTAAATTTTCATTTTTGATCATATCTCTTCAACTATTTGAGGTAAGAAACAACTTATTCATTAAAAAGTTTAGTATTATTAAAAATTAAAAACTTTTATTTTAAATATATTTTCATAAGCCCAATAGTTTCTGAGATATTTGACAAAACATCCTTATAAATTGGGGTATGGCAAATTGATTTTTATGCTTTTTGGCGAACAGAGATGTTATTTTTTGCTCATCATGTTTCTGTAACAGTGTAGCCTATGTTTATGTTATTTGGTGGAGTGTTTCTACAACAATGACTATTATTTAGTTTCACAAATATTACGAAATTTTAGTAAATTTATTTATTTTAAGATAAAGAAAGTCTGTGCGGTGCACCGTACCGTTTATTTTAAAATCATAAATGAATGAACGTTTTGATTTATCTTTTAATCCGTACATTTTACGTAATTAGGGCGACCTCCCCATCAATGATGATAACTCGCAATGTTAGTCTAGCGCCTTAGAAATTCTTGGTTATTTATTTTACTGAGTGTTACGCGCCTTTGTACAAATTAGAGTCTTTCAAAGCTGACACTAATATTAGAACATACATAGGGTGAGGTAGGTAGAATTTACGGTAAGAGCACCGGCATTCACTTGGAGAGGGTTAGACCAACCATGGAGGGAATCCCAAATTGGAAGAGAAAAAAAAACAGCTAACGTACACTCGACCAGGATTCTAGCCTGTTCGCCTAGCTCTTGGGTCAGAATTTCAGTCGAGCTGATAGGCACTGAGCCAACCCGACAGATAAGAATTTGGTTGAGCGTTTAAACCACAGATTTATAATTTTTATTTATTATTATTATTATTATTATATACTGCTTTTAACCACTATTTAGTTATTTGTTATTATTGCTATTTTTTACTGTTATCATTAATAATTACTTTTTTTTTGTAACTATTAATCATTATATAACATTATTTAGCCATTTTTGTTTATCTTATTTTCTCGTGTGAATATATGTATTTGTATGGTACTTGTGTACTTTCAGTGCTGGCCTGTTATAGGTCTTACGACTGTTGGCCAGCACTATAATAAAGGAAATAAAAATAGAAATTATTATTATTATGATTATTAGCACCACATCTTACTAACCGTTCGGATTATACGCACCTACACTAATGTGTAGTGGTAGTGTGATTTTAAGATGAAATGGAGGAACTATAGTTTAACTTGGGATCCGGACCACGGTGAAGGGCCTGGCATTCCCCACATTCACAAGTTGTGATTAATACACGTCTTGTCAGAGGTGAAGGAAGGGTTTGGCAATCAGATAAATCTGTGTCGGGACCGAGGATTGAGCCCCGGACTCCCAACACAGAAGTCCGACACCTTAACCCTAGACCACCAGGTCACTTTTAATTTTATTTATTATTAAAATAAGTTAGTAGGCCTACATCTTAACATCAGACATCCTTATCTCAGTCGGTAGCATGTCTGCCTATTAAGCTAAGGGTCCCGGGTTAGATTCCCGGTATGACAAAAAATGTATCGTTGATGAAATATAGGTTTGCCCTTTCATATTGATAAGTTAACATCCGGGGACTGGATGTTGTGCCTGTACTAATCTTAAGTTATATTATAAGGCATATGAAGCTACGACAGGCTTAGCAGCCTGTAGTGGAAAAATATATAGCATGGACTATGGACTGACGCAGATTATAGGCGGAAAACAGTGATGGATGTAGAAAAAAATGTACTTTAGTGGGGCTACCAACAAATTAATCTAAGCAGTGGTTTTAGAGAAAATACTCTCGGTTGAGATTCGAACGTTGACTTTTCGATCACTGATTATATAGTATATTGCGAACTGAGTGATTTAGACCGTGTGACTATCGATAAGTGTAGTGTTGTTACATACGTTAGCTCAAGAACATTTAATAAATATTGTGTTCTATGAAATAATAAACAAACTACTCTAAATGAAACAATTTTGTGTTGAAACTATTGGAAAAATATAGGATGGGGCGGAAACAATTATATGATCCATACTGAGGAAAGTGATGGACAACGCGCTGGGATTTGTCTGACGTCCAGTGGAGCTCACCTGAGTGTTATTATTATCAAAAAGTGAAAAAGTGTCGTATGTAATTTGCTTTTATCTAGCTAGTGAATATTTACTTTTCAATTAAAGCGTTAATTTTCAAGTTAATAATTGTCTAATTGCTTAAGCCCCACCCTGTACAACCAAAAGCGCACTGAAAAATGTAGTACCATTCAAGCACATTTAATCACAGAATATTACTCTGAAAAACACACACAAAAAATAAACGGTATACGTAATAGTGCCAAGTTTAAACACCCGCTTCGGTTACCGCGTGGTCTAACGCGCTACTCTCGTGTTGGACTAGACTGACGAAGACGGGAAGATTGGGCTTCAATCCTGGTCGGATGCACAGAGTTATTTTCCTACATGGTTTTTCACTCTCCTTTCACGCAAATGTGGGTGCATTTCCTCAAATTAAACCTTCCCAATCACTAAATCATTAGAGTACTTAGTACATTATGTTAACCTATAGATAAATAGTTATTTTTTATGTTTCTTTAGCATAAGTCATACTACCCGTTTGGGTTATACATATATTTAATAGTTACGCTAGTAATTTTATGATTCAGGAAGGTTATATTTAAAGGCTATGTACCCGCAGCTGCGTGGATGGAGAGTGGAAATTAAATTTGGAAAAATTTCCCTAAGTTCACCCGACTGAGATTTGACCCTCAATATCCCCGTAAACGGTATTTTCTTATTAATACATTATCACTCAAAAGTGTTATCAAAAGCTTCTAATAATACTTCATTAGATCTTTTTTGTTTCCTGGTTGTAGCAACAAGAGATATTATAGTACATGAAATAATAAATTAAAACTGTCTTCCATAACTGTCCACCATACATTTTTTATAACTCAAAGAAAGAGCCATAAAAAATTTGTTTTAAAAAAAGTTTTTAATTTGTAAACACATGCTCATGAACACAACTGAATACGATTTACATGACGTCATAAACCACCCTCATTTCATTTGGTTCGCCATCTTAATTTATAAAGATAGCGCAGCATTTTAAAAGCTCTCATTTGTAAAGCATTTTTAAGTGAACCACACACCACAAAAAATAAATATATATACAAATGGTTATTTTCATAAGTTAATGTTTCAATGATATAATACCGACTAAAAGTAAGAGGTTATTAATAACAAATTGTTTTCTGTGAACATTTTGACTTCCAAAAGTGTCAACAAATCATGTAGACCATATGGTTTGGTGAATGGATACGTAAGAGTAGATCTAGTAACTTTTTCTAGCTGTCACCACCACTCCTACACTGGGTATTATAGTATGAAAACATTTATTTTCAGAAAACTACCCTTACCAAGACAAACAAAATTACAAAACCCAACTCTTTTTAGGTTCGGGGCACATAAAATGTAAAAAGCCATCAAGATATTTTTTTTGTCACAATCACAATACTTTCTCTACAAGATATAGTAAAAAAGGGGAAAAGGGGAGCACATACTATATCGTAGTTGAATAAATGAGTGTGGTAGGTATCGGCGCCAGGATGCCTCTCTTGGCTAGGCGCCTAACCCTCCCTGTTGGAACAGTCTATACATATATAAATATATATCTCTCCATCACACACACATACACATACATTACCGGCGCTAAGGGATGGCAGCCCTATCCATCACACCTCCAAACATTCAGGTTATTTATAATGTTTGCATGTGTGTGTGTGTGTGTCCCTCACTCCATATCTCACCCCCCCCCCCTTCTTCGACCCGCATAGAGTTCGTCGTCGTACTAAAGGGTTCTGATTCCCACTATTTGTCACATCCACGCGACAAATTACTCGTATGCGTATCTGATGGGGTAGGAAAATAGGAAAAAGTTTCAACCCCTAAATAAAAGGAAAGTTTTAAAAAAAGAAAGGAGTTGACCCAGGTAGTGATTATTTCAGTGTAGCTACGGTTTTGAGGGATCTAAAGTTATTACAATTTTTTAAAGACGTTGTAGATTAAAATAAACGCATTAGAATGGATTTTTGTTAATTTTTGAAAATTAATTGTGTGCATCTAGTGCCATTTAAAAAAAAGATCTTTACGTACAAAATTAAGTAAGCTACGAAGTTTTTTTTCAACTTGAGCAGAACTAAAACATATTTAATACTTCAGTGTTTATTCAATATATAAATTTAAAGGTGTTTTTAGTGTTTTTAGAACGTATAATTTATATGGGTTGACAATGTATTATGTATAACGCTGGCCATCTTAAGGAATTTTTTTAAATGAACAATTAAGAGGCATTTAGAAAATTATATAACTTTTGTTGTTATTTTAAGTTTAATTTGAAGCCACTAGTATTATTATTATTATTATATATTATTAATTTAGCACCGCGTCTTACTACCCGTTCGGGTTATACGCACTTACGCTAATGTGTAATGGTAGGGTGATTGTGAGATGAAATGAAGGACCTACAGTTTAACGTGGAATCCGAACCACGGTGGCAGCCTGGCATTCCACACATTCACAAGATGTCTTGTCAGAGGTGTAGGAAGGGTTTGGAAATCAGATAAATTTGTGCCGGGACCGAGGATTGAACCCCGGCCGCCAGCACAGAAGTCTGACACCTTACCCCTAGACCACCAGGTCACCCGAAGCCACTAGTAGTTAAAATAGTAAATATATAGGGCTATTAAATGTGTTAACACTTTTTGCCCCAACCTGTATAAGAGGCTATTAAGTAAGTAGATTTAGAAGGGAAAACTGAAAAGATCATACAAATAGAGCAGATTGCGGATGATAATTTAGAGGAGAGTACTGCGAACAACATTTCATTTGATAAGGCTAATGTGTTTAAATATTTAGGAACAGTTTTACAATTCTAACTAGCAATAACGATATTAGATTGGAATTTAGGAACAATAATATAGTCAGGAAATGCATTATATTACTCGGTCAGTAAGTTGTTGACATCTCGCCTGCTTTCAAGGGATGTAAAACTAAGAATATATAACCTCACGTGGTCTTTCACCTTACATGACAAAAACAAATTTAGGATGTTCGAGAAAAGGGTGCTTAGTAAAATACTAGGTCTAAAAAGTGATTAAAATAGGTTTGGAGTGGAGGAGGTTACTTAATGATGAGTTACATGCTCTGCACTAATCAGAAGACATTGTTATGATAATAAAATCTCGTAGAATACGGTGGGTAGTACATGCATAGAGAATGAAAATAATAATCTTTATTAAGTAATCCGTGTGTGAAGTTTCAGCTTTGTACTTTATCAAGAAGATTGAGAAAAACTCTGGACACATAAACAGACAAGTGGTTTTATGCAATGCATGGTTACTCTAGGCAACATTTTTCCTGGCTTCAAACAGACAGAAAAAAATCTTTATTTTTATCTTCTGGCCCAGTTTTTAATTAATTTAAAGAATCTAATCAAAAATTTAAAATACCAGCTTAGGTGCTCATATTTGTGCACAGGGCTACTAATTTGTATATTTATGCCCTTTGCGTGCGGTATATATCACACAATGCTTACGAAAAATTCACAAATCTTCATTTTATTAATACGGATAGCAGTTTTATACATTAGAAATATAACAGAATAGCATAATTGTTTAATTCCAGCATGAAATTGTACATTATTTATAAATTATGCACACATTAAAGTCTTAATAACCAACTTTTTGCGTTTTAAAATGTTATCCTTCTCGTGAGAATATTTGATATAATTATATCTTGGTTTGTTCGTTCACACTGTCCTCTGTTAAATAAAAAGTTATTCAGGCATTAGCAGGAAGTCAGAAATATGTATTTTACAAAAAACTGGTGGACAATGCATACTTTACTCGCGTAAATCTTGAACTATCCCAATTAATGTCATAACACTATCATAAAATACGTACACATTAAAAATGTGTAGCTCCAAACGATGGTATTTAACTACTGTAGTGCTCTGCTTACAAAGGAAAGATTCACAATAAATCACATAACAATCACATAACTTAAAAAAAAAAAATACAACCATGCAAAGTAATAAACATTTTACGAATCTATTTAACTTATCCGGCAGAAATAAATGGTTGAATGGAAAAATCAACGAAAGAATAGCGTTCGGAATTTTTTTCCCCCTTAAGATGAGCACTACTTTTCAAAAAGTTGATGGAAATTTTGAATCCCTTTAGATTAAATTACGCCTGACATTATTTCATTTTAATTTAAAATTTATTTCTCTCGCATCTTTTAGATACATTATTTTTTTCCATCATCGACCAACCCACTTTAACATGTCTATTTTTCACACGCGGGGAAGAACAAATATGTATAAAAGGGTTTAAAGTAAAACAGGTTGGAATATGTAAAATTAAATTTAAAAAAATTTCAAGGTAAAAGACAAAAGAATAGAGAAATAAAAGTTTTGTAGATGTAATTAAACGAGGCAAAACATAAAAGTAAAGTGTGTGATAAAATAACATAAAGAGAGAATAAAGTTAATGGAAAGTAACGAACACAAATGAGAAACGTAAACTAAAAAGAGACAGCTATTTTTTTTCTAGGGAAAAAGTAGAATGAAAAGAAAAGAACATGGAACAAAGTAAGTCCTGTGGACCTCGTTAAGAAATAAAAATCCCAACCTAAACATTGCGAGAGGAATCAAGTTTGGAAACGACTTTAAAAAGTCCTCCTTTTCTTACCCGCTACCCTACCCCTCTTAAAAAGTGTTAAATAAAAGTTTTGACTTTTCTAATTATACACACTGGGTATAATATTATGAAGCAATCACGAATTAGTTGAGGATATGTTTGATCAATTTACAGACTGATTTGAATATACACAAGTTAATCAAATACGCAATACTGAGCACTTATTCAATGATTGATTAGTTTTCAAATTACATTGATAAGTTCAAAGATGTTCTTCTTCTTCTTATTATTATTATTAGCACCGCGTCTTACTACCCGTTCGGGTTATACGCACTTACGCTAATGTGTAATGGTAGGGTGATTGTGAGATGAAATATAGGACCTACAGTTTAACGTGGAATCCGAACCACGGTGGAGGCCTGGCATTCCCCACATTCACAAGATGTCTTGTCAGAGGTGAAGGAAGGGTTTGGTAATCAGATAAATTTGTGCCGGGACCAAGGATTGAACCCCGGCCGCCAGCACAGAAGTCTGACACCTTAACCCTAGACCACCAGGTCACCAAAGATGTTCTTACTTGATTATTTTGTGCCATTAATATATTAGAATAATTTCTTAAAGAGTAAATAATAAATATTATTTTTTAACATAATTTCAAAATACTGTATGGTAATTTAAGCTTTCTCAAAGGAGGAATGGTAAATTGATCGCCTTTGCCACTGTGGATCATTGAGAGTTTGTCACTACCACCTGCAGACGATTGAGAGTTCACCATAACTCTCTACGGATAATATGTTCACTTGTATTTAACGCCTTATAAAATTTCACTCAATAAATATTTTTACCTAAACAAAGGCTGTAATGTTTTCATCGGTAATAAAACCAGACAGGTTTAAAATAAAAAACGGACTTAATTTATGTCGGGTATATAGGGGTTCGAATCCCAGTTGGGCGTATTAAAAGTAGTTTTTCTTAAATAGTTTCCTACTCTCTCTCCTCTAAATTCAACGCTACTCATCTGTAACACATTAGCACCATTAGTACACATATGAGTATAATCCGAACGGGTAGTAAGATGCGGTGTTAAAAATAAATAAAACTACCTTATGTTCTGGTTTCTTTGAATTCACAATCCGGTGTTAGACTACTTTTCCCCTCGGAATCTTTGCGTCCTCCTATCATACCATACATCATTACCGGAGTTACCGAAGCGCGTTGACTCGAGTGCTTAGGGTTCGCATACCGCGGCCAACTCGAGAAGACCGTGCTCGGCTCCTTGCCTTTGTGTTTGTTAGGTTGGTAACGCTCTCTCAACAACTCTATTAACGTTGGGGATTGTGGCGAAAAGGAATATATGACTTGTGTTTGAATCTCTCTACAAATACAAAAGTACTATACTGTAAGCAACGGATTAAAAAAGAAGGAGAAGAATGTTTTGATTAATATTTTTAAACAGGTACGGTTCAAGGGGCAAACGAAACAAGCGGCAATTTAGTAGTTTTAAGGTGGGTGTGTTGGAAACGCGAGTTAGGGGCAATCTTTGCGGTTTTGATATCAACATATTTTTGATCAAAAGAAATTTATTATTATTAGCACCGCGCCTTACTACCCGTACGGGTTATACGCACTTACGCTAATTGTAATGGTAGGGTGATTGTGAGAAGAAATGGAGAACCTACAGTTTAACGAGGAATTCTGGCATTCCACACATTCACAAGTTGTGATTAATATAAATTTTTGTCAGAGGTGGTTCGGGTTTGGCCATCAGATAAATATGTGCTGGGACTTAAAGATTGAACCCCGAACCCCAGCACAGAAGTCCGACACCTTACCCCTAGACCATCAGGACACCGTTAAAAGAAATTAAATGTATCTCCATTAGAAAAAAAAAGCTCAATTTTCTCCACATAATGATACTCAACATTTCTTGAATATTTGTCAAGGATGTCCCAGAATGTAGTGACAACTTTTTCTCTTGATTTAAAAAGCTTCTCATCTAAGGCTGATATGCAACAACTGCAAAAAATTGTTGATACCCCATGTGGAGAAAATTAAAACTTTACGTTCCTACTGGAGCAATGTTTTATTTATTAAAAAAAAGTTTCGCTAGAAAAACTGCAAAATAATGCCCTTAACTCGAGTTACCTAAATCCCCACTTTAAAGATCGAAATAAAACATTTTCCACGCGCTTTAAAATAAAAAACAAAATCTACGCTCCCTGGTGTTCACACGGTTTAAGGTGACAGTCCTGCCATATACTGAATTGCTGGTAACGCGGTGTACTGAGAGTGTGTTTATTATTATTATTATTATTATTTAGCACCGCGTCTTACTACCCGTTCGGGTTATATGCTTTAAGTACTAATTACGCTAATGGATTAGGAATTGGGAAGGTTGAATGAGAGGAAGTGAACCCGCATTTGCATGGAGGGAGAGTGGAAAACCATTTAGGAAAAACCACCCCCAGCTCACCCGACCGAGATTCGAACCTCGATCTCCCCGTCCCAGGCGGTCGAGCTCAACACGACATGCGCGTTAGCCAACTACGCCACCGAGGCGGGTTACTGAGAGTGGTTCTCCAAATGGAATTTTAGTGCGATTTTTCTGTCCCCTCTCCTCATAATAATGCGTGTGCACTTACTCTAAATAAATGTATTCATCCCTACCCCTTTAATTTCATTAAGACGTTATAATATTGAGTTTAAGAATGACAATTAAAAAAACCTTTCAAAGTTCTAATTACTAGATTGTTGAAATCTTATCTTACGAATATCAATTAAAGGGGTGACCTGGCGGTCTAGAGGTAAGGTGTCGGACTCCTGTGTGAGGGTCCGGGGTTCAACCCTCGGTCCCAGCACAAATTTATCTGAATGCCAAACCCTTCCTTCACCTCTGACAAGACATCTTGTGAATGTGGGGAATGCCAGCCAGGCTTCCACCGTGGTTCGGATTCCTCGTTAAACTGTAGGTCCTCCATTTCATCTCACAATCACCCTACCATTACATATTAGCGTAAGTGCTTATAAAACCCGAACTGGTAGTAAGACCGGTGCTAATAATAATAACATTTAAAGCCTGTCTCGCCTATCTAACTCTATTGCTAGAACGATAAGGTTAGGTAATTGTTTTCCCCCTTTACAGCATGGACACCAGTCTTGGTGAGAAAGGCAAATTAATGAAAATAGTGAATGGATTAAAATTTACTGAACATAAAAGTTTGAGCTAATGGTGTCTTAAGGTGGATATGCACAAAGAAATCGTGCAAAGCTTTTTTTTAAATTTATGCCAATTTAAAACTTGAGAACTAAGAACGAAAACCGGGTGTATACCATTACATCGCAAGTCCATTACATCGCATGTCATAATCCTTTTCAACAAATACATTGCAGGTCCAACACGTCGCATTTCTCCACCTCTCTACACACAGCTAACCATATTGGCCAACACGACCCAAGTTGTGTTACAATATAAACGCACTCCCAACTTGTTGGGGATGTTGGCCAACGTGTTAGGCGAGCCGGTCAGAGCCAACAAGATGTGTTGGGTTGTGTAGGATCATTTAGATGAAATGCACCCACATTTAAGTGGAGGGAGAATGTAAAACCATAAAGGGGAAACCACCCTCGGTACACCAAATGGGTTTGAACCACGAGCTCTCCATCTTTGGCAGTATAGTTCAACATGAGAGTAGCGCGTTAGACCATGTGGCCACTGACGCGAGTGAAGTATCAATATTGATGTAGACTATAATTTATCAAACTTTCTAAAACGTAGTTTTAAATCATTGAAAGCAAATTAATTTCTATGTGTTTTAACTAAAATATTTTATGACACAGTACTTGTTTAGGTCATTTAGTATCAAATATATATTTGGATTGTATGGTCCAAATAATCTGATATAGAGATTTCAAAATGTTGGGTTAAAGATATTTAACATGTTTAAAAGTTAAATAATAGGTTTTGAATTGAGTCATTGACATACTCTTATTGCATTGGCGCACTACTAGTATAGGTGTCAGTGACAAAACAAAACCAAAATTTGAAATTTACAATTTAAGAAAAGTTTGTATAGGATAAGCCAAAACCTTATTGACATGATTTTTTTTAACATATTTAGACCAAATCTGGTATTAAAATATTAAAATCAAGTTAACCTAAACCATAAAACTAACTTAGCTTCATTTAAATAAGCGTGTATTTCTTCTTCTTAAGTCAATAACCCGAAGGTTGATTTGAGCGTTTGATGAGATTTAGATCCTCTGGAGCTGGACATGTACCCAGCCTTTCAACTGGTTAGTGCTGCCTGCACCATCTGGTAGAAATCCCATGTGGGTGTACTAGGAGTGTTCAGGAAGTTTGGTGGTTTCCCGTTGCCTTTTACATTAAATTCTATGAGCGTGCACGAATGGGTCAACTAATTTTACCGGGAAAGGTATTTTCACAAACCTTAGGGCTTAGAGGGTTATTTTACATGCCACAATTAGAATGGGATTTTTATCTCGCAACTAAAATACGTCAACCCCGGATGGGTTTGAACCCACGAACATCGGGTCCTGAGGCGAGTTTTTTACCCCAAGACCACCGAGGTCAACTAAACTTAAATTTACTCTTACCTAATCTAATAAAGCTAATTATTACACTTAGTTGACAACTACTTTATGACGTAGCAAGCTATCATTATATGTGAATAATAGAAGCCTGATACAAAATAAAAAATAAGCTTTAAGGTTTATAAGTGCCTAACTACTTGTTTCTTTATAAATAGTAAATCCAAACAAAATGTTTTAAGCTGTCAGTTGTGCAAAAACAAAAAACGAACAAAAAAACTTTCAATTCAGTTCAGAACGGTCGTGAATCATCTCTGATATTTATGTGACACTATCATGGAATAAATCACGAAATAGACGGAAACAGTTTATACTGAAAGTATTATTTTGAGAATTGAAAGTTCACTCGTATTTCACAGTTCAAACCTTCATTCATAATATGAACGAATGTTAACATGCTTTACTAAAAATGAGATATTAAGGTGGGATATAATAAAGGACGCGAGAAAATATCACCGTTTTTGAAGTTTTTATATAAAAAAAGAGAGCCATTATAATCCAGCTTGTAGGGAGCATTTTATATAATGGACACCAAGAAGACTTCAAAAACATAATTTTGAATTATTTTTGTATATATATTATTTTAAAACAAACCTCACGTGTGGAACAGTTCGTATGCCATTGTATCCTAAGCGAGTAAGTTAAGAGGATATCGCCTTGAAAGCCAGTTAGGACAACACACAGGAGAATTTCTTTGTCTCTTATCCATATTCCTCCATTCTCAATTTTCTTTCCAACCCTCCTCTTTATCCTAGTCCTTTCGAGCAATGCTTCCTTTTTGCATTAGCATAACTACATTTTTACATCCTATTCTCAACGACTAGAGTTGTACGCTTGAAAAAAAAAAAAATGCATTTCTCTGTGTGTATGAATAAAAATGAGAGGACTTCACAGAATGGCATAGCAGGAACTGGCGCGAATAGTGTTCATTTGGTTGGCACTCCCGATGATGTAGAAAATGTCAGTGTGGTAGCCCTGGTGGAGGACGGGAAGGGGTAGAGTGTGAGAGATTTGGCGCCAGACGTCTTCCGTATCTGACTTACCGACTTTCATATCGTCCAAAAGGAGGAAGTAAAAAAAAAACCCAACCAAACACGTGATCCTCCCTCAATACACACTACATTAAACTAATTGCCCCGAAAGGGATTTTCGGGATGAGTTCGTATAGGGCGTTGCCAAGTTATACCTAGCGGAACTACTGAAAACTAAAAAATACTTTGATATCTATCACAAACTTCCCCCAACCACGGCGATACTGGCCCTAATCATTAGCAAACCTCACGGTTGCAGATATTTTTGATCGATTAGTAAGCCTATTTTTTATTGGAATATTTAAAGTGCAAGTTATGAACATTGGCCTACAAATTATACTAGCAAACCAACTCTTGGACAGTGGGAATAGTAGGCTTTCACAAACCCAGTCCTAATGCATTGAAAAGCAGATTTAATCCTCCCTTCTGTATCCCCTGAAATCGAACCACGATCCCCTAAGACCTTAGTCAACCCCTCTAACCACGAATTATAATGACTGGGTGGTCGTTTACATGCTATATGTTTAAATAATTCACAACGCCTTTAAATGGTGGACTTTGAGTATTTTTTCAGTGCAGTAATAATAATAATAATAATAATAATAATAATAATAATAATAATAATAATAATAAAAATAATGGCATGTCTAGACTACATCATTATGTATCTCACTCAGTATGCGTAAAGATTGGCCAGTACTAATGTAGCGTTGCCTAGGGGACGCCCGGTTGTACTATTATTATTAGCACCGCGTCTTACTACCCGTTCGGGTTATACGCACCCGGTTGTACTAATCGTTACCTTTTCCATGGAGGCACTTCCCATATCTCGACGAGATGAGGGGATGATGATAGTGAATATGACGGGGTGTCGACCTCGGTGGTATCGGGGTAAACTACTTACCACAGCATCCAATGTTCGTGGGTTCAAACCCAGCAGGGGTGGATGGATTTTTCTTTAGCGATAAAAATCCGAAGAAAATTTTTTGTTCGGAGCGGAAGTAAAGTCGTCGGTGCCTGCTTACTGTGGCATGTAAAAGAACCCTAGAAGATACGTGAAAACACCTTTGCTGGCCCAATTGGTAGGCTCTTTCTCTCTCACTAATATAAATTCTCGTGTGCTGATATAATCAGTCGGTTCAGAAAGTGCACGTAAAATACCTCAAATAAATTAATATCATTATTAACACCGTGTCTTACTACCCATCCGGGCTATACGCACTTACGTTAATGTGTAATGGTAGGGTGGTTGTGAGATGAAATGGAGGACCTACAGTTTAACGTGGTATCCGAACCATGGTGGAGGCCTGGCATTCCACACATTCACAAGTTGTGATTAATACACGTCTTTTCAGAGTTGAAGGAAGGGTTTGGCAATCAGATAAATCTGTGTCGGGACCGAGGATTGAACCCTGAATAAATTAATGAAAATAAATAAATATGACGGGGTAGAGCCTATAAAATTTTTAACCTATCTTAAGCCTAATTAACCAAACTTTGGTGACGATGTGAATTATTCCCCTTTTAGAGAAAAACCCCTCAGTACTAGCCGGGAATTGAACCTGGGATCACTAGGTGAGCAGCCAGGGGCTCTGACCACTACTCCATGAGGCTGGTTCAGTGCGATATAGTATCATAGTGAGGCACAGGATAGGTGGAGGAGGGGGAAGGAGGAAGGGCAAGTGTGATACTGCATGTCTATCACAATCTCAAGGAAGAAAATGTCCACGATTACAATAATTCTTATACATAAGAAAGTAAAAACCCATCCGTGATTCGTCTTGATTCTTGTCCCCCGGGTCTATGGATATACTATCCTTAGGGTGGTCTATCTCTCCCGAGCTCAACACAGTAGGGTAATGTCTCATATACTTCCATACATTATGCATCGGGAAGAAGTGGAGGATTGCGCAGAATACGAAGCAGTGACCCATCCTTTGGAAGACGTAAACAAAATCAGACGGATATACAAACAAATATAATGTTAGTCTAATTTCCTGTGTCTATTCGGAAGTTAAAAAAAAAATGATATACTACCTTATATGTAATGATGTTTTATTTTTAAAATATAAATAATAATAATATCGCACGTTTATGCGACAACACTCGTAGCCCAATGGTGGAAATACTAGCCAGTATAATGTACCGTTGCCCAGGGGATGCCCGAATGTACAAACCGCACATCCTTTCCGAGGAGGCTCTTTCTGTTCCGATGAGATGAGATTATGATGGTTATAGTGAGTATGAGGGTGTGGAACCAGTGGAAACATCTAACAAACCCTTGTGACCGTTGGGTTAACTCCCCTTTCGGGAGAAATGTTAAACCCAAGGTAACAACCGGAAATCAAACCTGGGGCCCCTAGGATTGTAGCCAGGTGAACTGACCACTAAACCATGGGTCCGGTATTTAAAAAATAATAAGTTGAGTTAAACTTAAATAAACTATTTTTTTAAAGAATAAAATAAAGTAATTAATCAAATATCGCTGAACAATCAAATAAGGCAATTCAACCAGGAATTAATAAAAAACGAATACATTTGATAAATAATAATTTTAAAAATAAGTTTTGCTTAGGTACCCTGGTTCAATTCCCAGTGGTGATGGTGAATAGTCTATATTTGTTGTTTGTATAAGTGTTCATCTTGTTATCCGATTAGTAAATATCTAGAGGTTTTAGGTATATTATCCTAGTTTAAGTTAGTTTGTGAGTCTTGTAGTGATATAATCTAAATATTTAGAAAATTAGCGCTAATCCCAACAATAGTAATAAAAACGAGGAACTCACGTGGGTTTGGGCACATAGATAATGTATATGTTAACGTAAATGTACGAAGACTGTTATTATTATTAGCACCGCGTCATTTCTACCCGTTCGGGTTATACGCACTTACGCTAATGTGTAATGGTAGGGTGATTGTGAGATGAAATGAAGGACCTTCAGTTTAACGTGGAATCCGAACCACGGTGGAGGCCTGGCATTCCCACATTCACAAGATGTCTTGTCAGAGGTGAAGGAAGGGTTTGGTAATCAGATAAATCTTTGCCGGGACCGAGGATTGAACCCCGGCCGCCAGCATAGAAGTATGACACCTTACCCCTAGACCACCAGGTCACCCCGAAGACTGTTAAATATTAGAATTTACCAGTATATCGTAGCATTTACCAGTATCTGATGGTAAAAGTTCGAAATATCTTAGAAAATGTTTACATTTTGAGTTTTAGCCTTCTCTAAAGTCAGGAGGTAGAGAGGATCCCTAGTTCTAGCTCTGACCAGCACTCAAAAGTAAACCAATATCATAGCCTAACCTAAAATAGCCTAACCTAACCTAACAAGCCTAATCCACCTTTAGGTCAGGTTAGATTAGGTTAGGTTAGGCTATGATATTGGTTTACTTTTGAGTGCTGGTCAGAGATAGAACTAGGGACCCCCTCATCCTCCTGACTCTAGAAATGGCTAAAACTCAAAATGTAAACATTTTCTAAGATATTTCGAACTTTTACCATCAGATACTGGTAAATGCTAGAATATACTGGTAAATTCTAGATTTACCGGTCTTCGGACTTTTACAGTAACATATATATAACATTAATTTTAATATATGCTACAGTAATTAATCTAACACAATATTTACCTGTAAACATATAACCACTATTTTACTATTGATAAAACTAGATCAAAGATTATAAATGAATTTCTAAGGGAGATAGGGGAAGAAACCTGTTAGACAATTTCACGGGCGATTTAACCATGGATATTATATAGGGCCTACACGATTACACTCGAACAAACGACATCGAACGAGGTTTTTTGCATCCTTTATTTGACAACAGCGAAACAAGGACGCGTTTAACTTATTTCTACTAAAAATAAGCATTTTTCATCTCTGTTGTATGTTTAAAAACACGGTAAAACGGTTCCACTGGTCTCATTTTGAGTGTTTTTTTTTAAGTATAAAACAGAAAACCGCCCCACGATATGACGTATGCCTGGTTCGAGCTGTATTACCTACCTTAAACACACTTTAGTGGCCAAACCGCATAAGGTGTAATTCTCATGTTAGATTGGCTTTGTGATGACGGGGAAATCGGGTTCAAATCCCGGTTGGGTTTACTGATAGTAATTTTTCCTAAATAGTTGCCCACTTTCATTCTACACAAATTTGGGTGGATTACCTCTAAAACGCTTCCTTCCTCATCCTTACCACATTGTAGTGATTATATCTTCGTATAACCTGAACAGGTGGTAAAACGTTGTGATAAAAAAAACTCTACCTTACCCATGGGGTGAGATGCCAAACGCCACTTTATATATACGAGATATTAAATATATTTTTTAGATTTTTAGAGTAAAAATTTAGACTAAATATATCTACTTGGAGTAATATTTTATTAATTTTTTGCAAAACAAATTATTTGCTGTAAAAATTGTAAAAAAATACGCGCCTTAAACCACGTTCTCTCCTCTCTCCCCACCTTAAATATCTCGGATATCAGAAAGGGGTAGCAAATATCTACAGTAAATCATAGATTTTTTTTTTTAAAAAAAGAAAAGAAATGTTAGTTTATAATACGAGGCTCTTACTGGTTGGACAAAGAAAAACAAAAACAATCGCGTTTCCGGAATATCGAGTGTAAGATATGAAGATCCGTGGTTAGCATTCATGAGCCCGAAGGGTCATGTCAATAAACAGAAAATGGGGGAGGGTGGTTTGGAGACGAGGGGGGGGAGGGAAGAGGGTTAGACCCACAAGCGAGTATCATCGTCTTCGGCTGCTTAAAATTCAAGGAGACGCGTCACCAAAGGAGTAGTATAGAATATGAAACAAATAAAATAAAGAAAGTAAGAAGAAGACGCGAAGAAGACATCTTTGCCATATCAACTCGTAAGACATAGCAATCTTTCTTACTTTTCTTTGCTTCCCGACTCTGGATGAATGTGTTAGGAATAGAATTTAGATCATTTTCTGGAATATTTCGGAGTTTTTTTTTCCCCCCAATTTGACTGTGTAATTCGTTTCAATATGTTTCCTTCTGGTACGTGGCTGTGTGTATCTGTACAACAAAAAAAACCCTCAACAACATCTTGTTCGTTTTCTACGTAGAAAAGATTTATTATTATGATGTTATTACTTCCCTCTTGGGGAACTTTATCACTCTATCATTTTATCTAAGTTGTCTGGTAGGAGTAAGAGAGGGGGAAATGAGAAGTGAGGGCTTGTTAAGTATCGTGTCATAGAAAAAGTTAACTTTTGTTATTAATAGTATTATTTAGCATCGAGTCTCTCTAACCTTGTGGGTTATACGTATACATACTAACTACGCTAATGTGTTAGGGATGAGGAAGTTTGGGTTTAAAAGTAATGTACCCACTTTTGCGTGGAAGTAGAATGGAAGATTATTTAGAAAAATCCACCCTCAACACACCCGACCGGTATTTGCACCCTGATATTCCCGCCAACGCCAGTATAGTCTATTGCGAGAGATACTACTAAGACCATTCGACCACCGAAGGGGTTTAATCATATAATTATATTGGAATTGAAACCCCAACGAGCAGTAATACGGCTTTAAAAACACATTTAATTTCCAAATTTGGTTAGTTAAACTATATGTATAATCTCGAATTTGATATTTTCTCGAATACTCGAATTTAATACATACTTAAGTATTCAAGAATTAGAGGGTTATAGGGTCTTTTCCTTGATAAAAACACTCTTTCGGAACCAGGTTTGTTCGAGACTTAATTTGTTGGCTAGATTAAGGCGTGCTTAAAAAACTGGATTAAATGACATTTTCAGAAAACTAAACAACCTCTTGATGTAAACGATGGTAAGAAACTTTGTAAGAAAAAAATATGCGCCTTTAATGCCCGGTTGGCTTCGGACTCCAGCTTCCAGTTTACCGCCCGTAGGATCTTGTCGATTGGTGAAGACACCAAAACAATTCTTAAGGAGACCTATTTTTATATATAACTGTATTTCTGCTAACTTATTTCTATATCTAGATATTTATGGTAACCTAGTCTTATATCTTAATATTTCTGCTTAGTTATTTTTGAAAATTAATGTCACCCTGAATATTGCAATCTTTAAAGTTAATTAAGTTGTTTGTTAGCTCACGAAGTAATCGCTAATTTTAAATAAATGGAATATAATTACAAATTCATTAACTCTCAATTATTACTTTTTTTTGTAGGGTTCTTCAACACTCATCTTCACATTTATTTTTATTAAGTTTTTTTTCCTCTCGTAGTAAACCCCCTTCAAATTTACCATGAAATCCCTGCCGTCAGGAGCTCATTACTACCTCTTGAAAGACAACTCCTTCCCAGAAGGTCAACTAACTACCTAGGGCGCAACTCGTTTGGACGCTATTGAATGTTTCAAACTGACGCAATCATCACGGTTACCAACATGATAAAACTTTCTTCTCTCCCCTTCACCCACCAACACATTCTTCCCCTCTCAAACCCTTCATCTTTCCATTTCCTCTCACTTTACCTCTCTTAACACTTCCATATCTTGATCAAACGAAATGATTACCTTGAATGCAACCAAATTAAAGAGATGGAACATAACTTAGATGTGATTGAATATATATATATATATATATTATATATATATCTTATTTTTTGCTAATGAAGCTGTTTACATTATAATATTCTAAAAAAGTATTTAAGAGTTCTGTATCACAACTTAAAAAGCAGAGTTAAAATACTTTACATATATTATTATCACTAGATTTCTTATAAATGCATTTTTTACTCTTAATTTTTTTAAACAAATATTAGGATTTAATGTTTCTTTTTATCACCAAATCTCAGAACCACTCTGGTTTTACGCATATGTATTAATTACAATAAAGTGTTAAGGATGAGTGAGTAAGGTTGAATTTAGAGGAAGTGTTCATGTATTGGTGTACCCCCACACACACACACACACACACACACACACACACACACACACACACACCACACACACACACACAACACAACCACCACACACACACACACATAAAACTAAGATTTGAACCATATTTACCTGTCATCGGCAATCCAATCTATTGCGAGATTGACGCCTTAGAACAGGGGTCGACACCTTTTTGAAACCGTGGGCACGATGGTTTTTTTTTAAAAAGTTGGTGGCCTGGCATGGAACAAAAATGTCGAGAGAAAAATGTAAAACTTTTTTTATCATCAGGTTATACCATCTGTTCAGGCTATACGCATGCATGACAATTACAATAATGTGGTAGGACGAGGAAGGAAACATTTAAGAGGTAATCTACCCGCATTTGCGTGGAAGGAGAGTAGATAAAACCACCTTTCATTCGACCTAACCAGGACAGGAGCCCCATCTCAATAAACGGGATTGACGATGACATAGATGAGTTTCTAATCACGGCCGTGTAAAACCGTGGAGATTTCACTTGCTTACTTCTAGTTAATTATTCGGGTGCACTTTATTCCTCATAAGAAAGTAAAAGTGAGCTAATAAAATAATGGCCATTCTTCTATGTGAGTTAAACATTGTGCTTAGTTGTTTATTTGGCTATAATTTTATTTGAAAAATGAATAATAGTGCATTTTCTTGTATTATAAATAAGTTAATTATTTATAATTCGGAAAAAGGTTATATATATATATATATATAAATATATATATATACAGTAAATCAATATATATTATATATATATATATATATATATATATATATATATTATATACGTACATATACGTTTTAAATTTTAGGTTCTCCCTAAGGCATCTTCATTCAAAAAATTAGTTAAACCAAGGAACATTGAATAAAGTTCAAAAAAATTACTAATTTAATTTCAATGTACTCATAAAGAAATCTATGTGTTTTGCAAATGTAACTTTTTAGATATTATAATGCTAATGTTGGTTACTCTCAATTTATTTTTGTAAATTCACTAAAAGATTCTCTATATTGCGGTTTGACTATATAACTTATGATGGTAAAAATATTTTTATATTATTTTATACTTTATTATTTATTTTATTTACCAAGATTGTGACTAAAGTATTGATTATCTTCATAAAAAAACAAAGAAAACAACTAACCAATTGTAACAGAAAAAAAAATGTCACGGTCATAGGTTCAACGTTTACCCCATTTTTTCCCCTAGTATCTATATATTAAATTGACCCTCTGTCCTCTCCCCACTCTCCCTGCCCATCCCTTGAACTCCTAGAATTGGGAAGGAAAGGGTTGAAGATGGGGTGGGGTGTAGAGGGATTGTCGTGTTATTACCTCAACTTTTATCTCCGAGCTAACGTTCAACTCCCAAACTCTTTTTGGCAACGATCTAAGAGATTTTCAAGAATTGCCTCCACCAATGAAGATTTTTCTAAAGTTCGAACGAAACTTACTTCTTCACTGGTTCTTTTATTATTATTATTATTATTGTACTTCTCTCTTCGTTTTCATCTTCCCCTCCCTCTCCACCATTCACCCTTTTACCACCCTCCCACAATACTCCCCCCCCCACCACCCCTCCTCTGTTGGAGAAATCAGCAGTAGCTTGTGTTGCCAATTAAAGTTGCAATTTTTCGTCCGACCCCCCCGGGTTGTAGGAGCAATTTGAAGAAGGGCAAGTAAGAGACGGATGCTCTCAGCCCTCAATAGGAGGGGGGTGGGGGAGGGGAGTGGAAGAGAAGATGACTCCAAGAAAAGTGTGAGAATGATTAAAAATTGGAAAGAGGCCCGTAAAGTTTAGACACTCATGTACAGAATAAAAACTCAACTAAACGCAATCGTTGGTTAAGTTCTAAGTGTGAGCCTCTTATTAAATATCCTTGGTTTATCCACCGAAGAGATCAACACGCGAAAAATTATTTCAAAATGGTTGTTTCCAAACGTAGCCAGTAGCTTAGGAGGGATTTTTTATTTCTTAGTAGGGTGGAAGCAATATTTTCTGTATTTATTTTCTTTAGTAAGTAGTTTTTTTTATCCAGAACACCCCCCTACTTTTGTGTACTCATTTTCATAGGAAGGGCCTTTAAAAAAACCAAAAACATAAGCAAATATTTTAGCGGTGAAATGGATGAAATTGTATTATTTAACTAGTGTTATTTTATAGGTAATAATATAAATCAAAAGTGACAGCTGGAGATCACAGAAACTTGCGTATGATTGGGTGAAAGAAGAACTAGTAGCTTCTTTCGCTTTCAGCTAAGGTTTTTCCTATGAAAGCCTGTATGTGCCTTTCTAGATTAGACCCGTATTTACATTAACAAACGAAAGTTAGAACTATAGAAGAAATATAGTCGCATAGCGTGGTGGAAGAGAGGAAAAAACACACTCCTAGTTATTAATTTATGTTAGTTTCAGCTTTCTCTAATCAGATTTTGACTAAATCTATTCACTTGATTCTTACTCGCCCTATAGAGCATGTAATTGTGAGGCTAGTTTTGCGGGAAACCTCCTCCAAACCCGGGTAATGCCTGTAAAAGAAGGAGGGCTGGTAGGTGGTGGGTGTTTGAGGGAGGCTGAGAGGGAGTATAGCACCCCTTTCATCCCTTAGCACCAACAGCTTGCCACAATCTGTGTGTCCCAGCTCCTTGGCAAACTTGTGGCGTGCTCGGAGAGCCTTACGACTTGTGCCAACTTGAGAGGGGGAAGAGGGGGAAGGGTGGTTGTACGAGCGCCGTTTTATGACTTTCCTTTCTCTTTCTACCTCTTACGTGTGCCTTGTTCAATTCTCACACGTCCTCTAGTATCCCCAATGATCTCATTTTATCTCACACGAATCATCCACACGAAGAGATTCGCACGTAAAAATGTCTCGCGCTAAACAGTGCATGTCGTGCAACCAATTTTCACTTCTGATAAATTTATATAAATTATATAGTCAAATAACAACAAGCTAGGACATAAGCAATGGGCAAAGATCGTCAATACGTCACGTTTCAGATGTTAACAAATTACATCTGAGATAAACGGGCTCGAATCCCTGAGGGGTCTAAATTTGATTTATACGCTGTTTTACTTAACATCCATAACGATTTCCAGCCTGTGGCCTGGGCCAGTTTTTTATTCAACTCATACATTTCCCACTACCGGCTTGCTAGGCCTGTTATGTCTTATAATATAGCTTTAGACTATGACAGGCACAACATCCAGCCCCTAGCATCAGAAAACTGCCGGCTTCATAACAAAAAATAAGAAAATTTAACAATTAATAAACATCGACACATTATCTTAGAAGGGGTGTAGAAAATGTTAATATAAAAATTTCACTCGTTCTCGAGATGACTGATATTTCAAAACGTATGATTGTTCCCAAGAACTGTCCGGTTACTAGCGCCATCTACGGTTTCCGTGATCCATCTTTTTTTGTTGGCGCGGAAGGATACTTTGGTCGGTTGTGAAGCCACGCCATGACTTTCACCCTCCCGCCCACCATTTACACTAAATAGGTTTTAAACTTGCACTCGACAGGGCCAAGGTCCTTAAGAGCAGTGTTTTTGCATTTTTTAGAGAAAAACATTTTATTGGTCGAAATAAATAAAGTATTGTATAACTAGAAACATAGATTTCAATTTTCCTCGCATGGTGGCCTCTACAGTTCTTAAATATCTGTTTGGATTTCAATGACAACTTTTTATCTTCATTTAAAAATTATCTTGTCTAATGCTGCTATTATCAAGACATATATTCTTCTTATTATTATTATATAGCCCCACGTCTTACTACCCGTTCGTGTTATACGCACTTACGCTAATGTGTAATGGTAAGGTGATTGTGAGATGAAATGGAGGACCTACAGTTTAACGTGGAATCCGAACCACGGTGGAGGCCTGGCATTCCTCACATTCACAAGATGTCTTGTCAGAGGTGAAGGAAGGGTTTGGTGACATATATTTAACAACTGTTGAACTCATATGTTAAGACAATTATTTTGTTTTTGTTTTTTTTTGCCAAAAAATGTTTTGATATAAAACTGCAAGAATACTGGCCTTAACTCACGTTCTCTACACTAACACCTTAAGGGGGCACCCTACTGAAGTGCTGAAACGCACTGCAGTCAATCTAAAATCCCGTGTTATTTAAGAAGAGGCTTATTGTTATAAAATAAGTTTCATGCGAAAATGTAAATGAGTGGTATCATTAATGCGTCCCCTAATTTTTAATATTTAATAATTTAAAAATAAATTGCAAAGAAGGAAAATGAGTTAATTTTCAGCGCTCTATCATGCAAAATATGTTAGTTCCAAGATAAATGTTAATTTAACGCGCTACTCTCGCAGTAAACTTAGACTGCTGAATGACGGGGAGATTGAGGGTCGAAATCTCGATCGGGTGTAATGAAGGTGGTTTCACCAAAATGGCTTTACACTCTCCCTCCACGTAAATGCGGGTACACGCCCTATAAATATAACCTTCCTAATCCCTTAAAATCCATTAGCCTAATTAGACATAAGCGTATAACCCTGCGCTAAATATATATCTATACATATATATTTTATTAGTTTTTTCCCTCAAGAGATATTCATGCTACCGGAATAAAATGCGTGAGTGCTCTATTCGTTGATAGATTCATATTTAATTCAAAAATATTCATGGTTTGAAGATAAAAAGAAGTAAAAATTTTGTTACAGAAAAGACAACACTTCCTTATGCATATGTGCCAAAAACTGGGAAGAAATATGCCGCCAATAACAGAGGATACTGTCATCCCTCGTCATTCCCTACCGTCATCAATTTGTCTCCTCCATTCTTGTCTTTTCTCGTATTCGGATCCATTGTCCGTGCCAATTTCCGTCGCCTCCCAAATTGGAGAGAGCGGGAACGTTACCTACCCCACTTCCCCCCACTACCATACCCCCTTCAGTCAAGACGTCTTCAAGAAGAGAAAGATAGAATGGCAAGATGCCCCCACGAATTTCCGATTCAATAGAGTCACCCGGATATCAAGGATATCTAACCCTCCCTCCCTTTTCCACCCAACACCCTCGTGTGTCATCCTGAGATATTGCGGCCGGTCGCCATGTTGGTCACGTGATGCTTGTCACACCAATCACCATATACCTTGACGCGAGGTTCCCACTTAAGAATATTGTAAACACGTCTTGGAGTGGTTTCTTTAATGAGAGATTGAGAAAAGCTGTTTGGTTTGTGTTTTAACAATAATTTTATCATACAAAAGATTAATTTAAATAGCTAACTTAATCCAGGAAAAAATATTTAATTATTACCCTAGGAGGTACACAAAAATATCTTAGGGGGTACGTAAAATTAAATATAAATTTATATACTATACATTTATATATTTCGCATTTATAAAGCTTATTATTCAATACATCACTTTGGATGTAGTTTATTTTACATGTAGATTTTTATAATTCGTATATGTGTACACCAAAAACATTGGGGGACAAAGTTGAAAATAAATTATAGCTGGGGGGTACGCGAACATAAAAGGTTGATTACCAATGGTTTACACCTTGCAGAGCGGTCATAGGTTAAACACAATTACATCCCGGATGGATTTAAAACTGAGTGAGAAATAAACACAAGAATAAAATCAACGATAAAATATAGCAAACCTTTCCTTGTCCTTAGTTGATTTAATATCAAACAAATAACCCTTTAAATATACATCCAAGATGATGGTACGACCTCAAGCATATTCAAAGTGTTGATAAAATAATTTACTAACTGAAAATGCTTTACAATTATAATTCTAGGGATTAAGTTTTAATGTTTATTTCTATGTCGATCCCGAGGGCATATTAACCACTTAATCAAAGGGTTGAGATTTAGGAATTTTATACTAAAAAAAATACTAATAATAACGCGGAGGAAGGATATAAAGCCACAAAGAAGATCACGAGGAAAATTATACCCACTTCTTCTGGCCGAGATTCGAACCATGACTTTCCCGTCAACGGAGATAAAGTACAACTACGGTTTACAATGTCTTCGACCACTTGGTACCCTATCAGGGTAGGTTTTTAGGATCTAAATGTACGTGGTCGTATCCATCTCGGTATCCTTGGTTCGGCTCCTGACCAAGTTACTATACGGCCTGATCGCCCTGGATTATAGCGTGAGTCAGCTTTTATCTCAGCGGGATGATTGCCAGATAGTCCTAGTGTTCCTTCTCAAAGGTTAAACTGGGTTTCATTTAAGTAGAAGATAAAATAAATTAAATATCACCACTTTTGAATATTAGGTTACATTTATTGCACACTTTAGCTCTGGTTACTAAATAACTAATATAAATAATGTAAGTTGGGTTGGTGTGACGGGCGCGTGACTGTAAGATACGAATGATCTGCTTGAAGGTGTAATCACGAGTATCTCTTTCTTTCTCTCTCTCTCTCTCTCCCCATGGAAGACGCGAGTTCTCTTTGCCACTTTCACACGTTCCGAGGGAGCGTCCACTCTCCTTGGTCGATTTCCCTTGTTAAAAGTAAATCGGCCGAGGTTACTTTTACTGTCACTCAAACAACTGTACCTCGGGTCATGGAGATCTTTTACAATTCATCCTATTCTTTACTCCTAGATTTTATTATTAAGGGATCGTAAATACTAAAAAAAAAACACAATATATATTGTACACTTATTTGATAAAGTGAGAACAAGTGTCGCTACCGTACGTATTCCCTTAAAACTCATAAATCCTGCTAACGTTAACATGAAATATATGTTATGCTTCAAGGGTGGAATGATACGCAAATTATTGTTCTAATTATGCCCCGCGATTAGGCGGCAATTGATGTGCTATGGACTGATTTCCCCGCAATTTGCGACAATTAAAGTGGTACGGATTGTATTCATCCCGCAATTGGGAGCCAATTAAAGTGTTTCGGATATGTATATCGTGATATTATTATTAGCACCGCGTCTTACTACCCATTCGGGTTATACGCACTTACGATAATGTGTAATGGTATAGGGTGATTGTGAGATGAAATGGAGAACCTACAGTTTAACGTGAAATCCGAACCACGGTGGAGGCCTGGCATTCCCCACATTCACAAGATGTCTTGTCAGAGGTGAAGGAAGGGTTTGGTAATCAGATAAATCTGTGCCGGGACCGAGGATTGAACTCCGGCCGCCAGCACAGAAGTCTAAAACCTTACCCCTAGACCACCAGGTCACCTATATCGTGATATTTCTCTGTGATTGAGTACTATTTATAACAATATTGGTTTTTACGATGATGACGACGCGAGCATGTCTTACTGCGCACTTGCCCGCGGTTATTTGATCTGATTATTTCTGATATTTAATCTTATTAAATAAACAATACTTTATGTTGATTTATTTGAATGATTACACCTTCGGCACTGAAGATGTGATAATATGTGATACAGTTTTTCTGTGATATTACACGTTACGCGTTCTGAGTACCGTGTGCTGTGCAGAATTATGTTACTATACTGTATTTATACACAAAAGCGGCTTATGACCTACCCCTGGCCTCTTTGACTCCTTGTCTTAAGTATTATTATTATTATTTATCACCGCGTCTTACTACCCGTTCGGGTCATACGCTTTAAGTACTAATTACGCTAATGGATTAGGATTTGGTAAGGTTGAATTAGAGGAAGTGAACCCGCATTTGCGTGGAAGGAGAGAGGAAAACCATTTAGGAAAAACCACCCCCAGTTCACCAGACCGAGATTCTAACCTCGATCTCCCCGTCCTCAGCAGTCGAGCTCAACACGACTAGCGCGTTAGCCAACTACGCCACCGAGGTGGCTCTTAAGTGTTAAAACTAATGGATAAACTACTGGCAACAGGTGTTGTGAAGGCTGGCTTCCTATTGGATAGAGGTATTCAGCACGTCACATGCTTCTTCAAAGTACAACGAAGTTGGTCTTTACAAAAAAAAGAAGAGGATTTTTAAAAAGTAGTGTTTTGAAATCATTTATAAAAGTGCGTGATTTTCCATGGATGAAGTATTAAAAAGGATATTTTATATACAGTTAATTAAAGAAAAAATACATTTCATCCATGACTTTTTTAATATATGAGAGGGGTCCAAAACAGTATCATTACAAGGGTTAATTCAGTTTGTAAGCCGTGTGAGGATATAGTAAATGTGTTCAGTACCTATAAGAAAATTAAAACAGCAACATGAATGGGGCAACTGAAACACATGATAAGATAATCACGAACACCCCCCTGGATTGTACCACTGAATCAAGTTGAAATGTCCTGTTTTACGCACTCCCTCCCCTCCTCCACCTACACACCCTTCCCTCAAGCTCCCTAAAAATAGAAATGCGTGTACAAGTAAATTATGGCTGCTCGTCAGTTTTCAAAGCCTCTGATTGCGAGCATGTGAGATACATTTATCACATTCACCTCTGCCAAGACATCTTGTGAATGTGGGGAATGCCAGGCCTCCACCGTGGTTCGGATTCCACGTTAAACTGTAGGTCCTTCATTTCATCTCACAATCACCCTATTACACATTAGCGTAAGTGCGTATAACCCGAATGGGTAGTAAGACGCGGTGCTAATAATAATAATAATTTATCACATTGATGTAGGTCCTGTATATAGTTGGAAGGTATAGAGGTTAAACTGGAGTCACAGCACCTTAACAACCCCCCTTTCTTCTCCTCCCTCTTAGTATAAGAGAGTGGGGGTGGGGGGGGGGGGCACCAGTGAATCGAAGATCTTTTTGATCGAAGATAGGCCTAACATAAGATCGATATTCTGGTACCCCACTCCTGTAATAAGCTCGAGTTTAACCCGGTTCCAGACATACATATATATAATATCAACAGTTCTAGCTTCTAGTCAAACATATCCCCCCACTTCTCCCATAACCCCACCACCCCTTTCCAACTATGCTGGTCGAACAAAAGGTAAAAACCTCCCCCAACCGTACCCAGGTATAATTAATTAACAATATTGTCTCCTGTTATCAAATAAAATAAGAGGCGTGGGAGGGAATTGAGATAGCGTCAAGCCAACAGAAAGACAACTGGGAGTTGATAGAGAGGGGTTGAGGTGAGTTGGGACACTATCTTATAGATCCACTCTGCAAAAGCGTCTCGAAAAATAGAAATTACAAAATTTCGAGGTAGATTCAAACATAAAATTCATTCGACACTTATGTTTTAGAATGTATAGCCAAGTTCATTCACAGTAACAACATGACAAAGTTTATTTAAAAACAGAAAAAGCTGTCCTCAGATTAAAACACAGACTAACTTCAAGTTTAAAACTATTTAATTAGGATACATAATGAATGTTGCTATCAGCTGGAGATCCTTCATCTAAGTCACGTACAATTGGTTTAAGTATGAATTCCTTTATGTTGGAATTGAACCAAGAACATTTGTGTTCAGACACCAATGTTCTTCCACTGAGTGATCGTATTTTTTCTGATACTATAAGTAGGGGTGTACTGTCAGGTTACGAGCAGCACGGAATTACAAATAAGACGGCCCCTAACACACAGTGATAAATGTCACAAAAGCTTTTTTATTTTAAGCTGAAATGGTGAAATGAGGTTAAGTTAATTGAATCTCAAAGTTATTTCAGTTACATTATCGATTATTACGTCAAGATTCAATCCATACAGTTTCTTCTTTATACTGATATGAGCTAAAATGCTTTCAAAATTGCAGGCAAAAGCTTGGGGTCTATTTTATAGATATTTAAGTTAAGTTAGGAAACTGATCCTCCACCAGCTTCTTGTGTAAACTAAAAAACTAGTTACAGTCGATACCTATGAGAATGGATGCATAAAAGTAGATCTGGTAGCTTTGGCTAGCTGTCAGATACCACCACTCCTTTGGTGAATGTTCTATAGCTTCTATTACTACCTTCAGAGGATGGCGCTTCTTTTTAAATAAACCACTTATACGGTTTCATAATGAAAAATATTATTCCTATCATCAATTTGATTTTCTCCTTCTTGGAAAAATCATTGGTTAAAAGCCTGGACAATTTCGTATTTTAAAATAAATCAGTGTTTTTACGTTTGACTTAATGCATTGTTTATAAGCACATAAAGAAAAAACAAGCGTGATGGTTTTACATTTAATACCATTCCATATTTTCACAAATCCTGTATACTGGCTATTACTCTTTAACTTACTCACTGCAGTTTTTGATTAAATTTGAATAAAAATGCGCAAACAAATTATTTAATTAATATTATTCTTCCTTTGAAGGCATTACTAACGGTATTAAATATATTATAGTATTGCTGCAAACCCTTAACACATTTTTCCCGCTGCGTTTTAATACCCGATCGGATTATACGGTTACTTACTAACTATGCTAATAGTGTTAAGGAAAAGGAAAACTATATTTATATGAAGTGTAACCGCATTTGCGTGGGGAGAGCGGAAAACAAATTGGTAAAAAACCACCCTTGGTACACCAGACCGAGATTGTCAGTCTGATCGTTATTGGCAGTCTAGCATACTGCGAGAGTAGCGCCTTAGACTATGCGGCCACCAAAGTGGATAAAAACATGTCTTGTTTTTAGGTTAAAGATGAGCTGCATTTAGTATTGCACATCCTTTTTCCCCCTGACATGTTCTCTTTTTGAGACGGGGCTAATGGAGTATGGAAGGGCGAACAAACAAATTTTGTAACCCCTGATTAAAATTCCTCTCAGATGCCCGGGATCGGTGCGTTATTCTCTCACCCGGAAGGTCTAGGATCAACTTTAAGTCAATATTTTGTCCAAATTATAGGTGTAAATCCTCTCTCCAAAGAAATACTAGTACATTTTGTCTTAATTACCCTATTCATCCATAACATTTTTGTTTACGACTATGACCGATTAATCATCAACATGAAGGTTGGTTTGATGCAATTTCCATCCATCTGGAGCTAGGCATAAACTCAGCTCTTCAGCTGGCTAGTTCTGTCCGCACCATCTGATAGAAAGCACATGCACTATCTAAGTTCAAAAAGTACCGTGGTATATTGTTGCCTTCCGCACTGAAATTCTATGGGCGTGCGAGTGGGAAAGAACCTGTCAATTTTGCTTGAAAAGGTATTTTCATATACCTTTCAGTGTTCTTTTACATACCACAATCGACATAAGACCAACGTATTTACTTCCCTTGTTTTATTTCCTTTACGAAGGAAATTGTGCTACGGATTTATATCGCCCAAGGAAAATTCCGTTGACTTCAGCTAGGTTTGAACCCACAAACATCGGTTCCTGAGGCGAACATTTTACCCCAAATCCACCGAGATTGAGTATACAACTATACTTACTTATGGCAGTAGGAACTTATTGTTGCACTTGCAATAGTACGCCACCTATCCCTATCTTGAGCTAGCTCTATCCAGTCCACCTCATTACACTTTATGTCTTTCAGGTCCATTCTAATGCTATCCTCCCATCTGTGTCTAGATCTTCCCAATGACCTCTTCTCATGAACACGGTTCTAGATTCTCCCATTCGCGCTGCATGTCCTGCCCACTGTAATCTCCGAGACTTGATTAACCTAACAATGTCTTGGGATGAGTACAAGGTATGTAGCTCAACATTATGCAACCTCCTTCACTCCCCAGTTGCTTTATCCCTTTTTGGACCAAATATCTTCCTAAGACCCTTGTTTTTGAACCCCTAAATCTGTTTTCGTCATGTAAGGTAAGAGACCACGTTTCATACCCATACAATGTAGGCTTAAACATAAGTATAAGATACATAGGCCTAGTAAAAAATTAAGATATAACCTAGTGTATAGCCCGAACGGGTAGTAAAACACGGTACTATTTAAAAAAAATAGTTAGAACCTAGGTCTCTTGGACTTTAATAAGCCTTCATTACCATAGTTCGATTTAGATAAGAGGGTACTTTTTAATAGTTATAAAAGTTACTGAAATAATGTTCAAATATTAATAACCTACATAAGGTAATTTGTCTGCAATTGTCATTGTTGATACCAATAAAATTATATTAACAATTAAGGAAAATGTGAGCAATGTTGACCATAAAAAAAGTATTTTCTAAAAGTTCCTTCCTACCAAAATTCAAAAGAGTACAATAAGTCGTATTTAATAATACAATAATTAAATTAATAAAATACTCACCTATTTATTCTTTATTTTAAGGTTCACTTTTATTATATTAAATATATTATTAGCTTAAATTTGTTGGGTTGAGGACTGGGATATTAAAAAAAGTGGATTAGGGGTTGGGGGTGGGTCAAGACCCCAGGGACTGAATTTCGTTCTCAATTATTGATACAGCAGTTACTGATATCACTTCAAATTTAAACGACCAATTAATATAAACTACTCGGTTGAATTAAATTTTACTCTAAAATCATACATCTATTTTTATGTGGCAACAAATGAAATCCCACAACTAATTCCGCTCTTCCCACCTTTTCGACTCGCTTCTTGCGCTAAAAAAAGATTCCATAACGAACGAAACAGCTGCATAGTGCGTGTAATGAAAAGGCTGCCTTACACGAACCAAGTGACCTCTCTAATCCCTAACAAACCAAACTCCCTCGACAAGATTCTTTGTAACGTTTCTAGCAGTGAGAGCGGCGAATGTGAAAGGAATCCTCGCTCTAGGGCCGTGTACACGACGCTCTTCATGACTCTGTAATGATGCTGCGTTGTGCGCAGTGCGGAGAACAAGCGCCTAACTCACAGGCACGAAATTATTATTTTGTTATTGCGTGGCACGTCTTACCACCCGTTAGGGACAACACTAGTGGGATAGGGATGAAGGTAGAATTAGAGGAATTGTAGACACGGGGAAAGAACGGAAAATCATTTAGGAAGAATCAACCTCGGTACAATTGAACGAGATTCTAACCCTAAACTCTTTGTCACCTGCTATTCAGTCTGATGCTAAAATGACGTCTTAGATCGTACGGCCACTGGATACGGCTGCCACTAAATTGAACACGTTTGAACAAAATATCAGGATTATGTCACGAGTGGGAGTTTGAATCTCAGTTGGGTGCACTGAGGGTGGTTTTCCCTAATTGTTTTTCACTCTCCCTCCACAAAAATTTGGGTGCATTTCCTCTCAATTAGACCTTCCTAATCCATAACCCATTAGTGCAATTATTAGTACATAGGCGTGCAAACCTGAACGAGTAGTAAGACGTGCTGCTAAAAAAAATCTGACATCTATAAAATCTACTATACCCTATCTACGGTAAGAGAGGTGTTAAGTGACAGCTACAAGACGGTTGTTTATTGAAAACATTGGCTGAAATGCACTAATATCAACCTATTATGAAATAAATTCTTATTCATAATACAATATTATCAATAATTATTTCCAAATAGGTTAGCATTAGTTACCTTCTGCAAATGTTTGCAATAAAGAACCTTCAGCTGGTTATCACTTATTACCTCTCCTATAGCTATTACTTCACGTGCTCATACGTCAAGTCATGTGACCTGCAGTGGTCACGTTTGATAGGCATGTCCACACATATAAGATTAAACTAATAATATGATCATGCTATCAAGGTTGACCACAACAAAATCTGGTTGTATCTTCTAAAAGTTTCTTGCTACCAGAATCTTAATTTAGGTGAATGCTTATAGAATCCCCTCTCTATCAGAGTGAATATTGTCCAATGCCCGGTAGCTTTGGCCATTTTCCGACAATTGCAGTGGCGTGTTGTGGAGTGTTTACAGGGTAAGCAGTACCTGCGATATGTTTTCACCACTCTGTAAAACAATCCATGGTCAGGTATCGACTGATATACATTTTTCGTGTGGAGGTAACCGGCCACGTGTTGTAGTGGTCAATGCACATGGTTATGAGTCTTGGGGTCCCTGGTTCGATTCCTGGCTGGTACTTTGGATATCTTTCCTTTAAGGATAGTGATCCCAACAGTCACCAGGTTTTGGTTAATTAGGCTTAAGTTAGGTTAAGACTCACACAGGCTCCACAACTTTATATTCACTCAGACCAACATATCGTTGTGGGTATGATGTATAGTCAACCTCCAATGTTGTACCCTGGGAAACGTTCTGGGCCACCAGAGCGGTTATTGGTCTACACATGAGCCGACTGAAACTGGATGTCATGTCCCACCCGGTCACAGTTTAGCATACTTGCTACTGACGGCCTAAATTAATTGGTAAAACCATATATAAATATAGATATATATGTAAAAGTGATATGTTAAAATACTTCAATATTATAATCAAAGTAGGCCTTTGCAAATAAGATTCCCCATTAGCGCGGAGAGAGGATTGGAAAACCACAACAATAAATCACTTGTCAAAAACCACCCTCAGTTCAGTGAGCCAAGATTTGAACCTTTGCCTCTTCGTCAACAATTATCGAGAGCTATCTGTTAATCACGCGCTCGCCAGTTTAACCAGTCGCTCGGTCGCTCACGCGCTTGTCAATTTGGCCGAACCCTATATATGCCTTACGATACCTCCCTTTACAATCAAAAAGGTTCACAAAACAATATCACTTTGATTTGCTTTACGAATGAGACAATCAATTTCACGTGCCGTCCGAAACCCTATCTCAGTCGGTAGCGTGTTTGTCTCTTGAGCTAAGAGGTCCGGATTTGATTCCTGACATGGAAGAAAAATTTATCATGGCAAAATGAGGGGTTCTTTCGTTAACAGTGATAAATTTACGGCCGGGGGATGAATGTTGTGTTTGTTGCTAGATTAAGTTATTTGATAAGTCATGGGCTCATACAATCAGTCGGTTCACCATCTTCATTAGACTGTAGAGTATGACGTCACTCTATTGTCACCCTCGTTGTTGTTGAACTCTGAGCCTGCCAGGTGTGGCGCTAGAGGGCAGGTCACGCGGTCTTGTGAGTGGCAGCTCAGTTCAACAGACACTTATTTTTTGTTGAACACTCAGTTCGGTAATTCAGTTCAGGTCAGTTGAATATGAGCGTGCTTCTTGCACCTCTAGCCAAACACTTCTATCAGAGATAGTTCTTTGTGGATCATTTTTGTGTCTGTAACGTCAACCTGTAAGCTTGTTATGTTCAACCAAGACTTCAGTTAGCAATTAATAAACCTTCAATAACCTGGCATCAAACATTCTTCTTTATTAACCAGTGATTATAACCAAAATCAGTACGCTTCCAGTAACACCAAGTGGTTATATATGTAATCAACAAAAGAACAGACCAGAAGGAGGTAACAACAAGCTTTCAACTTAACAGCTAGGATATAGGAAAGGTTTCAAGACCAAACCGAGATTTGAACCTCGATTTATCTATCATCAGCTGGCCAGTCTAACATGAGAGTGATGCCTTAGACCATTCGGCCATTGAAGTGGGTAGAGATAGAATTAAAATCATGATTTAATCTCTAGGTATGACTATATAACATCTAAATATAAAGTTTGAATGAAATCTATTAAACTGTTTAAACTGTAGCCCCGAGTACAGACAGTCATGCAGACAAAGGGATGGAAAAAATGTAAAACACACGAGTCCCGGGGAACGAAAAACGTCAAGATATATCATCATCTGATGTAGAAAATTTTCACGATTAAAATACTTTCTACACTAGAAAGTAAAAAAGGGATCAGTGTAGTTTAATCCTCACTCCATGCATTTCTAAATAGATATAGTTTTATTTAGTGTGTTTTAAATGAGTGATTAACATTTTTCATACAGTCCAAGTTTTATGAAAATATCATTTTAGGAAACACAGATTTTTTTAACGGCAAGATTGAAAACATTTTGCTATTTTATTAGCGTTATTTGTAGGTATTTTTTATCACATTTCTCACCTACCTGTTCAGTTCATACGCATATGTAATAATTACTCTAACGGGGTAGGAATGAGAAAGTAAGCATTTTAGAGGTAGTATACCCGCATTTGCGTTGGAGGGGAGTAGGAAACCACTTGGGAAAAAACCACCCTCAATAGACTCAACCGGGATTCAAACCCCGATCTCCCCGTCTTTAGCAGGCTAGTCTAACACAAAAATGAAACCTTAAGTCATGCTACCATGAAACTGGCCTGTTACATTCTAATCTAGGTAAATGTCGTCCTAAATTTTAATATAACGCCGCACTAGACTCGTAATAAATAGGTCTTTCTATGAAACTGACCCTAAGTGAGCAACGATATATTCTTTCTAGGCTTTTATTTAATTTTGTGGCACTATTATACTCTTATGACTAGCGTCTTACTACCCAGCCACCAGATATAGAAATATTTTACACTAAAGGTAGGCGTACACCATTTCATATCACATCGGCTTGAAAAATATTCTCAATTTAGGGCTGACCTTATTTGATTACAAAATAATATAGTTAGAAGAGTTACACGAGAACTTTATTGAGAATTGAAGGCGAATGCATTGATTCAAGTTTAAAAAAGGTAGGTTCATTAATAAATATGTTAGCCCCTTTTTGTCCTCCAGAACAAAGGCAGGCATACAAAGTATACAAGTAGCTAGTACTCCCACCTGTAACAGCTCTCTGATAAGCTGAATTTGATCACGTGACCACGCCCCTAGCTCTCTAATTGGCTGTTGATTTCCCCCCTCCCCTCTTCTAGTGTTCCAAACTTGCTTATTATTGTCTCAATTGTTTTTTATTTGTGTTCATTGCTTTTTTATGAGTGCTCAATGGTTATTTATGTATGCTCATTGCTTTTTTATTTGTGCTCATTTGTTATTTATGTCTGGTTAGTATTCGGACGGGTGTTGAAGTTATTTAATGGTGTGGGGGAGTTTGTAGTCGTAGGATTGGGATAGGACGTTGAAGTTTTTTTATTTATTTATTGGTGTGCAGTCCACGGCACCGGGCGCTCCTCCCACGGCATCGCTCGTGAGCATCTTCTCTGCCCGGCCGCTTGGCGAAAAGTGTGACCACCGAGCAGCTGACAGCGTATCCCAGCCATAAGGCCCCTTTCACTTTTCCTTCACTCCCCACCATCCTTACATTGCCACGAAAAAATTAAGTTACAATGACTGCTCCATCTCACAAGACACTGTTGGACTGCCTTTCACGTCACCCCTTCCCTCCCCTCACTTCTCAGTGGGGTCGTCAGATGTCGCAACAGTAGCTTGTTATAAATTTCGAAAGAGGGTGGCAACGACCTTGTTGAAGAGCCATGAACCCCCAAGGCCACTTGGTACATTGGTCGTGGCCTTCTGAAGGTCGCTGGTTCAAATGTGCTTTGCCCTCCAGCTCCAAGGCCAATTGGCGCATAGGTTGTGGCCTCCTTAAGGTCGCATGTTCAGATGTTCTTTCTAAATGCCCACTCTGGGACCAATGATTCGATTTCCCCCACGCTAGGAGCCTGATATTTAGATGGCGTGCACACCAAGATTCGAACCTTGATATCTTTAGCGCAACTAAGGTCTGTTATAACGGCCGTACTTCCTTCCGAGTACACCCCACCATTTTCAAAGGGACTTTGCGGTGTTGACTAGATTTTTCTAGACTGGGCAGAATGTGTACCCACATTTGATTGTAGTGAGAAAATTAAACGTCGATCACTCTGTCATCAGCCGTCTAGTGAGCCTTAGACCATGTGACCATCGATGCAAGTATACCAATTTAGATGGCGCATACACCGGTATTCGAACCTCGATATCTTAGCACAGCTAATATATGTTAGAACGGTCATCATTACTTCCGAGTGCACCCCCACCATTTTTGAAGTGGTTTTGCCGGTCGACCAGCTTTTTCTAGACCAGGTAGAATGTGTACTCGCATTTGCTTGAAGTGAAAAAATCAAACGTCGATCACTCTGTCATCGGCCGTCTATTGACGCCTTAAACCATGCGACCATCGATGCATGTATACAAAAATATAATAATAATAATACTTAGCACCGCGTCTTACTACCCATTCGGGTTATACGCTTTAGGTACTAATTACTCTAATGGATTAGAATTGGGAAGGTTTAATTAGAGGAAGTGAACCCGCATTTGCGTAGAGGGAGAGTGGAAAACCATTTAGGAAAAACCACCCCCAGTTCACCCGACCGAGGTCGAACCTCGATCTCCCCGTCCTCAGCAGTCGGGCTCAACACGACAAGCGCGTTAGCCAACTACGCCACAGAGGCGGGTAAAGATATTATAAAATGCATAGTTACGGTAGATTGTTTCCCAAGGACCTAGTCTTTTTTATGCCAGGGATGGGGTTCAAATATGGTTGGAAGAATTTATGGATTTTTTTTCCAAATGGTTTCATTATCTACCTTCACGCAAATAAGGAATCAAACGTCGATCGCTCTGTTATCGGCCATCTAGTGACGCCTTAGACCATGCGACCATCGATGCATGTATAAAAATCTTATTATAAAATGCATTGTGATGGTAGATTGCTACTCAAGGACGTAGTATTATTTTCTGCCAGTGATGGGGTTCAAATATGGTCGGATGAATTGATGTTTTTTTCCAAATGGTTTCATTATCTACCCTCACGCAAATTAGGGCACACTTACCTTTTAAATTATTCATAACTAGCAATCCCACACGGCGTTGCCCGTGATTCACTGTGGTATTGTGTTAAAAATAGCCTAATTAAAAAGCTAATTAAAAATAAGGCTTCGAGGTGCATTTGGACCCCCTCCCATATACCTACGATAAACATTTCAGATCTCTGCGTGCCGTAGATTTGGCCGGGCATCGCACACAAACAAACAAACACTTCCTTTTATTATTATAGATTTCTGTTCCATTAATATAAATATGCGGATAGCCCAGACGGGTGGCCCTGCACGCAAGAGAGAAAACATATATATGCGAGAATAAAGAATAGAATAACAAGATCGAAAATCTTAATATCGAGATTTAATCCCACTGCACCCAAACGAGATTCGAACCGAATCCTAAACATAAACATGGCAGCGAGCACTGTCTCACCGAACTACAGTCCCATTTTCATAGGAACAACTAGAAAAGCCACTAGGTCTAATTTCACGTATTCATACGTCAAGACAAGTGATGTGCAACAACCTATTTTGATATGATATTAATACCTATAAAATATCACCGATACTGTAGTATTATTTTATAAATGTTGGCTGACAAAATTTTGTATTTCCTAAAAGTCTCTTTGTATAAAAATTAGAATCTACCTATAAACAGGGGTTTTTCCACAGCATTTTTTTACTACCAATTCAGGCTTTACTACGCTCATTCCCCTGTCAAGTTAACCTAGTGCGAGCCTGACGACTTGTAGCCCCGCGACCACCGATATATAAAATATTAGTGTTACTATACCTATTTAATTTATTGTTTACGATTATATTTTAATGGAATAATATAGATAACTTTACAAAAATTCATAGGTAATATTAAATACAATTTTATATAACATTTAATGTTTTAAACTATATTTTGTTGATATAATAAATAACATGCATACAAAACAAGTTAGCCACTTAGACCCCAAGCCAAAATTAGAGGAAGTGCACCCACATTTTGTAATGAGGGAGAATGGAAAGTCTATTAGAAAAACCTCCCTAAATACGTTCAACGCTGATGAAGGAATCTATAATATTAAATACTATGCCATGGATTTATTTAGCTTACCCTGAATATTTATTAAAACTTATAATGTTTGTTTACAAATCAAACACACAGCTTAATATCGTTTTACATGTCTAATATTTAACACAAGAAAGAATTAAGGCTTAATAAATTAAATTTACTAAGGGAATGTATCTCAATTTTCCAGAGTTGGAAGTGGAAAACAATTAATGAAAATTTATCCCCAAAAATAACTCTGCTAGAGCAAACCCTGCCTTTACCATAATCTGTTTCTAAAATGGAAACCCAAACGTGATCTGGCACACATATTATTTATAGATCACATGAACTTGACACATTTTAGCACCGCGTCTTACCACCCGTTAGGGTTATGCGCTTAAGTACTAATTACACTAATAGATCAGGAATTGGGAAGTTTGAACCCGCATTTGCGTAGAGGTAGAGTGAAAAGATACCCCCAGTTCACCCAACCATGATTCGAACCTCAATATTCCCCGTCTTGATCTTACCGGTCTAACTCGAGGGTAACGCCTTATACTATTCGACCTCTGAAGCGAGTTTTTATCACGTTAATTTAATATTTAGTAATGCATTAAACTATATGCATCCAAAGCAATAACATGATGACCATTTATATTGGATGATTTTGCCTTTTATAAATATATAGAGTCACAAATGAATATTATTTACAAGTATAATTTTCCATTTAAATTTATTTGAAGTATTTAAAGTGCACTTTAGAAAGAGAATGGAGAAACTGTTATGTTGCAACCATGTATTTCTGGCACACACGCCCTTTGGAGCATTGACATTCTGGTATATTTCCGTCCCAAATGGCCTTGTAAGTCAATGGCTTTAACCTCTGAAGAACAAGGGGTAATTCACACGCCAGAGGTGTTTCATAATGCTGCCTTGCGAGGTATCAACCTGGATTTAAACCCCACTATCTTTTGCAGGGTACATCATGCCATAACTTGAGATCCGAAGTAGGTTTTAGCATTGCTAATGACTGTTGAAAGAGCAATTCAATCGTAATTCTTTAACACGTTTGACGTTGTTAAATGCACACGCATTTGCGCGGCCGAACAGATTATACACATTTATACAAATTATGCTCAAGATTTTAGGTATTTGTAAAGATATATTTAGAGGAAGTCTACCCGCATTTGCGTGCTCTTCCTTAAAAATGGTGGCCTGAAAAATTCTCACAACTTAGTATGGCTATACCAGGGACACCCACCTTAAATGCTTTCAGAAATATTTCTACAGGCCATTTTAACGAATAACCAAAATATCCTGATCCATAGAGAAAGTATTTAAGTAAATTACATGAAAGCAAAATTTACTACGTTAAGATATACAAATCCACTTCGGTGACCGTATGGTCTAAGGCGTAAATTTCACCATAGACTAGAACTTCCAATGACGGGAGATCGTGGTTCGAATTCCGGTCAGGTGTACCAAGAGTGGTTTTTCCTAAATGGTTTCCCACTCGCCCTTCACGAAAATACGGGTACACATCCTCCAAACTCAACCTTCCTCATCCTTAACATATTATCGTAACTAGTACATAAGCGTATAACCTGAATAGGTACAAGACGCGGCGATAAAAAAGAAGATAAAGAAAAAAAATTAATTATGTTTTTGACAGTGTATGAGTATATTTTAAATCGTTAACGAATGTATGGCTTTTGTTTTGTGTTGTAAAAAATATCAATGGGCATGCGTACAAATACTTATCGGTATGCCGGTGCTTATAGTAAGATGCTACAATAGTATTTTAAAGATTTGAACAAATATATTCGAAAAGATAGCGAACACTTAGTGGGATTGGCCCTTCGCTGGCGGATATATGTGTTCAATTCTATTGTAACATGTAGACTTCCTGTTTAACACGTACACTCAGAATTACGTATGTATGATTAACACCATACATACTAGAACTAATGAATTAAAACAATGTGTGGCAGATATTAACTCAAGGTGAAATCATATTGCTGGGAAACGCCCCAACTTCAGGAAAATGCCTCAGCTGATGGTTCTTGGAGGTTCAGCAAAACAACATCTTACTCGCAGGTCCCACTTCGATGAAATGACAGAGCTGCTTCTCTGTGTTCTTCATTCCTTCTTTTAGCGCTAGTTGTCATTTGGCGCAATTTTGCAAACTCACCTCTCCCCCTTTTTATACGTCTGGAAACCATCCCCGGAGACGTCAGTCCTGTTTGTCCAAAACAGTCATCCCTCGCTTCATATTTTGTATTCTATTGTATCAATTCAACGGAGGAACAACTTGGACGTAAATCTACATCCACGGACAAAGCAACTGGTGGTTTTGATATGTGAGGTGTCGGTATCTCCACCTCGCCGCAGACGAAGCCTTGTCTGGGACTATGAGTATTTGAATGTTTGAATCTGCGCTAGAGTCTTAGTACTCTTTTTTAACCATGCCCATAAGACATAGTTTTTTGTGTCAGAGTTCCTGACTTGTTTTTCTATGTCCATAAGGCATAGTTTTGATTGTTAGAGTTCTTACTCTTTTTTCCATATACATATTATTTAGTTTTTTTGGTCAGAGTTCCTGGCTTGTTTTTCTATGCCCATAAGGCATAATTTTGATTGTTAGACTTCTTACTCTTTGTTTCTATGTCCATTAACATAGTATTGAATGTCAAAGTTTCTGACTTGTTTTTCTAGGCCAATATGGCGTAGTTTTGAATGATCGGCTTTATGCTCTATTTATCTTGGTCCATATGTCGTGATTTTGTATGTCACTGTTTCTGACTTCTTTTTCTATTTACTTAAGACATAGTGTTAAATACAAGGGAAATATCTTGACACCATAAACTGTAAGGCCATGCTACGGTTTACTTAGTGCTTACGATCCCATAATGGTGGAAATCAGGTTATCTAACGCTTTGTTCATAGACCTAATTAGATCTGCGACTGATACCAGTCCCTTTTCTACCAGTTTCTCTTTGGTGTACCTTTTTACGGTTCGCAGCCTGTTGGAGCACTATTAGTTCAGATAAGTGACCCGCAGGGATAGTGTTTAATCTCCAGACCTCTTCAGGCGCCGTTTGTATTAGTTAATACGTTTACAGTTTGCACTAGTTCTAGTGAACCCAAGATTGGGTGGAAGTATAAATATACTATTGATTGTCCAGGCAGTACTAATTAGGAATAGACAAGCCATAATATCTTAACAACCTAGATTCCTGGTACCTCACCATTTACTATTTGTAAAATAATAGTTCCTCTTCTAGGAAATTAGTCTTTGTGTTTCGTAACTCTCTATGGAATTAACTCATGTTAGCTAGCTCATTTAACTACCATTGTAGGAACTCTTTAAACTAAGATTTACTAGAATTTGATATAATTAACTATTTTAGATTATAATTCCTGTATATACCTTTCAGGTCTAAGTCTAGTAATAGCTGGGCTGGATAGTTGTTATGTATTGGAGGTTAAACTTAAATTAATATTGGCTTCTTATATATATATATATATATATATATATATATATATATATATATATATATATATATATATAGCCGCTGTGTTGAGGCAGACACACCTTCGTGGCAGAATGGGCATTAGTTCTAATTAAAAGACTTATTAGACTCAACCTTACTTCTGTTGATTCTTAGTTACCTATGTGTTTACTTTAATTCTTCCCTATTGGGATGTATACGTCTAAGGTAACTGATTTAATTTCTCTTAATTAACAAAGGACTGTTTAATCTAAGATCTATTTAAACCTTATGTAATTCTATTAACTTGTTTGAATTAAAATAAACTGATTTGTTAAACTTTTATACTTCTCTAATGTTTTATCCTTCCCAAACCTTCATTAGATAAAGTTGTAACTGTATTTGTCACTTCTATTAGATAAGAGAAGCGTTGATACACTATAAAATAGGATGTATTAATGAAGCTATCTTTTTAAAACTTTAATCAACATATTCTCTTTAAAAAACTCAGCTATTTGAGTCTTGGTACGACAATCCTACTTTTTTTTTGCATTAAAATGTGGAAAAATTGGGAATATGAAATATTTTCGGAGCAGATTTGCAGCGATACAAGCTGATATGATACACCATAGGGTGTACCTACCTTAATGGATTAGGATTATAAGGGTATGTTTGAGATAAAGTGTATTCAAATTTGTATACAAGGAGATATAAGAAGATGCGGTGCATTATAAAATATACTGTATATAATCAATGTTAGCCAGTACTAACAATAAGGCATGCTAATATGTCATTTTGGGGCACTTGACAGAAAGTACACTACTTAGTACTGTACATATTGAAGGTGTAATTTAAGGTAATTAAGAAATGACAAGTTGAACAAAGTAATACTTAACTACGGATTATTATAAACAAAAACCAAGAGTAAAATCAACAGCAAAATTAAACACAGAAGTTTTACTTCTTTGTCAGCAACTGAAACAGTTGAAGCACGCGGTGATTGAAGTTGAAGTGCAAGGTGAAGGAGGTGAGTGGTCCCATGTGCTTTAACCTCAGTTACTCCCCTTTCCTCTTTACCCAGAAAAGCCCTTTTTCAGAGGGGGAGGGGAGTCCCCTTTCCGCCATTACCGGCACTGCGATGCCCGCAAGTAATAAGGACACTGACAGTGCCATGTACTGAAGGTCCTTTCAGAGATGAGTTGAAGTCACGACCACGTTCAAATGACGACAGGTCTGGACACTTCAGAAAACGAGTTTGCACTTATTTGTCTCATGTCCCGCTGCGGTCTCTTGTGAAATTTGAAAAATAATATTAATAATAAATCGTGCATTTTGCTGACAGTAATGGCTACCAGTGGTTTGAACTAATTAATCTATGAGACAAGACTTAGAGGATGAACTTTAAGGAACTGTATAAGTATCGGTCTTAATCAGTGTAGACATTTGTTAGAACTAAGTGACGGACGGATTACTCTATGACCGACTGAGGGGCCACCAAAGGTTGGCGAAGATAGTGCCAACAATTTATGAATAGAGGGTGTCATGTGGTTAGCACAATGGACCCTCCGGCCATTAATCTCAGTTTTCTAAATGGGTGGAGCCACTACTTCTTCATTCAATTAGTTCCTCATTTTTCCCCATAAGGCTGAATTAACCACACTTCAGGTCCACTGTCTCACAGAAAAATCAGGACGCACCAGAGATAGAACCCAAGACCTCTGGATCTGTAGTCAGCAACTTTAACTAGTATACTACCAAGGTGGTCTGACGTATGCATAGCTAATGTAAAAAAGAAGTTTTTGTTTAGAGGTTTAAATAATATTTTTTATATATTTATTTTAAGATCAGTATCTAAAACCATTATTATAAAATTTAATATGTTTTTATTCTTCAGAAATATATTAAATTTCTAGTAAACAACCATGCTTACACAGGTTTTTTTTTGTCTCAGGTTGGTACCATGCCAAGTGAGCACAGCAGTAGACGCCTGCTCTTATTTTCTCTCCGCGTCTTTTCCCCAAGACTTCAATAGCGACGACACCATCTGTCGGCAAGGAAAGTAATCATTCCAGGCCCTCTTCCAACCTTAATCTCACCCATGAAACAGTAGTAAAAATTACCATGTAACATCGACCTTCCCTTCTACCATCACAAGCCTTCCCCCTAAAAAAAAAAACACGTGGCGTTAGGGAAAAAACAAATTGTAGGTCTACCCCCTCTCACCTTTTTTTTATTAAAAAAAAAAAAGAAACCCTTTCTGTCGAATAGAGTTGACTCGCATTACTTTTACAAACTTTTAGAAAGGTCAGTGGTCATCACAAGGAAAAGTTTCTTCTTTGGAAGTGATTCTCAAATCATACTTCTCATGCTTTCATGAATTAAGGTGGGAGTGAAATGAACGCATATTAACGGAAGTATTTTTGCAGTTTTATTTCAAAACATTCTTTTTGGTCAATATAAATCAAACATTGCTTCAGTGGAAACCTATAGTTTAATTTTATTCACATGATTATATCAACAGTTGTTGAATATCTGTCAAGACTGTTCTGGAATTTTATGACAACATTTTCTCTTCATTTAAAAAGTTTGTCATCTAATGCCGCTATGATCATGACACTTATTCAACAACTGTTTATATGGTAATATGAAGAAACCGGCTCCATGATACAGTGGTCAGTGCACCTGGCTGTTAAATTATGGGTCCCGGGTTCGATTCCGGACTGGTAACTTGTGTATTTTTTCCAAAAGGAAAACTATCCTAACGGACACCAGGATTTGGTTAGTTAGGCTCAAGTTAGGTTTAAGTGTTTCCACTGGTTCCACACTTTCATACTCACTATTACCATCACCTCATCTCATCGGGACATTGAAAGAACCTCCACGGAAAGGATGTACGATTAGTACATTCGGGTGTCCCCTGGGCAACGGTACATTAGTACTGGCTAATCTTGCCACTACTGTGCTATAAATGATTGATCTCAGACGCGCAATATATATATATGTTACGGGTAGTGTGCGAAATTTGAATAATGTCGAGATTGGCCGGAAAAATTCAACATTATCCAAGTGCAGTGGATAAAGTCAGAAATATAAAGTAATTTATCTCATTTTTGACCTTATTCAGATAATCTCGACATTAATCAGAAATACTTGGATAACGTTGAATACTATTTGTAAAATTAAGCACGTATAAATATGGATTATATTTGGAACGTCATTTTGATCTCTGAAATTGAATCATAGAAATGCACTAACACTCGAAATGCCTCATTTTGATTATTTCTTTTCAACTAAACTAAACAAACATTGCCTAAAATCACCTAATACAACTTAACCTAGCCTAACCTAACTAACCTAACCTTACTAACCTAGCCTAACCTAACTAATCTAACATTACTAACCTAGCCTCAACCATAAAATGTTGACATTATTCAAGTGCGGGTGGATAATGTCAATATTAACTGGATAAAGTTCTAAGAACACTATTTAATCACCTCTCATATAACTATCAAAGTATTTTGAATAATTTCAACATTAGCTATATATATATATATATATATATAGAGCTAATAGCTAATGTTAATATATATAGAGCTAATAGCTAATGTTAATATATATATATATATATATACACAGAGAGAGAGAGCTAATAGCTAATGTTAATATATATATATATATATATATATATATATATATATATATATATATACACACACACACACACATACCATGGGAAAAATACTAAATTCTATGTTTATACTAAAGCAATGTTTTATTTGTTTTGGCCACAAAAAAAAGTTTTGCTATAAAAACTCCAAAAACACTGACTTTTTTCGCGTCCCCTACACTTCCCTCTTAAAAAATAAAAAATAATTCTGAAATTTTGTAGTGAGCATATTTTCTATAAAGATGTAAAAATTGTACCTGGAATAGACATTCTAAAATACTTATATTAGTATTACGTTTTAATTTAATTTTTACCTGTGGAAAGAGATCATTCCAGCCAAGTAGACGGTAATTTCTGTTAACTGGTGTGTATATATACTGCATTAGCTCTTTAATCTTTCTACTATTGTTTATTGAGTTTAATATACCTTAAATAATAAATTTAAGCATGTTTCATGCTAATTTTATTGTTTTAATATTTATATAAAAATGACTTGACACTTTAATAGTTTAACTATTCTTAGCTAAAGGACTTTGCCAGCATTATTTATTTATAACTCGAATGGGGGCTTGAAAATTATGCAGAAGAATTATTATTTTAGGCAATCACAATTTAGGACTATAAATACAAGAAAAAATATTTAATTTTGAAAAAATAAATATATAACCAGTAAGCCCTTGCGAAACTTTCACACATTCAAACTTCCCCTCCACCCATCCACCCACCCAAAAAATTTAGTCTTTTGTTGTTGGGTTGTTGAAATTAAATACTCAGTGAAGTGTATACACAAAATAGCAAAGAGAGTTTATTTTCGGTAATTGATATAAAAATATTGTTAGTATTTTTCTTTTAACTTAAATTCTAAACAAACAATGTGTTTTAACGTAAACTGAGTATTCTGTCAGAAGTCTGTAAAAAATCCTATCCCCTGATACCTTATTCTTCACTGTAGGCTTTGTATTAGTGGAGAAAAAGGGATGTTGACAACATAAATAATATATAGGATTATATTTAATTATTAGGTAATGGTTGTTACACCCGCCTTGGTGGCGTAGTTAGCTAACGTGCAAGTTTCACGTTGAGCTAGACTGCCGAGGACGGGGAGATTGAGGTTCGAATCTCGTTCGGGTGAACTGGGGTGGTTTTTCCTAAATAGTTTTTCACTCTCTTTAAACACATATGCGGGTTCACTTCCTCTACATTCAACCTTCCCGATTCCAAGCCCATTAGCGTAATTAGTACTTAAGCGTACAGCCCGAATGGTTAGTAAAACGCGGTTCTAAAAAAATAGTTGTTATATTATTTCTTACGTTCATTTATAATTGTTTATAAGTAATTGTTCACATTTGTTGACTTAAGGTTGGTACAGAATTCTATTTTTATGTGACCATATCGAGGAAAGAAATAAAGCATAATTTGGATATTTTATATTTAATCTTTTGCATTTCAGATGTTTGTAATATATTTGTGTGATTAACATTCTTTAATTCATTTTTATTGCTAAACTTCCTCGGAACCTGCGTAACAGTTGATAGGACGCCGTGGACCACCAGGGGTAAGAGTACCACACTTTGAGAAACACTGGTCTAGAGGACATGAAAGGGTGGAAGGTAGGATAATGGGGGTTAAGAGGAGTACATCAAGTCATACACTAATTAAATTAAGAGTCTAAATAGTAAATATGATGATGGAAATGGTGCAAATAATAAGTTTATCTAAAATATTGTAAGACAACCGTTAAAAAAAACACCAAGTAAGAATAAAAATGTTGGTATAATATTAATCTTTGAAAATATTATTTACGAATCTGATTCTTTTAAAAAAGTTATATTAAAATATTAACTCCTTGGAAGAGACGCAATTACAGAGAAGTGGACAGACAAGGGATGGAAGAGGCATCTTAACTTTCTCCCCCTCTTTTTCGTTTACTCACAAATTTGACGTACTAATTTTAATGTAGGCCTACACGAAGGAAGTAACTGTGAAAAGTTTTTTTTAATGTTTTAATTTCTCGCTTAGTTAACCAACAAAATAGCATGCCATACTTTTTAACCTCAACTGAAATGAACATCTCTGGAGCAAATCTTGTACCGTCTGAGAGATTGCGAAGTAAAAAAAAAATAATTATACCTCACAAGAGCGTGGTAAAACTTATTTTTAAATTGTGAAACTCGACAAAATGTATATAAAAAAATCTTATGAAAATCTAAGTATTTTTTAATTAAAATGAAGATTAAATTTGTATGCAACAATATTATACAGTATGTAACGTAAAAATAGAATTTATTAGAAGAAAAATCGTTAGCTCTAATTTGTTTTATTACTATGTTTTGATAAAGAGCTACCAACGATAGTTTTTTCTAAAGGGATGGGGGGTAGAGGAAGGTACCTTAAAGAAGATGCACCTGTATTATAAAAAAAGAGGAAAAAAATAATTGAAAAGCACAAAAGGAAAACACTTCCGAGTGCATCAGGCCAGAAATAAAAACAATATCTACATATTAACAGTAATGCGAACATAACACCTTAGATCGATCAGCTGCCGTTGCAAGGATTGGAACTTCTAGTTAACTTTTATAATATCAGTAATTAACGAGAGAGGACCCGATACAGTGGCCGAATGGTCACTGGCGTCGGCTACCAAACATTTTAGACTGAAAGAACCCTCGCACCAGGACAAATTACTTGCTGGAGCCCTCGTACATTATTTGTTACACTAATTACTTTATATTCTGAAAATTGAAAAATGACACCTGGACACGGGAATCGATTCCAATGTCGAGGCGTCATTTTTAAATTTTCAGAATATGATATTTAGACGGAGTTATCTTCACTAAAATACATACATAATAGCTTTGGCTATTTGATTCACTAATTACTTTACATCCATTGTTGTTTCCAGCCTGTTGTCTGGGTCAGTTGTTTTATTCGTCATATTTTTTCACTACCGGATTGTTAAGCTTGTTGTAGCTTCATATGCTTTATAATCTAACTTAAGACTAGGACAAGCACAACCAAGCACGGATTCAGGGTTGGGGAGGAGGGGGGGGGGAGGTCAAAGAGTAAGTTGATCCCCCTGTGAAAGTTAGAAAATTAATAAAAAAAACAAAATGAAAGTTCAAATTTTAGAAAAAAAAAATACAACACAGATATATTGTACAATTTCTTAGCTTCTTACGCGCAGACACCTCTTAAGCCGGGCCCATATGTGTGTTATTCGTCCAAATTTAATCAATTTTCGATATGACTTGCGCATGTGTGGAAAAAATATTCGTTTTCATGTACAAATATTTGTCATGCATAGCGAGTAACGAACATTGTTGCGCATAGAGATGATAAACTACCAAACATCAAAGAAGACTAATAATCGCCGAGAGCAGTTCATCCACTAATACCGAATATAGAGTATGTGTGGACAGCAGGAGCGACGGAACTGTGGGGGACTCTGCCCCCCTGGAAGTAATTTGCCCCTCCCTGGAATAAATTACCCCAACCCCTAGATATATTTCAACTCCTCTGATATTATCGAATATGAAGCTGAAAGATGGCCTTAAATCAAATTCCAAATGACTTTTAATTGCATTCTATTGTCAAAAATTTGCCGGAGAAGACCACTTCAAAAACTACTAGACTATAGCCATCTAACTGGCAGAAAAAGTCATGGAAAGAAAGAAAACTCTGAATAGCTTCCAAGATCATCCAAATTTCAAAAATTTCTAGGGGAGGACAATTTCAAATAGCTTTTAGATGCATATTATTTGGAAGAATTTTCAGAAAAGGACCACCCCAAATAGCTTAGTTTCTGAAATAATTCAATTTTCAAAATTTTGTCAGTGAAAAACCACTTCAAAGATTATCTTCTAGAGGTACCTAATTATCGTAAAACATTAAGGTGAGGATCACTCTAAATAGCTTCGAGGGGCAATCAAATTTCAAAAATTTCTAGATGAGGAACACTTTTAAATGGCTTATAAAAGAATCTGATTTGAAAAAAAAATCAAGGCTAAAACTACTCATAGCTTCTAGAGAAAACAATTAAAAAAAAAAATGTTGAAGGATGGCCACTCCAAATAGTTTATAAAAACTATCTGATTTTAAAAAATTGGGAAGAATGCCCAGGGTTTAAAACATATGTAAGATCAAATATGAATGAGAAACTATTAACTGACTTTAAACAGAAATCTAACATTATAAGTAACTATGGTATTTATAATTATGACCCCTCTATTAAAACGATCTGTATCTGCCCCTGGGCACAATATCCAGTTCCCGACCGTTAATTATCAATGTGAAAGGGTAAACCCACATTTGACCAATGATACATTTTTCGGTCAAGCTGGGAATCGAGCCTGGGACCCTTAGCTCCTCAGTAAGCTGACACGCTACCAACTGAGATAAGTTGTCGGATCCAATTTTTTACATTAATATTCAATAAAAATTGTTTACATTTTATTGTTATGGAAATACAAAACAAAAATCTATTTGTATTTTTATCCAGCAATAACTGCCAAATGCGTGGACCAGTTTTAACGAAATGTATAAAAACATTATTTAAGACTAGATAGAACAATGTAATGCATGGTTTTAAAATCTGGCCATCCATTTCATTATTGTGAACGTTAAAAAAGTTTTGCATTTAATAACTCATCTCAAGTGATTTGATTTTATAATTCTAAGCAATCGATCGAATTTTAGATTTAATGTGAGACTGACGTCTTAAACTACGTCAACAATGGCTATTCTCTATTAATATACTTAATTGTTTTTTTTTATCTAAATTGACCACCAAGGAAAAATATCTACTTTGAATCCAAGTAGAAATTTTAGGAAATATTTCATCTTAAAGTACAAATATAAATCTTAAGACTGCAGTAAAGATAAGAACATGACATAATCTTAAAATTATATAATTAGCATTTTTAAATGTAGGGAGCGAGGTTCATATAAATATTAGTAAAATTGGTTCAAAATATTATTTTAGGCCTAATTCAGAGTTTAAATAATTGGTTAGGTCAATCATAAAATTGGAAAACCCCATATTGATTTTCAGATGTTCAAAAACAATTTAACATTATTATTTCTCATAAATCATTATGATGAATAAACTATTACAGTTTGTATTAATCAACGATGCAAAACATAATTCAAGAATATAAGTAACTTTACTAGCATTCAAATAAAGTTCTTCCTATGAAAATCGGACTGTGTCTTCCTACATTTATTTGTGGATTACTTTTTATTTTTTAGTAAAATAAACCCAACACATCTTACGACAAGTGGATACGAATCATTCCAGACGAGCCACAGATAAAACTGAAAAACAAAAGTATTACTTATATTAATACCAATTATTTTATTCCAAGCCAAGCTAACCAAAATTAATTTTGCTCTTCAGTCATATGCCATTTTAATCCCAAAATAAGTCTTCCACACTTCTTCTTTTTTAAATATATTTTTACTTACAAGATAAAAGTTATGTACAACAACAAACAAACATTAAAAAAATATATCTTGGTTTGTGATTTATATATCATTATGAAACATAAAGATTTTTGGCTTTTGTACCGCTACTTCTCATTACAGTTAGCTCTTCCTCTACTTGTGGTCACGTTTTTTTAATGTGGTTTGCTATATCATAATCCTTTTCTCTTTGTTTGTGTTTTGTTTTGTGTCTTCCGCTCGTCTTCTTCCTCTCACGAGCCTTCTTTATATCCCCCCCTCCCCCGCTTTCATTTCATCGATCTTCTTTTGTACGCACCCCAAACACAGATCTCAAAATATTAAAAAAAATTGTTTTTTGTTACGTCACTTTTTAATTTTCTCTCATTATCTTTTCTCTTCGTATCCTTCAACTTTCCAGTGTGATCACAGAGGCAAAACCAAAGTGAATGAAAATGAGAGGAAAACATACTCAATGTAATTTCTGCACATGTTCTCTCTCTCTCTCTTATTCTCTTTTCCTCCTCTACCGCCCAATGTCGAAGGCTATGTGTGTGTGCATGTGTGTGTGTATATACGTGTGAGTTATAATAAAAAAACTGAGATTGAAATCCAAGTAAATAGATTTAAAAAAACATTTTTACACTGTTTACGGTTCACATTGTGTTTTAGTAGTGGACGAAATAGTAGTTGATCAAATAGTCAGACAAAGCTTGGTGCTGTAATTTAATTTAAATTAACAATGACAACCATTTTCATAAAGTCCACAAAATCCTGAATTGTATCCATTCTGAATGGTCTCCATTCAGACATTTTCTTAAACGAGCAACACAAATAAAAAGTCTGAATTGTATCCACTAGAAATATTTGCATTATACCCACAAAATCCTGAATTTATCCATCCTGATTTGTATCCATTTAATTGCGGTACCACTTTTCTGATAGATTGCAGCAGAAGAAACTCGCCTTATTTCATTCCATGTTTACTAGGGAGCAACACTTATCCTTAACTCATTCCGTGTTTACTAGAGAGCAGCACTATCTCTATATTAATATATTAATATTATAAACGAACCCACCTGAACAAAACTTAACCTTTCAGGCGTCAACACATTTTTCATGAAATTTCAGGATACTGAAATATTATTTTTCAAACTACCGGTACTATTTAAAATATTAATTTTGCTATCATTGGAAATTTACCTATTTTGTGTCTATTAATGGTAAAAAAAAATATTAAATTTCTCATAATAAACAAAAAAAATCCTACTCTTTGTGCATACTACTTCCATTATTTCTTTATAATAAAATATACACGTGTACATTTTCACACTCGAATTGGCCCCGTGGCAAAAGCCACGTTATAATGTTCGCAATACTACTATCTGCTTACCGGACCTTTTCATGAGTACTCCCCCACGTTTTGGGAGCCACTTTACAATGTAACCTACTGAATACTATGTATTGCATTTAAACTTTCATAACTTCTCACTTTATCCACTACTCACTCTTCTCATAAAAAATATTATAGAGTACAATAGCAAAACTGACGCTAATTTATATTAATTTACTTATTTATTTGATGCTCTTTGCTTTCCATACAATTTAGATACCATACATACTTATTTGTATATTCCTACAAATACAATTCGAGGAGCACACCCGACAGGGTCTGGCCTGGCAAACCAACGCTTTGTCAGCCAGGGAGAGAGAGGCTTCCCCGTTGATAATATTAGGCTACTTTAGGTACTTGGGAATCCCCTATCTATCTCGCTTCGAGTAATGCAGTACCTAAGCTCAGGATAGACCAAACCTATGATAAGCTTATTTATATTGGTTTTTAAACTAAACCATGTCTCATAATGATGACTGGACTATTTTAATTCTTTAATGAACGAAAGATTAGTGGGTGACATGTCTTATCTTCACAGCCAGGAACACAATATTTGTTGGCACTCAAAATTAAATTAAATGTTCAATTTCCCACCTTTAAACATAGATTGTTAAAATAATATAACCCTACGTCTCCATTTCTTAGCGCATAAACTAGCAGTTTGAAATGTTGTTGTTTAACGAAGCCAGTCAATTTGAATAAAGAAACTCCAATGATTTGTAAAGTACCCTTTTATTATTCTTTTAAAAGAAACACCAATAATTATTTCTCTTTTTTTATATATATATTAACATAGTGAGAGTGCTGCTCTCTATCTCTAGTAAACACAAAATGAGTTAAGGAAAAGTCCTGCTCTCTAGTAAACAAATAATGAGTTAAGCATAGTTTCTGCTACTGCCATCTATCAGACAAGTAGTGCCGAAATTAAATGGATACAACTCAGGATGGATACAATTCAGGATTTTGTGGGTATAATGCAAATCTTTCTAGTGGATACAATTCAGACATTTTATTTATGGTGCTCGTTTAAGAAAATGTATGAATGGAGATTATTCAGAATGGATACAATTCAGGATTTTGTGGACTTTATGAAAATGGATACAAATCAGGATGGCTACAATTCAGGATTTTGTGGACTTTATGAAAACGGATACAAATCAGACTTTTTATTTGTAATGCACGTTTAAGAAAATGTCTGAATGAAGACCATTCAGAATGGATACAATTCAGGATTTTGTGGCTAATATGCAAATAATTACAGTGGATACAAATCAGGATTTTGTTAAAGTCGTTTATTAGCGTAATTAGTATTTAAGCGTATAACGCGAACTGGTGGTAAGACGCGGTGCTAAAATAAATAAATTAGGTTTGATCCCGAGGACAAATGAATTAAAAGTATTTGATTGTAAGAACTATGTAATTTAACCAATCTAATACCAATTAAATTAATCCAAAATAAATTTTCAAATCGTAAAATCTCTTAGTTCGTAGCAGAACTAGAATACATTTCAAACATACAATTTATAAAAAACAAATCTAAATGGTTTTTAACACTATTAATTGTGAGAACAGTCCAACATCTTAGCTCAGTCGGTAGCGTGTCTGCCTACTGAGCTAAGTTTGATTCCCGGGATGGTCGAACAATTTTTTATTTACGAAAATATGAGTTTACTCGTTCATATTGATAAATTAATGGTCGGGGACTGGATGTTGTGCCTGCATTAGTCTTAAGAAAGTTTATAAGGCATATGAAGCCATTATAGGCCTAGAAAGCCGTTAGTGGAAAATATATGACTTGAATAAAAAACTGACCCTGGCCACAGGCTGGAAACAATAATGATGTAAAAAAAAGGCGATAACAGTCCCTTTAATCCCGGCCTGCTTTGACAACAACTCATTAGCCAATACTGAAATATATTTATATTTGATTTACTAGAGGTTGCTGGTTCATATTCAACAGTTGTACATTTTAATAGAAATACTTTAATAAGGTTTTCATAGGCCACCAAGGGATATACAAGTTAGTGTATGTTTTGACAATTATAAAACGTTGCGTGTTTTTCTAAACATATAATCATTTAGACAAATAGAGTGTGTTTTGACCAGTTAAATATAGCAACATTGAGCGTATCAATACATGAAAATAATTTAGTAAAACAAATGATAAGGTAGGGCCCAGTAAATAGAAAATAAACTATACAGTAATATAAATTATACTATCATGACTAAGTAGAAGAATATTTTGAATGTTGTAAACTTGTTCACTTATGTAATTCTTTTAATTAGATCTATTTAATCCATAGAAATTATTAGATTCTGGGAACTTAAGGTGATACTCAATTTCAAAGGACTCATACGTTGCCTGAAAAAGCTTCACTTGAATAACCAATCGGTATCAATACACATATTTCTTGGAGGTCCTCAGAATTTGTACGGTGGCGTTTAAAACTAGCGCCTTGCACTGAAAAACATAAGAGGAATGGAAAGTCTAACAACTTGGATAAATAGATAGTGAGTCTGTATAGTAGTGGTTCAATTACCGAAACGGTCGAAAAATTGCTCAGCGGAGAGACTAGAGTTTACCTTCTCAAATTAAATAGTTAAAGTAAATAATTAACTATCAGTTGAATATGTGTTTGTTAAATTGTTTGAAAGTTGAACTACTTTGAAAGACGTGGGCTAATTATGTCAGCTGTTTAAAAAAATGCACAATTAACCCAACTAGCAATAATTATAAGAAAAAACGTGAAAATTATGTATAAGCTTAAAAAATACTGTACTTATTATTTCTAGAGCTCACATAAAATCTATATATCCTTCAAACCACTTCGGTGGCCGAATGGTATAAGTCGTCACTCTTGTAATATACTGGATTGCGGAGGACGGGAAGATCGGGGCTAAAATACCGGTTGGATGTACTGAAGGTGGATTTCAATTAATGGTTTCCCCCTCTCCCTCCACGTGAAAGCAGACTAGCTTCCTCAAAATTAAACCTTCTTCACCCCTAACACCTCAACGTAATTAGTTCGTATAGTCCGGACGGGTAGTAAGATGCGTTGATAATATATATATAGGCTATATATTAGAGATGAAGTTCTAGAATCCTCTATTCCTTGGCTCCCTAAATAATACTTTGCATCACGTTTTACTAACCGTTCGGGTTATACGCTTATGTACTAATTACTCTATTGGGTTAAGGCCACTACACCGCCGAGCATAGCGTCCGTGTGCAGACGTATGTATGCTTGCTATGTTTTAAAATATCGCTCGCCAGCTTAATAAATGGGACCGTTCACACCGTACATTTGTGACACGCTGTATGACACAGCTGCATCGCAAGCATACGCTTGGTGAGCGATATTTTGGAAACATAGCCGGTATATTCTCGTCAGCGCATGCGCAGTGGCCAATTCTTGTGCTTTCTTTCTCTACAGTCATCAACACTCAGCACTGCAGTACATGTGTTTACTTTGACTAGTTGACACGTTTTTTTTTGTTAGATGTACTGTTAGTTTATTGGAGAATATGGAACAATTGAGTGAAGAGGTGCGTTACGTCCGGTGCTTTGGGATACTACCAAGGAGGTGTACAGAGATTTCGGTTTAAAGGACAAAGCTTGGGATGAGATCGGAGTTGGCTAGCGCCTTCCGATAGTTTGTGTCGGTTTTCTTTATGCCATCAACAATGAACGCCAATATTTCTTCGAACTTCAAATGGCGAACCGAGACATTTTAAGGAACTTGATGAGATAGCAATAAACATAAGAAATGATGCTATATTGATGATGGGTGGGTGGGTAGTAGACATGGAATGCCAGCAATAATAAATAAGTAAAATTACTAAAAGGAAAGAAAATCGCGTTTTTGAATTAGTATAGCCCTACAGGACTTGAACTTGAGTCACTGTTAAAATTTCCCGGACCGTGGAAGTATGTCGAATTTTTAAATCGGATCTCCTTCAGAAATAATTGGGGACCCCTGATCTAGTTCTAGGTCGTGCATTAAATGGTTGGTATTCACCGAAAGATTCCCGCTTCGTATTTATTGGGTAAAACCATTTTGTTCTTTTTGTTGACGAGTACAATAGAACTAGTTCATCATCACTATTACTTGAATCGTCATCTAACCAGGGGACACTGGTTAAGAACCCACGCTGAAACCATGGCACTCCGGAGGACATTCTGAATCACGCTGACACAATACGATTTGTGTAGTTCCGTCAGCATAGCTTGGCGGTATGAATTGACACATCACTGACATACACGCACCCCGGTCTGTAATGGCCTAAAGGTATTGGGGAGGTTCAATATATATGAAATTAACCCGCATTTGCGTGAAGGTAGAGTGGAAAACCATTTAAGAAACACCCCCCCCCCCAAGTTCATCTGAGTGTAATTTGAACCTCGATCTCCCCGTCCTCGGCAGTATAACTAAACACGAAATTAGCACGTTAGCTAACTACGCCACCTAGGTGGGTCGACTCCCTAAAATTCTATGGTATTCGAGAATTAGAGATTTGTAAAACTTTCAAAAGAGTTTCTCGGATACAAAGACTTGACTTCAAATAACATAGTTATATAGACTTGTGTGGTTGTGAGAATAATAAAATCACAATAAAAAAAGGGACAAAATTCTATTATTAAAATTAATTCACTAAATAAGTCTTCTATTTGTTGGTTAATAACGTAATAGACATGACAAACAACATATAATTTGTCAGTGGCAGCAAGGCTTAGACAACATTATTTTTAATCATTTGTACATTTGTAAAGATTTAAATTGCACATTAATGGTAAAAATTAGAGGATTTGAAATAGGAATCGGTTAAACACAAGCATATAAAAATGATTTCTTCTATGGGACAAGTTTAGATATTACCTCTTGAGTATAGCATCGATATTATTTAGCACCGACCGGAATAATGAAGGCCTAATTTCTACCCCTCTGAGATTCGAACATAAGTCTTTTGAAAGGATTTTTTTTCAAGACAAAGCACACAATAAACGGATGCTATCGAATTTGATTTACATTCGTACACGGAAAATTTGAAAGAAGAATTCTAAGGAAGAACATAACTAAATTGACTCTGTGACGGTGGTGTAAGATAAATTAAATCTTTGTGTCTTAGAGCACCACCTTTATAATGACCGGGGCATAGTACAGATCAGAGAGCCGAACCATAACTAGAACCAAAATTAATCATATAAATTTAACAGTTATTTTTAATCAGCTGGAACAGGAATCCTAAAAATAAATTGCCAAGAACCAGAGCCGGAATTGGAATCGATATAAAATTTAGGTTCATGGAGGTTCTTAGATTAGTATTTTAAATTGAATTTTGTGCCCATCTTTCTTTAACTTGAATTTATTTTGAAATATTTGATATTTTTATATCCTGGGATTGTTGGTCAAAGTCTTATGTCTTATTTTATATCACATATATATATATATATATATATATATATTATATATTTATTTATATAACTTTTAATTTACCCGCTCTGGTAGTTGAATGGTATAAGAGAATATGCTACTGAAGAGCGTGGGTACATAATAGCTCAAGAGAAAAGTGGTTACAAAAGAGCGCAGTCACATAATAGCTCAATCCTCAACTGCCGTAAAAAATCGAGTATTTGTTTCCTTAATTTTGTTTGCCAGGAATGCGTAGGTTACTGGATTGAACAGCTGTCCAACTTTGTCCTTGAGAATGTTAGAAATATAATGGTCCTCTAACCTCACCTGACCTAACCTAACCTAACCTAACCTAAAAACTCAATGCGAGTAACTTGAAAGTTAAGGCTGGTAGCGCAATCTGTACAATTATTAACCAGTTAAACAGAGATCCCCTTGTGCTGTTCTGGCTAAGAGAGAGGTTGCTTACTATAGGTCATGAAACACTAGCACTACCTGTACAACTGTACACTTGCGGTGTTTTGTACCAGCTCTATATTGGAAATACAAGGTTGCGCTGTTTTGTACCCGCACTCTTTGGGGCTGCAACCGTTCTAAGGCAGGGCTATTCAATTAGTTAACCAAGCACTCCAAAAAATCATAATATTTGGCGGGCCAGACATTTAATTCAATCCGGCAGTAATTGGAACGTTATTAGATTATACTTTTGTAGTTTGAAAAGGAGGGGGGGGGGGGGGTTGAAACATAATTTGATATTAAATAATATAATATTGATATATTTAAGTGAAATTACAAAATGTAAAAGTTAAATTTTATATATATGTAAAAGTTAATATTATATATATATATATATATATATATATACAGCATTATAAATAGCAATATATATACGTACCTATTAGTCGACTCAGTACTAAAATGACGATTTTAATAATCAAGCTTCCTTTTCTGATTACTCAAAGTAAAAAGTGCCATTCTTGAAAACTTACAAGAAGACTATTTACAAGCAAATCACTCTATTACTATAAACAACGCACGAACAATAAGCCAGGCCTGATTACCAAACCCTTCCTTCACCTCTGGCAAGACATCTTGTGAATGTGAGGAATGCCAGGCCTCCACCGTGGTTCGGATTCCACGTTAAACTGTAGGTCCTTCATTTCATCTCACAATCACCCTACCATTACACATTAGCGTAAGTGCGTATAACCCGAACGGGTTAGTAAGACGCGGTGCTAATAATAATAATAATAATAATAAAATAATAATAAGCCAGGCAAATATCAACTGGCGAGACTTTGGTTGCTGTCGAGTGGAGGGGAGATAGGTGTCGAGTCACTCTGAACCACCCTCTCGCCCAGCCACCTGCATCGTTCAAGGACAAATACAATATGTTATATAGCTCAGCTTTTAGGAGGGCGCTTGGAGGGAGAGATACCGGCTTTAGAGTGGAGGAAGCACATCGCTAGAGGGTAATCTCACACTCCCTTGTAAACACACGATGTTGGTGGTGCCAAGGATCGAGCCTTCGAGTAAGGGTAATGCCAGTCTGGAGCGAGCGACAAAGCGCGTGCGCTTGAAAGATATATAATTGGTCCTATTTTTCTAGAGCGTGAGCTCAAGCCGGTACAGTCTAGTTTACAGGTGCTGGGCAACATTATTGTATGTTGGTTCATTGAGTACTAGGAAAACTTCTCAATTTGACATGATATTCGACTTTTTTTATAACTATCGATAAATTTAGCACACTCGCTACTACCGGCCTAATTTAATATGTAATATTATAGACCATACCTGTAAAATTGATAATAACACTGTGCTTGCAGCTTCCCCCACCACTGAAAAGAGAATGAATATCTCTCTGGCCGTTCAAAGTCAGGCGCCTCTACATACCGTCTGAACTATACGACGCTTCTGCAGTGATACAGTAAAGTTGGACTTTCAATCCGCGGGCCAATCTGTGGAGCTTGGCGGGCCGGAATTGGCCTGTGGGTCGCCAATTGAATAGCCCTGGTCTAAAGTTTCACTCTTGCAATAGACTAAATTGTTGATGACAGAGATATCATGGTTCGAATCACGGTCGGGTGTACTAAAGGTGGTTTTGCCTAAATGGTTTTCCACTCTCCCTAAAATGCGGGTAGACCTCCTATAGATTCAACTCTTATTACCAAACACATTCGCTTAACCAGTACATAGCCGTGTAACCCAACTGGTTTAGTAAAAAGCGGCGCTAAATAACCTTTAATTTTTTACACTCTTTTTAGTGTACGAATTTTATAATGGTAGTAGAACTGTTAAATAAAATATTAAAAGTAATCGAAATCAGAACCAGAATTTAATTAAGAACAAGAAATAACCAGAATATGTAGTTTTATCTAACCGGAACTTAAAAATATTTAATGGAAGATTCAGAAAAGGAACCAAAACCGATACATATTTTGGTTCGACTCCCTGGTACAAATACAACCACCCTTTGCTTCCTAAATATACAGGTAATATTTCTAATAACAATGACAAACACATCCTGGGTGGTTTCTCTAATGAAAGCCGTGCAAGTGCTACCCCCTCCTGTCCTTTTCAGAGATTGTCTTCACAATGTCACCGCCACGTGTAATCTCCATATGTATTCACAGGTAACTCGTATTCTATCAGGACTGTATCATGGAAGAACGAGGTAAGGAATGTATTCGTCTGGAGTTAACAGGATTATCCAACAATAACAAACCAACTTTTGGCACTTATGATCCCAGATTATCCCACGGTTAACACATCACTTAGGTAGGTAATACATACAGTTCATCTCGAACCAAGCGTCAAATAGGGGTGAAATTTTAAGTCTCGTTCTTTAAAAAAACATAAAACAAAAGTTCACTTGAGACCAACTAAACAGTTTAAATAGGGTAATATATTTATTAACAAAACAACAAAATAAAAACCCACTTTGGTGGCTGCATGGTATAAGGCGTCTCTCTCAAACTAGATTAAACTATCAATTACAGTGCAATAGGGTTTTTTAATCCCGGTCGGGAATATTGAGGGTGAATTTTCCTAAATTGTTTCCAATGCTCCTTTCAGGAAAATTTGGGTACAGTTCCTCTAAATTCAATCTCTCTCTTTCCTAAAACATTAGCGTAGTTAGTACTTACGCGTGTAACCAAACGGGTAACAAAAAGCAAGGTGTTACAAACAATTTAAAAATTATTATTTTAAAATATAAAAAGCTAGTAAAATTATCCCAATTTCTTTTATGTAAAATGAAGAATGTAGAAAACACCACTTCAATACGTTTTCTGGTTCGAGTGTAATATTTTATTTTATCTCCCGGTTAATCCACCCGGACTTTAATAAAAGTTCTAGAATTCAAAGTAAGGCTGGTAATGTGTCGGTAAACAATTAGTGATTTTTGTTTCAAAATGTTTGGGTGGGAGTGTAGAGAACGCGATAAAAGCGCAGTGTTTCTGCAGAATTTATAGCAATTTTTTTTTATTTGGCTAAAATAAATAAGATAAGGGCTTCAGTACAAACATAAGAGTTTAATTTTCTCCACATGGTGATATCAACAGTTATTATATTATTATTAGCACCGTGTCTTACTACCCGTTCGGGTTATACGCACTTATGCTAATGTGTAATAGTAGGGTGATTGTGAGATGAAATGAAGGACCTACAGTTTAACGTGAGATCCGAACCACGTGGAGGCCTGACACTCCACACATTCACAAGTTGTGATTAATACACGTCTTGTCAAAGGTGAAGGAAGGGTTTGGTAATCAGATAAATCTTTGCCGGGACCGAGGATTGAACCCCGGACCCCAGCATAGAAGTCCAACATCTTATCCCTAGACTGCCAGGTCACCCTCATCAACAGTTGTTGAATATATATCATGAACATGGTGGCATTAGGTGAGAAACTTTTTAAATGAAGAAAAAAAAGTTTTCATTAAATTCCAGAACACTCTTGGCAGATATTCAAGAACTGTTGATATCACCATGTGAACGAGTATTAAACTCTTATGTTTTTACTGGAACAATATCTGGTTTATTTTGACCAAAAAATGTTTTGATGTAAAAACTGCAAAAAACAATACCCCTTTAGTTGCATTCCCTATACCCCCACTCCTTACTCATAGCTCGTAAAAAGGAAATGTTGGAGAGTGAAAGTTCTATACGTTTCAAGTGTTAGCTAATAAGGAAGACATATTTTTGAAGCGGGTGTTTATGTGTAGCGAGTCCAGCTGGTCGCTCACTATCAAGAAGAGCAGCCTGCATATTTAAATCATCGTGTTTGACCGATATTAGGAGAGCCATTTTATTTATGAAAATTTATTACTAATTATTTTGTCGTCGTAATTATTCAGAAGTTTTAATATTTACACACAGGGTGGGGAGGAAACAATTAGACGATCCATGCCGAAGAAAGTGATGAACAACGTGCCTAGGTTTGACTGATGTCCGGTGGAGCTCACCTGAGTGATATTATCTTCAAAAAGTGAACTAGTGTAGTATGTAGTTTGCTTTTGTTTAGCTAGTGAATACTCACTTTTCAATTAAAGTATTAATTTTCAAGATATTAATATTATAATTGTTTCTCGCCCCATTCTGTATATATACATTTTTTCACTGCGTCTTAATACCTTTAGTGCTATAAGTATATATTAAATACCCTTATGGGACAGGACAGGGATCGGGAAGGTAGAATTCTAGAGGGAATCTACCCGAATAATTGTTTGGGGAGACTAGGAAATCATTTTAGGGGGAAAAAAGCCCTCAGTACACCCAACTGCGATTAAAACCACGATATTCATGTCCCAGGTAATTTAGTTAAATGTGAGAGTAACGCCTTAGATCACGCGACGACTGATGTAGGTAACAGGGGTAGTACTGTCAAAGGCTAGGTTAGTTTGTAAGTCGTGTGGTTTGATCTATGTTTTAAAACGTCACGATAAATCGGCAAAATTAAATAATAATAGCAACAACAAAATAGAATGAGACGTTTGCCAATCTTATTATTTTTCATCCAAGGCTGAATCACGGAAAGGGTGTAGAAGCGATGGGTGGCAGGGACTGAGGGGGGGGGGGGCAAAGGAGGTTGTGAAGGGAGCTAGTTATTAATCAACCGGCACACGCCAAGCAGGTCACCAGAAACCCTCCCGACCAGCCAGTCGTAATTAAAATGTTACTTCGGGACGTTACATCTGAGAATTCCAACCCCTCTGCACCCCTTTGCACCCCTTGAATTCCGCTCCCTTTAGCTGACCACAACGCTCAGTGGGAGGTGGGAGATTGTTCAAATGACAGTTTTTATAACTCTCTCTCTCTCTCTCTCTCTCCTGAGCTGCAAGATAGGATTATAGACCAGATGCTTGATTCACGGGTAAGGACTATATTATTTATAATTAAATTGAGCTAAAACGTAATTATTTTGTCCTACTACGATAAAAAAAAATCTCTTCAGTGGCCGCATGGTCTAACGCGCTATTATATTGCTGATGACGGGGAGATCGAGGTTCGAATCTCGGTCGGGTGTGCTGAGTGTGATTTTTCCAAAATTGTTTACCACTCTTCCGCCACGGAAATAAGGATACACTTCCCCTAAATATAGCCTTACTATTCTCTAAAAACCACTAACGTAGTTATTACATATGTGTATAGACCGAATGGGTAGTAAGACGTTGCGCTAAAAACAATCAGCTATAAGGATCAGATAATTATACATATATTTAAAACTACGAGATTTTTTACTTTTAGCACCACGTTTTACAGCCCTTTAGGGTTATACACATATGTATTAATTACGCTAAAGGAATGCCAGGTCTCCACCGTGGTTCGGATTCCACGTTAAACTGTAGGTCCTTCATTTCATCTCACAATCACCCTACCATTACACATTAGCGTAAGTGCGTATAACCCGAACGGGTAGTAAGACGCGGTGCTAATAATAATAACAGTTAGGAAAGTATTTAATATATATTTTTAAATTACTTACATATAATTATTTCATAAATATAAAAATACTTATCAATAGAAAAAATCAATCGTTTTTCATTTTTACTTTGTCACGAGCACTTGGATATAGGAAGTATTGTGATCGTCTACAAAAAAACTCTAGTTTGTGATTTTCATGGATATTAATGTTTTAAGATACACTAATCCCGATTAAGTGGTTTTCACAATGCCGTCTGTCTATATCTCAGCCTAGAGCCGTAACTACTTTACCGATTGGGCTGAAACTTGGTATCTATAATTTTAACAAGGTTCCACAGATTATTATTTTTTTGAATGCGATATCTAATCATAAAATTAAGGATAATTTATTTAAGGGCTTAAATAGATTATTTTTTTCTCAAAATCGGTTATATTGATTTAGACTAAAATTCATTTCTAGGTATTGTCTAACATTAAAAACAAAATGGTGATCATCATTTTCCCGTGAAATGACTGAGAAGGTACTTTACATTGACGGAAATTTCCAATTTATATCACATCTCAACTCTTCAAGACACGAAATTACTTATCACAGTAAAGTTGTAGAACTTTTATTTTTTAGTACCGCGTCTTACTACACGTTCAAGTTATACACTTATGTACTCATTACGCTAATGGGTTAAGGATTAGGAAGGTTATATTAAGAAATGTACCCACATTTGCGTGGAGGGAGAGTAGAAAGCAGTTTTGGGGAAACCACATTCAGTACATCCAATCGAGATTCGAACTTATATCTCCCCGTTATCGGCTGTCTAGTCTACTGCGAGAGTAGCGCGTTAGGCCACACGACCACTGAAGCGGGTTGTAGGACACTTAAAAAAATTAACGTTTATTAAAAATAATATCTTATACTTATATATTTTTAGATATTGGAAAATGTTAATTTTTTTAACATAACTTTAGAACTTGGGGTGTTGAAAATGCACAGAACAAAAAATACGTTTCTGTAACAGGGTCTACTATTTAATGTATACTCTTTGATGAAATGCGATGTTCTTTTTGTACATTATGTTTCTATAACCAACTATACTAGCTCATTTTACAGATTTTACGATCTATAAGTATGATTAAGATAAAGGAGCGAGAAAATGTGTGGGTTGCACAGTACCGTTTAATTTTGTGATGTGCTGAGCCCGACCGCTGAGGACGGGGAGATCGAGGTTCGAATCTCGGTCGGGTGAACTGGGGGTGGTTTTTCCTAAATGGTTTTCCACTCTCCCTCCACGCAAATGCGTGTTCATTTCCTTTAATTCAACCTTCCCAATTCCTAATCCATTAGCGTAATTAGTACTTAAGCGTATAACCCGAACGGGTAGTAAGACGTGGTGCTAAATAATAAATAATAAAAAAAAATTGTGATCGATGTTTTGCTACGTATCCACGCGTCATTCATATAATGTAAAATAACGTTCATAGGATGTATCCTCTCCTCGAACTATATAGAACCTCGAACTATTGAGACTTACAGTATCTTAAGGGGCCCATACACTGTCGAGATTGTCAGCAGTTTAAACCGTGCATGATTAAACTGTACGGGAAATCATGAAAATGTATGAAACAATCACGACAAAATTATCCCAAATAGAATCACTGCTAACTTGATTTTGTTCCGTTTTCATCGTCATGACAATCCTGAGAGAGTGTGGCTTCTGGGCCAGAGAGCTTTCAACCTCATCTACAGAGTTCATAAGCTCCATATAGTACTTAAGTCCTTAATGGTCCTTAGAAATGGAATTTGCGTCTACACAGTCCGTATCAGTAATCATGTTACCATGGCAACAAATAATAAAGTTGAAAACAACGTCCAATTAAACACTTCGAAATAAAGTTTTCTAGACCTAGATGAAAATAGACGAGATCACAGTTGAACGATTACTAACACAAGTAATAACAAAGCGTATTTTTTTTATAAAACGTCCAGGATAGTCTACATTTGAAAGGTACTGGTAGGCTTAGTGCAGTCACAAATAATTTATTTAAAACATGATCTAGTTAGTGTACTTGCTATGATCATTTCATTGGTGCTTACATTTAGATGCGAGCGCACGCTTATTTTGATGTAATTGATAGTCCTTAGCATTCCGTATCGACTAGTCCTTAGACAGTTAAAGTTGAGTCAACTCCTACAGAGTGATAAGGACTGAGAAATTAAGGATACAGATTCTGTAGACAGTGCAATCTGTTAATGTGGATTAGCACGTTCGCTGAAAACTAGCGCAGAACAGAAACGTGGTCACGTGACGTGCTCTAAGCCAATAATAAGATTTCCGCTTTATCGGCGCGAGCTGTTCTGATAAAGTTCAATTATTCATCTTTACTTTGTCAGCTCCGTCTGAGAATTTCGGCACAGGAGAACCAATCAAATCTCAGAACCAGCCATCTCAAATCAATGTGCATGCGCTTTTGACAACTCGTGCGCTCTAGAGCCAGAAGCAAGCAGACAGTTTCGTTAGCCGTTGTGAGAAGATTTGAAATAACCCGTTAATGTAAAGCGTGTTTAACGATGTATTGGATTGTACCACGACAAAGCGTTCTAATTTGAAAACATCCATCGGGAAAGTTATTAAAAATATATGTTTATCCACTAGAAATTAAATATGTTGATAATCAGCTGTTTTAAGTTAGGGTTGCAATGCATCGTGGGTCAACATACAGTGCGTGAATTACTGCGTAACTCAAGCAGATTGTGCTTTCTATTTTCAGTGAACGTGGGAATCAAGTTTTAGTATGGAGTCGATATCTTACGGATTACTTACTACTTACCTTACGGATACGGAGTCTGTAGATTTGGCTTTCCCCGTACGTGAGTGAAGGGCGGTCAGATGTATCCACAATCACGTACGGGATTCCAATTATGATTGAACATGCCTGGTTGGAACAGCTGTGAAAGTGTTAGGAGCAAATTCTATTCGTGATACCCGACGAACGGGAAACTGTATGAGAATCACGAATGGAAAAGATTGACGTCATTCCCGAGAGTGTAGGTGCTTTATCATTAAACGGGATAGAACGACGGGAAAGCTGCCGAGTAATCACGTATGGTTAAAATTGCCAACAATCCCCGTTTGAGTTAGCACTAACTGGAACAAACTAGGTTTCCATATATCTTGTGGACGAACTAGCCATAGTCACAAATTATTAAAAGTAAATGTCAACTTCTTGAAGGTGACCTAGTGGTCTAGGGGTAAGGTGTCAGACTTCTGTGCTGGCAGCCGGGGTTCAATCCTCGGTCCCGGCACAGATTTATCTGATTTCCAAACCCTTCCTTCACCTCTGACAAGACATCTTGTGAATGTGAGGAATGCCAGGCCTCCACCGTGGTTCGGATTCCACGTTAAACTGTAGGTCCTTCATTTCATCTCACAATCACTCTACCATTACACATTAGCGTAAGTGCGTATAACCCGAACTGGTAGTAAGACACGGTGCTAATAATAATAAACTTCTTGAATATATCGGATTACCTACTTACGCAAGCATTTTTATACATAAAATATTAGTGTTAATAATTAATATATTATTATTATTATTATATTATTATTATTATTATTAGCACTGCATCTTACTATCCGCTCGGGTTATACGCACTTGCGCTAATATATAATGGTAGGGTGATTGTGAGATGCAATGGAGGACCTACAGTTTAACCTGGGATCCGAACCACGGTGGAGGCTTGGCATTCCACACATTCACAAGTTGTGATTAATACACATCTTGTCAGAGGTGAAGGAAGGGTTTGGCAATCATATAGATTTGTGCCGTGACCAAGGATTGAACCCCGGACTAGCACAGTAGTCCGACAACTTACCCCTAGACCACCAGGTCACCCAATTAATATGTTCATTGATATAATAAATAATCCAATAATGTTTTTAAATGTCAAATATAAATTTGAATCTCAGCTCGTGTATAGAAATACGATTTAAAATATGTTTCTTTCATACCTGTATTAAAAAAAGTGAGTTGTGTGTGTGGGGGAGGGGGGGGGGGTTATCTTATAACTAATTCACCAAACCTAAAGATATTTTTTTCTTACAAGAAAAGTACCTTTGTAATAATAGCGAGATTGAATTGAACCGCTAATTAGACCCGTTTCTTCGAGGAGGAGTGGGGGGTGGGAAACCTGACAACAAAGAAACTAAATTACCTCGAGCATGGAATTGAATGAAAACGATCAAAGAAAACTTGAGGGAGCACTTCGAAATGGAAATCCTGACAAAGAAAAGGCACTCTCGATTAATTCAAGGTAGTACGAAGCTAGTTAGTTGATTGGCTGAAGAATACTTTTTATCTTTAAATAAGCTGGTTTAGTTCGCTCTAAAGGTAAATATTAATAATTTATTCATGTTAAAAATGTTTTTACTGGAAGGATCACCAACAAATAATCTGTTTAATAAAATAATTTGGTGTATACGTTAGTATTTATATTGTGCTATCAGCTAGGGTTTACTCTTCACCAGACCCAGTTCTTTAAAGCTCTTTCAAAAGTCAAGGTCTACCTTAATCTTTAAAGTGAGATGGAAGGGAGTGCAATATATATATAAAGGGTTTTGGCCCAATTTTTACTTTCTCTCCATAACTCGGAGAGAAAGTATTGTGATCGTTAAAAAAGTCGAGCTCGGTATTTTGATAAATTTCATGACCCTCTGAAACCAGGAAAGTGGTTTTCGCAATGCCGTCTGTCTGTCTGTACCTTAGGCTAGAGCCGGAAATATTTTACCGATTGGGTTAAAACTTGGTATCTGGGGTTTATATAGGGTCCCCTGGAACTAGACATTCAAACCTAAAATTAAGGATAGTTTACTGAATGTCAAAAAGAGAACAAATAGATTTTCTCAAATTCGTTTGAACGATTTTGACTAAATTTTATATCTAAACACTGTTGATGATTATAAACAAGATTGAGATTATTATTTTCTAATTAAAATGGCTTTGAGAGTACTTTACATGAGGGAAATTTTCCAATTTTCATCATTTATCCGCAACTATTTGAGATACAATATATTTTATCATTGTAAAGTTGTAGTACTTTTAAAAATACAAATATATTTTTATAAAACCGATACTCTCTGAACGTATGTGAATATAAATACATTTTAATTGAGTTCTTTAAAATTAATTTGATTCTTATTCTCTTTGGTGGACAAATCTATTTCTCTTTTCTCAATTTTTCTGAAACAGTGTTCCTAGTTCCTAATGCCGTAGAATAAGTAGCGGTGTATATTATCTAATTCATGATCTTTGGTGTAATGTTTCTACAACAGTGTATACACCTATTAAATCGTTTGAAGTTTCACAAATCTTACGAGTTTTTATTAACTGTCTATTTTAAGATAAAAGCGGGAGAAGGTCTGTGTGGTGCACCGTACCATTTATTTTATACTACAGCGCCTTACTACCGTTTGAGCTATACATATATGTAATAACTATGCTAATGTGTTACGGATGAAGCAGGCTAAATTTAGAAGAAGTGTAGTCACATTTGCATGGAGTGAAAGTGGAAACGACATTTAGGAAAAAACCAACCTCAGTGCTCACGACTGGGATTAGAACCCTAATCTCTCCATAATCAGCAGACTAGCCAACTATCAGAGTGACTCCTTGAATCATGAATAAAATATTACTTTATTATATACATTAAGTTTAATTATTTTCGACGTTTAATTATCTCAACATTTCTTGAATATTGGTCGTAGGATATCAAAGAATTTGATTAAGACTATGTTTTTTTCATCAGACTCCATTATGTGCTTGACAAATATTCAAGAACCACTGGGATTCCTACTACGTAGAAAATTATACTAATTGTATCTAATGAAATCGTATTTTATTTATTTTGTACAAGAATCTTTTCTGACACCTTAAATACAGAGATCTTGAGTGTACATTCATTATAGTCATATATGAATACGAATAATTACAATTTACGAAACATTAATTGCAAAACAAGCGTTGCTAGAAATCAAACTAAATAATTTTTAAAAATCGGTGCCTCTAAGTACGATTATAAGAAATAAACTGTAGAGTCAGTCAATGTAGCTAAATAATTTTTAAATACTGAGTTCTGTTCAAATAGGGTGAAATTTATCTTTGTTCCCTTGGAAATCTGAAGCATTTTAGGACACCTTTTACTATGGTATAAATAGAAATAATTTAGGACAGTTTAAATAAACTATTTTTATTATTTTTTTCACCGAATAAGGAAATGTTATCTTTGTTAAGTTGAGCCAAGAACATAATTTTATTTTTGTACAGTTAAGGTGGTATGGAAGGGAACTCACGAAAAATCCTGTGTTTTTGTAGTTTTTATGGTAGAATAATTTTTTAAATTAAATTAAATTAAATATTGCTCCAGTACAAACACAGAATTTAATTTTCTTCACATGTTGCTTTCAAAATTTCTTGAATATCTGTCAAGGTTGTCCTAGAATTTAAAGAACACTTTTTCTCTTCATTTAAAAAATTTGTTAGATAATGCCACCGTGTTCATGACAGATATTCAACAACTGTTGATATCAACACAGGAAGATAATTAAACTCAAGGTTTGTATTGGAGCAATATTTTATTTATTTTTGCCGAAAAAAAGTATTTAAAAAAACAGTCTCTTTCTCGAGTCTCCTTCCATCAAACCTTAAATTTGACCAATATTGTGCGCATTTTTTCAACACCCATGTCACCAAAATGACAAATAAAAGATCAAAATACAAATCAGGAGTATTCCTGGTGAGTGTGTACCTATGTACCCAGTTTGGTCGAAATTCATTGATTAGCTCACAAGTTAAAAATAACAATTGGACAAGCGCCCGCATGCTCAAGACTGCAGTTAAAGGATACTTTTTTTCTTTTCACCACGTTTTACACTTTTGGGCTATCCACATTTTAAGTTAAATAAATATTGTTGGAAAAAGAAAGGAAAGGTCCTGCCATTTGCGTGGATAGAGAACGGGAAATAGTTTTTAAAAACCTCAGTATATGAGGTCAGGATATGACATCTGACCTTTCCCACCGACAAACCAGACTAAATGATCACGTGCCCACCGGTGTTGGAAAATGGAAGGAGATCCTAACATTTTCTTAATGATACGGTGGACGAAAAATGTCTAAAAATACAAGAATACAAAAACCATAGACTATATTAGAATGGATCAATTAGTATTACGAACAGCCTACTTAGCTAAAATCGAAATAGAGTAGAAATTATCTCCTTACTAAGAACGACATTAACCCAATTAAAATTCTTATTAACAGAAAAAAGACTCATGAAGAACGTTTATATTCATCACAATCTTCTCAATTATCTAATTAATAATGTATTATTAGATTTATAGTATATAGTAGAAATTAGCGCCTTACTAGGAACGACATAACGATAACTAAAATAAACAAACTATGACCGACTATTTGACCGTAATTTTTTGTTTTGTTTTAGGAAATAATTATGCCCAATATTTATTATGTGTTCCTGTAACAGAGTTTATTATTTCATTTATGCTCTTTGGTGAAATTTGTTGCTCTTTTATCCAACATTTTTCTGTAACAATGATTATTGATTCGTTTTACTTGTATTAAAATCGTACTTAGGTAAATATTGCGTTTTCAAAAGATTACGTTCGTTTGTGCACTCAGTTTATGGACTAGGTAATGTTTTGTTTCAAATAAGTTTTATTTAAATTTATTAATTGCCATAATTGGTTTGTGATTGCCTATGTTAGGTCAGGATTGTACACGGAAGAACTATCAGAATGATGGCAGCCGGATGTTGAACGTCCTAATTTGATAGAGTTTGATGCAGTTTATCCGTGCAAACGATGTCTCAAACTGTTAGTTATGTAGAAAAACATAGTTATAATATTACGTTAAAATTCTAATGAGCCCCTCCTAGAAAAATGTTCTTTCCACGCCCTTGTTTTGAGCATTGCTTCAAAATGGCTGATACAGTAAATGTATAAGGTGGAAGAAAAGCCACCAAATTTAATATTAAATTATTACCAGATAAATAAATACTCCAAGACATGCATATGCATACTTTGCAAAATAATCTTTTTCGTTGACTTGATCTTCGACTTGATCTCGCATATTTGTAAACGACCTTCGCACACCCCTTACAATCGTACTTATAAAATAAGTTCTCATTCATAAGCTGCGATCTTGAAGGTCAGCACCGTAGTGTTTTTAATCTACCAAAGTAAAACGAATTAAACGGAGCGCAAGAAAAAAGAACGCCAAAGGGGGTGGAGGAGGGGAGGAAGAGAAGAAGTAATGAAAAGCCTAAATATAAAACTTAATTATCACACACAATTCAATCTCATTACAGAGATTCAATTTCAGTTTCTCTTTTCACAGTCTTTTCTTAACTTCTCCTCCGAGTCTGTCATCGTCAACCTTTTCTCGATCCTTTCTCGAAATCCCCCTTCATCATCGTCCGTGCGACATTTTTATTTGGAGGGAAGGAGGAGCAGATAGGAAGGTAGGGGAAGCTTTTAATTTAGGCACAAGAAAAGACAGTAAGTTCTAGGGAAAGAGGGGTTAAGGGTAAAGGAAGCGGGAGGTGAGGATCAGGTCACCCCTACAGATTTACAGCAATCAATGCCATTGTTGTCAGTCTCAACAATACACAAGCACTTCCGCTAGTTTCATTGTTTCAATCGCGACCTAATAATTAAATCAAGCTTTTTTTTTTCTAGAGAGAGCAACGTCTGTACAATACTCACTTCATTTGTTTAGAAAAGACGGACAATTTCTCTCTCTTTTTTTCTCTCAGGTCAGCCAAATTTTTTCCCCTTTATCTAGTACATTTCAATTCAACAAATTGTGTTCTTTTTTATACGACCTCTCCCTCTTTTCTTCTTTTCTTGTTACAGTACAAAAAAGTAATCAAAACGTAGACACATAAGAATCTCGTTAAGATAAATCTAATTAATGAAGATGAGATTTATGTAGTCTCAAATTTACTAGACACGTGTATTAGTTTACAAAATCTACGAGGGCTATATAAAAATGATTCTCGAAATTTTGATTAATGTCATCACAATAATTTTCTTTAAATGTAAAAAACAACGTATTTTTTCTAAATATGGCAATTATCTAGGTATCTTCTAGAAAAGGAATAATACATATTTTAAAACCAGGTTTCAAATGTGAAAAATATTATCCTTTATTATTTATCAACTCCATTGGTCAACTCAATATCATTTAAATATATATTATTCAAGTTAATTTTATTTTTATATTAAAAATGCTCAATATATTTCAAACGGATCCTGAAAACTAAACTAGCTATACAGAAGAAACGTACTAATAAAAACTATAGCCAAATGAGTTCTTTAAAAATAGAAATGGTATTATATAAACATTTGATAATAGGGTTAGTGATACTTTCAATAGATAAGGGGAATCTATGCCACTATACCATTCCACCTCCCCCCCTCAAACTCCTATATATTTTCTGGGTTAGTTATTGTAGATATATATTATATTTACCAGGCAAATGTAACGTAGAAGATAACAAATATCCAAGTAACACAAATTAATTTAAAAACTAAGAGAGGGCTGGAAGATGCAAATATTAAACTATTCAAATAGTTTTTAATCTAAATTTTTTAATTATTCTTATTTAAAATCCTAATGTAAACTCTATTTACCGTGAACACATACAGGTTCAATTTTGAAAAAATACAAAAACTTTATTAGGGGTTATTTTCTTATCGAAAAATCCTTTATCAGAATATATGGTTATTTAATGTATACGAGTTATTAAACACTAAAAACATTGTGTTTACTTAATAATGGTTCATAAAAGGCTGTATTATGTAGTTAAGAGTAAGACATCAATTTTTTTATAGCTCCACTTTCTACCGCCGACTGTTAAACCATTTATTATATGACAAATGTGGGATGTCACGAAGAAAAAGCACAGGAAAATGAAAAGATTTATTATAGTAATTTAACATTTTGTTTGTCATCGAAATGGGACATAAATACGACACATAAACTACTTCTAGAAATGTATTTATCTTTTGTAAACATTGGTCTTTCAACATTAATAACAATACTGACACGAGCCATTTATTGAACTAAATGTGAGATATTAAAGAAAAAAACTCTGTGGTTCCCACTTTACAAGAAATTCATTAATATTAATTTTCGCAGTATTTAAAAAAATATATTTGTTTTTATACAAATATTGATATATTTTATTTAAATAAGCTATTGTGACACAAATCATATTTTAAAAACATTTTTTATTTAACAATAAATGGCACAAAACTTTAATTGTACATAATTTCTCATATTATATTTTGAAATGTCAAACTTACTCTATGGCATTAGGAACTAGAAAGTTTATTGCCGCACTTACCAAATACGCCGCTTATCCCTATCTTGAGCTAGCTCTATCCAGTCCACCTCATTACACCCTATCACCTATCTTGAGCTAGTTCTATCCAGTCCACCTCATTATACCCTATCCCTATCTTGAGCTAGTTCTATACAGTCCACCTCATTATACCCTATCCCTATCTTGAGCTAGTTTTATCCAGTCCACCTCATTACACCTATCCCTATCTTGAGCTATTTATATTCTTTTCACACCCATCATTACATCATATCTCTTTCAGGTCATTCTAATGTTATCCTCCCATCTGGATCCAGGTCTTCCCAATCAATACCCTGAACGTAGTTCTAAATATTCCCATTCGCGATGCATGTCATGCCCACCGTAATCTACAAGATTTGATTATCCTAACAATGTCTTGTACAGAATATGTAACTCACCATTATGTGACCTCCTTCACTCCCTAGTAACCTCATCCCTTTTTTGGACCAAATATCTTCCTTATCAAAATCATGGGATCTAAAAATATATACACAGTTTACATTACACTAAAATTAACTATAAGCTCTCAGAGTTTCTAAAATAAATATAAAATGATATTAGCTCGACTTATGAAAAAAAGGAGTGGAGGAGGCAGTAAGACAAACTTATTGCTCAGATGAACGAAACTCTTACAATATTCGGACTACTGGATATGTGCATGTTAAGAACAACCTCACTGAGATTACCTGGTTGTCATAGCAACTCGATACATTATGACTTACACTGGTAGTTAGACAGCAACAACAATCATTATTAGGGGAAAAACATAATTACACATAGATAAACACTTCAATATTAGTGCAGTAAATATATTAGGATAGACATGAAATTTAATAAAAAGAATGTTTCATATCATTTGTTGGAGCTTTCATGAAATCTTAGGATAAACAACATCACTCCGATAACTACAATTCTAAAGTTATATTTATATATATATATATATATATATATATATATATATATATAATTATATATATATTTGACATTTAGAAGTATAAATAAATATAACATTTCTTAAATTAAATTTTAAATCTGGGAATAATATTCACTCAACAATAATGTTCTTGAAATGTGCTGGGATACATCTAAAATAAAAATAGAAACATCTCACCCATTTGGTTGGCTTTCTGAAGAAAAAATCTTTTAGAACATTTTTGAAAAATTAAAATCTTCAAAATAAAGTTAATATTTAAGAGCTTCCCTCACAAACATTCCCAGAACTAGTTGGGATCGAGGGTAACCGTTGACATATTAACGTTCAACTTTAATACCATTACATTCAACTTTAATTCAATTATGATATTTACTCTTATGGTAAAATTCACAACTGTGGATTTATGACATCCTTAAAACGAAGCCAAGATAAAGAACCTAAATAAAAACTCGAATGGGGTCAGCTAACTTCCGCTTGGGACAATTCAGAAACGTAAGATACTGGAATTGAAGAAGTGAGTTCTTGTCAAAAAAGTACACCTTCCAAAAATGTATATTTAAATTGATGATATTAAACTGGAGATATAAGATATAGTGGTCTAACGAAAAAGCGAAAACAGTCCAAAAATATAATAGAATCGGTATAAAAAAATTAACCTTACTTTTTTAAATTGACAGATCACGAACTTCGAAGCTACCGACGTTCAAATGTCAACAAGATTTCCTTTCTCTTGTTTGGTCTATATTATCTTCTTTCTCACATGCTAGTTCCCCTGATTGCCACTAGGGGCGCCAGATTGAACACAACAAAGTCAATAACTTCCATACGCGAAACACTCTTTGTAAATATTGTCCATTTCAACGAAAATTGAAAGGATTAATTAACCCACACGGGTGACCTGGTGGTCTAGGGGTAAGGTGTCAGACTTCTGTGCTGGCGGCCGGGGTTCAATCCTCGGTCCCGGCACAGATTTATCTGATTTCCAAACCCTTCCTTCACCTCTGACAAGACATCTTGTGAATGTGGGGAATGCCAGGCCACCACCGTGGTTCGGATTCCACGTTAAACTGTAGGTCCTTCATTTCATCTCACGATCACCCTACCATTACACATTAGCGTAAGTGCGTATAACCCAAACGGGTAGTAAGACGCGGTGCTAATAATAATAATAATAATAATAATAATAATAAATTAACCCACACAAGAGAGTGTCCAATTTATTACCTCCTATTGTTTATTTATATATTTCCATGTTGTCTTAGATTTGTGGAATGTTCAGAGGCAGTGCTTGTTTATACAGTGGATTCCGGTTAAATGGGGCAGCCATTTATTTGGGACAAAACTCTAAGAACAGAAACAAAATAGGAATTTACCTTGAATTTGTCCCGCTTATTTGTGCCAACTCTCCTCTTAAGAGACCGTTTCAGATCGATGTATCTGCTTGTTTGCATGACCAACTTACGTAGCCTATACAACCTCGTAAATACATCGCAAGAACAAGGGAATTGTTGTATTTTCAAGGGAAGGATGTACAAGTTAGACTTGTTTTTTTTTTTTTTTTTTGCATTTTACTTCCTTTATTTTTTATCATTTGTGAAAATATGCTAAAATTGTTTTTTTTACACAGCCTAAAAATTGTAATAACGCAGCGTTTTGACTAGAAAGAGTGCTAACTTTTTATAAAAGAAGTTCTAACTTTTAAATCCCTTAAGCCAATTTATATAGAAATATTTATAATCCAAAGTTTAACTATCGAGTAATTTGTTATCTACTTAGAGGTTGTAACGCTAAAATATCGCCCTTGTTACTAGGGCTATCTCTGGACGGAACATTGCCATGCCCATTTGTCCCGATTTTCACTGTCATAGCTATGATCACCGTACCTGTATGGCAGTATACTTGCGATAGTGTTCTGCAATTTAGAAGTGGAACGGCCTATAAAGCTAAAGTGAACCAAATTTAAATTTAAATTAGTAAAACAATAAGATACAGCCAATTATAGATGTGTGAAAATGTCTTCGCCCTACTTAAAATCTCTTTCAAAAGTTTCCAAACAAAAGTGTCGAGATTCCGATGTATCATTTTGATGTTAATATCGATATTTTCATTCACAGATTACATTACTCTTTTTCCTTAGTTTATACTGTACACAAGAAAATGAGTAGGCCTATATCGTAAAGGTGGTAACAAACGTCTGCAGAAAAAGATATGACAAATAAATGAATCTGGACAGCAAAGATTATTCCGATTTCTTTTGTTCTAATTTTAATTTCATATTTATTTATTTTTTCTTTCTGCTTGAGAAGTTATAAAATGACATTTCAAGAAAATTTAGAAATTGGCTGCCACATATTACAAGTTCTCTACCTATTTCAATTCTTGTTCAATACGTGGGGTAGATAGGTGAGTCATGTTGGTCAACATGTAAATACGCTGTAGTATAAACAAAATATTAGGTGACAAATTTGAACAATATTAGATTTTTATGTTTGTTGAAAGACTTCAGCTTCTGTGAGCTTCAAACATCATTAATTATAAGTAAGTTTTCTTGTTTGTATGGTTATAGTAATAGTTATTTCTTGTGTTTGCTATTACAATATCAAGGCCCGTTGTACAAAATAATGTTTGACCGTTTACCAAAGGATTTTTTTTTTGCACCGCGTCTTATTGCCCGTTTGAAATATACGCCCCGAAGGGATTTTGTGGTCAAAAAAGGTCACCAAAATGTCAAGAATTTTTGTTCCTCTAACTGAGTAGACACCCTGCTAGAGACTTCATGGTAGTTTTATGTGAGGATGTAATTGCCATCAGAGAGAAGAAACTTGTGCTAGTTTAGCGTATAGGATCATGAATTAGATTTCTTATGATTCTTTCATCAACAAAGCCTTTGTACATTTCTTTTCACAATTTTTCTGCTTCATGCAAAACTTGCACTTCTTCTTTAGGTGCATTAGCACAGTTATCAAGAGATAAGAGTTCTAGACTTTGTTTGGAAAAGGAATTATCAAGATTCAAGAAGCTATCCTTAAGGGCAATACATTTATCACGAAATTTTCTTTGATATGCTAAGTACTGTTGATTATGTGTATCTGGAGCATCAGGTATTGAGCCATTACCTTTAAACTCTGTCAGCAATCTACAAATATCTGTTCCTGCCATCATCCAAGGACAAAGTGAACCAGGATCTTGTGTAAGTCCAATCGCACCCCCTGAGCCTTTCACTGTGGCATTGTTTTGTTCATGGGTGTGATCTATTGCCAATGCCGAGAATGGTCTTAATAATTCGTAAATTACGATTTTCCCAGGACCAAAACCATCATGAATGTCGGGCTAACAGATAATGCAACCATCATTGACTCAGTAGCTTTAAGCCAACTACCCAGTCAATGGTGGCTGTGTTATCTATCTGATAGCTCCTGACTCCAATTGATCACACATTTGTAGTCGATGACTTCAACATGTCCGTTTCAGACTCTGCCTTAAAATACGAGTGAAGAATGACTCTGGGTATGGAACAATTCCTGGATAGCTCAGTGGTCATAGAATTGGCATTATAAGCAGACATCCCGGGTTTGATTCCCGTGTACAGGTTTCATTTTTCAATAAATTCTGGAACATGACATTTAGATGCGACTACAACCGTAACTAACTAATAATATAACTTTTCTATTTAATCCATAAGAGAATGATTATCTTGACACCATTAGTATCTCCTCGCCCTCTGTCAAGGTGTACATTCGCCAGTATTAAAGAAAAAGGTAGCGTAGATAATGTATGTTGCCATACGCCTCTAGTAGAGGAAGCATTCTATGACAACTATCTAAGTATTCTTCAAAATTTTCTCTACTCCTCAGACAATAGTATGGCTGAAACAGGACTTCCACATCAATGATGTAAGTGAGTCAAAATTTAGCCATATCTGATTAAGACTCTAAGATATATTGAAACTTCACATGTATGAATTTGTTAAATGAATCTGATATAACAAATTCTTCACTTTATTATTCTGTTGTGATGTATACCACATGTTCTAAACCATTATGTAGGTCTGGGTGATTTTCAATACATATTAAATCTGCATGTGTAATAAAACTTCTGCTATTATTTTGTGCAGACACACTGCCTTGTTGTAGTGTTTTTCAGGTAATGCTTGATTTACACTACCTGCAGCAACAACACCTTTAGCAACAGCTAGCTCTTCGATATCACTTCCTATCCATCTCTTTCCTAAAGTATTAAGGTATGGCACCTCTGTGTGAAATCCACCTAACACGCCCTTTACGAGAGACCACCTTTCCTGATTCTCACATAGATTTTCTTTAATATATATACTTCTTGATCACCAACAAGCTCAATTAATGGCATGTTTTTGTGTTCCGCAACTCGTTGACACCAATCCAACACATCTTTGACAACTTCTTTGCTTAGTATCTGTAAGTAAGTTTTGATATTATATGTTTCCCACTTGTCAATATCACTTAGAGGGTTGCAATGGTAACCAGTATATGATGGTATATTTCTTTTCACTTAAATCAAATTCACAAGAGAGTGAACAATCACTCAACGTACTATTGCTGCTTTTTCACCGGATTCCATTATCTTTGATTTGGATCAATGTGTACGCCATCGCGGATAGAGTTTTTGGTGACAACAGGATAGGCTAGAGTTGGTCTGACTTAATGCTGTTCCCTTGGTACTTGATCCACAACGAGAAGATATTGGTTGTGCCATTATGATGTTTGTGTTATGACTTGTCTAGGAGCCTTTTGGTCCGTCTTCTTGAAAAATTTCATCATCTAAGTCAACTGTTCCTGACTGACCTGATGCACTTTGTTGTGGACATAATAGGACGTCTGAACCCATTTGATATTAAGAATCAAATAGCTGAAGCTATTATTATGCCTTTTAGTGAGGAATTCTCCATCTAGATATCATATTCTTAAAATTTCACATAATAAACTAGGTATGTTTTAATGTATTTGGAAACAATACAAACTCATTGTGTTGTTTACTCTTTATTGTTGAGGTTTAATAATGAAGTAATATTATTGGCTAGCAACTAAACTAAAACCACTGGATGACAATTATTCTGACCTGAAGGAACTAACTTGCAAATTTACTAACATTTTTACTATAAATAATTACAACAGGGCATACAAGCCTAAAATGCACCAGTTGAGACGGTGTTTCAGTGATTCTGTTTTAAATTCCGCAGATCCAAGTGTTGAAAATGATTTAAAAATATTTCTTTGTCAGTCAAATTTAAATCATTATGGCAAATTGAAACTTTCAAGCAGTGAAGCCACTGCCACTGTGACCAAGTAAAAACAAATATTGGAAGACACCTCAAATCGAATGGGTGAGAAAAGCTTTTCAAAGCCTTAAAATAAAAAACCACCATCGAAAAGATTTCTGCGGAGAGTTTTCAAAACTATGTTTGGAAAAAAAGAAATAAATAAAAACTAACCATGTTTGGGGAGCTATTGAGAAAGACCCCGAGGAAAATTCCCACAAATTTGCAATGCTCCAATGCTGGGCAGTAAAATCCAATTATCTTCTGCAAAATAATGAAGAATATGAAATAGACACAAAAAATTGGAATGTGTGCAAAAAGTATTAATTTAGATCAAACAGACAAATACATTTATGAATTGACTGTCATATTAACAAGATCTCTATTATTGGTTTCTCAGGATATTGACAGTTTTTATTTACGAAAATCCAAAAGTTTGATTGCTTTGCTAACATACATAGTCTATTCTAAGAAGAAAGCCACCATATTCCCAAATTGAAAATGGACATCTTTATTAAATAATCCTGTGAATTATCTTTTACAACATACTGCATCTCAAACATCTCTAGACTCTTGTCAAGAAGATAGAATCACAGCTCAATTGTGGGTTATGGTCGAAAAGCTCACCAATAATAGCAATACTGCAGTCCTGAACAGACAAAATTAAAGTAGTAACAAAATTAAGTGGCCAATACAATTTTTTTTAATCATACATAATTTAGAGTCGAACAGAAGAAATAAGCAAAATTCCAAATTAGGCCTAATCCTCTAATAAAAATATTTTTGATTTAAATTTTTAGTAGAATTCCTTAAAAGTGTTTTTTTTGTTTGTTTTTGTATTTTCTTTTAATCATTAATAATATTTCAGCCAACAAGAGACGTAAACAAAATTCAAAATTAATGATATAGTAAAAATTATTTGTATTAAAATTTTTAGTAAGATTCCTGAACAGTCTTGTGTGTTTGTTTCAGAATCTTCACTATAATCCAAAAATTATATCTCAAAATTTTTAGTTAAAATTATTCATCTTTAATATTATATAACAATTTAAAAAAATGACCTCAAAATATGAACCCTAACAAGACAATAATTTAATGAGCTTTGCCTTCAGAATCAATATTTGACCAAACCAACCATGAGCTAGACTGATAGCTCCAACTTCTAACACACATGAATTGAGCTGACAGTAGTTTGTGTTTAGAGCCACAATGTCACCAACCAACCTAACAAGAATGAACTGTATCAATCCGCTATAAAATAACAGGAGTAATGTGTAAGTAGAGCCAGCATGTCATCAAGCAGAAAATGAGTGGAAAGGATCGCTCCAACTGAACCAACACAAGTGATCTGTAGAGGTAAGCGTTGAGCTGACTGGAATAGTGTGTATAGAGCCATGATGCCACTAAGCAGAGAGAACTCTATAATATTTTTAGCTTGTCTGTTCAGTGGTCATGTTGGCTCTACACACACTAGTAGTGGTTGAAATGAGTGTTTCGGACCACTTTATCCCATAAGGTTAACATTGATCCACCTCCTTGAATGAGATAGATCAATTTCTCCCATAAGAATAACATTGATCTCCCACATTACAAATTTGGGTCATTTTCTCCCACATTGTTTCTCTTAACTGGGGAGGCGTGTTACTTTCTCCCATAAGAATAGCATTGATCAATGGCGGATCACGAAATATTATATTGGGTGTTTAACATTTCTTTCAAGTTTTATCTTGCACCCTCCTTACTATTAAGGTGGGTTATTTTCTCCCAGCCGAATAATACTAAGAATTGTGTATATAGTGTATAGGGTAGGGTATAGTGAATCCTTCAACAAATCGCTATTTATGAGTAAATTATTAGGATAAGTCAAACTTATATTCATTTCTTAATAAACTTCATTCTGTGCCATCTAGTGAGAAAAATTGGTACTTATAATTTCTCAATGTCTTGTGTTAGCCCGTACATATAAGTATTAAAAAATTGTAGCTATCACTACCATACAATAATGTAAGTATACTAATGGGGAAATATAAGGAAATTATATATATGAGAGGGTATGTATACCACATTTGTGTGGAGGGAGAGTTTGAAATGATGAAGGGAAAATACCCTTAGCTTAATAGGGTAGTGTTTGAACTCCAACCCCTTCAACGAATCATACTAGACGAGCTCCACGATTATATCTGCATGTTCACCAATGCATATATAAGGTTATACTTAAAACATATTATTATATATATATATGGAGTCAAAGGTCAAACATATACAGGCCATAAAGTGGAGTGAATTTCTGTGGGGTGGGGGGAAGGTTCAACCATTTGTCCGGAAAGCGATTATAAATATATTAATACTCTCGGATTCTTTATTAAACGGGTTACTTGAACAATAATTTACATTTGATGACCAAGATCAATTGGTAGCGAGTTTTCTTACAGAAAAAAAATGTCTTAGGTACGATTGTCAGTAGTTGAAACCAGAAAATGTATCACGTTTAAATTATATATTTTTGCCACGCCAAGTGGGGACCCAGTGAACTTTGGGATGGTTTCTAGACCGTGGATTTCAAATCAATGCCTTTAATAGTCTTGCTATAGACTTCTCACTATAGATTACTTAAAAATAATTGTGAGCCAAAGGTGTAAAACAGCACTCTGGCAATATACGAAACAGCAAGGCTTTGAATACTGGTCCACTGTCTGCCAACATACTTAGTAAGTTACGAGATCTTCAGCTCAAATGGTTATATTTGACATAGGTTTGGTAACAACATAATTACTTTTATTTTGAAACAATGAAAATTACTATAAGGGGTAGGAACATTGAGAGAATCCCGCATATGAGTGGATAAAGAAATTGGGAAACACCTTTTTGGAATTAGAAATCCCATCTGCCGGTAAAACACCATGACGTGGAGCTAATATCGGGTTTCGAAACCCTGTCGTATGTACCTACCTTCATAAACATGCTAGCTGTTATGCATTGCGGGCCTGATTCCTTAGACAGTGTGATGGTGTGAATTTACATTCTACATTCACGAAAATGCGGTACAATTCATTTCTATAGCTTTGTTAATGTGCTGGTCTATTTGAGCTAGTCATTTTTGTTGCTGCTCCTCCTGCCGCAACCCGATGACTTAGTCCCGATTATCATTACACCCCTCTTATACTCTCGCATGGACGGTAAGGACCTACCTGATCCAGGCTATAGAAGAGTAAATCGTCCAGATATGATTCCCCTGGTGGATGTTTATACCTCTTCTATTGCCTATACTGATTCTTTAGAGGTCTGTTGGAGTATGGATGGTGATAAGGAGTTCCCCATTGGTAAGCTTGTGGTGGTGTATTTTGTACCCAAGTAGTTGACGCATAGTGTTTTCCCGAATTCTCTACTTAAGGGAACTTCATAGAATGCGGATTGTATATCAATATTCCAAAGGTATTTTAGTAATAGCCTTCCCTCCAGACAGTAATGTTAACATTGTTGTCCATATATGTTCGGTCAAAGTGCAAATATCTTGTGTGATTTTCCCTCCTACATTTGCATTGTGTATTCGGAACAGTGGAAACGCGTCCAGTACTCCCATGTCCAGTATTAGTAACCTGTTGTCGATCCAATCCTTGATGACGGCGTCTATCTTCAAGCTATCCCGAGTCCTTGTGAAGGTGTGTGGGGCACCTTCATGACACGCAAGGTGGACTCCGTTGTCGAGGTTTTTGTTAATGATGTGGTTGTTCCACATCTTTGGTTGTAGTTCTTGAACTGCGGGTGTCTGGTACGTGCAGTCTATACGATTCACCTAAACAGAATGTCGTCTTCTTGGAGGATGTTTCTGGTTCATTTCCTAATTTGGGGAGGGGTAATACTTGTTCTGGCTCGCCTAGGTATCTCACCTCGCCGATTTCGTCTTCCAGTCCAGAGTTTATATTAAGTGGGATTCTCCCTTTCTTGATTGGTTGGATCAGTTATTGAGGCTTTTCTTCTTCGTTTATGTTTATGCACATGTTGTAAGGGTCGTATGGCGCTCTACGCTCCACACCATTCAAAAAGTTTCGAATCCATGTTCCTACAAACTATTTATAAGCCTGCCCGGCTGGCGCCAATTAAGAAACACCCTGGTTTACTCTCGGGCTGCTGGGTACCTGAACACGCCATGGCCGAGAGGATGGGTTTTATGTCAATTCTGAGACATCTGCCTTGACAGTAACCTTTTCAAAACGCTCAACTGTTAAATATACCATTGAATTTATATTGCCATCTTTAGTAGAGGTGGCCATAAACTATACTACACAAATATACCCTCTTAAGAACTAACATACTCATAAATTATGTACGTTTAAACAACATAAAAAAATATTAATGATTTAACAAAAAACTCACTATAATATCCTTTTGATCTGGATTACTGAGATTACTGTGTATAGGCTCATAGTCCATATATTAGCAGTGTCTGATATTCAAACGTCTCTAGAAAACAAAGTATTAAAGAGTTAGTTTCCAGACGCAATGCCTGTGTTCCTGGTGTTCCTGGTGGAGAACTTCCAACAAACCAAAGAGTCCTAGGGCCTGGTTGAAGAAAAAACTGAGTAGAGCTTACCTTCCATCCCGTTAGTTCAGTGGTTAGTTCAACACGTGGCACTTCTGCTCGTTCTCTAGTGTAAGGGTTCTCTCCCTCTCACTGCTCCCTCAAATATTCATACAAGTTCGCATCCATGTTCCTACACAATATTCATATGCCTGCCTGGCTGGCGCCAGTGCAGAAACACCCCGGACTTAATCTTGGGCTTCTAGGTACCTGAACCCGCCACTGACCGATATAATTGATAAGAGAATAAATATACGCCTTCGAGCATAAAGGAGCAAACACACAAAATGGTCTCAAAACAAACCCATCAAACACTTTAAGAAACTTATTATTTCCCACAACAACAAAAAAGTTTACAATTACAACAAATCAAAACAACATATCAGTTACAATTCTTGAACTAAACTCACTAAAAAAGCTGTGGTAATTATATCTAAAACTAACAAAAGTTTAAACATAGTGGTTGGACCATCTTTGATAGTTAGGCTGTACTTGCACTTGCACATCCTGCTCCTATTAAAGGAACCAAACAATGCAACAATGTTTCTTTAATTCAAAGCTAAATGAATGCTACTTGGTTCACCTCGGGTCTTTCAACGATGGCTGGTAATATTGGTGTTTTAGGCACTAGGCCTATAATGATTGTGTTAGGTTACCTTACTTTCCCCAGTCCATGGTTTGATAACATTCAACTTAGGAAGAACGTGCCGGACCACACACGGGGAACAGATTTCTCCACACAGGTTTCTCACTGGTAATAATGGGACTGGTTTTGCAAAACACTATTCTTTCCCAGCATGGCGTAGCTACATACAATGATAAAGAAAACATCCCTACGTCACAGTCTAAATGTTTCTGATAAAAATTAAGAGAAAACTTCTATTCCCGTATTTATTTATCTTTTTCTTCGATCACATTTCTACTTCACAGTTCCCAAGCTTAACCATCAACAGCAAAAAATAAAACAAAGAAAAATACTTTTCCTGTTTGGTTTACTTCCCGACACACTCAACAACAACAAAATCCCTAAAACCCTTGGGTTCCATTCTTAAATATTTAACGGAACCAAATTAGTGCATATTTAATAAATAGGGCATTCACACAAACAAAATCAAAACATATATTATAACAATTACTGGTATATACATACTGATAGTAAAAATAAATTATTACATAGATAAATAAATACTACCATACTTCGCATGCCGAAATCTTATGTAGCGAAACGTCATTGTGCGGAGTAGAAAGGGGGAAGGGAAACAAAACACACCAAAGAAACAGCTCATGCCATCTATGAAATGAATGTGGTACCATCCACACGGGCCCGGACTCAATCAGGCCGGCCGCTTGTTAGACCAGACACAAACGCAGGCATCACTGGCCCTTTCACTAGGGACTAAGAAATATGAGGTTTCCCTCATCCTCACTCATTGGAGAACTACCACAGGCGAACTTTCGTATTGAGGCTGGACAAGTTTTCCTCTTTAGACACATTGTCTTTCACTTTTGTTCACACTTTCTAGAGCTCTACCTCTCCTCTCTCTGTCCGAATATTATCGAGGAGGTGTTTTGCTCCGCCATCTTTCCTCTTCTCTTCTAAATTCCGAGTCCAGCTGGCCTTCTCTTTCCCACTTTCACGGAGAAACAGGCCTACTCCCTCCTTGTCCCTTCCACATCTTCCGCTTGTTATTGGCGCCACCACAAGGTGCATGGTCCACAGGATCCTCCCGATAATGAGCGTAGTTAGTAAAGTACACTCCTTCATTGGTAACTTGACCGTAGAACTGACCATCACCCGTTTTAGGCGGGAACCCTGGAGTGGGCTCCCAGAAAGAATACCACACTGGTCCAGGAGTATAACCTACCTTTTTCACAGATACTTGAGGCTGTGGCCATCCAGGTTGAAATCCTGATGGGGAGGATTGGCTGAAACCACGGTTACCCCATTGCTGTGGAAGTGGATTCCCAACATATGACCGCTTCCCTGTAGTTGTCCAGGTGGCTGGATCTGTTTTTGGGGTCTCTGTCCTTTAGGTGTCTTCTTCCCAGATAGCATCTTGGCCATCATACGTAGCTGTTCTATGTGGTCCAGACGTCTCAATTCCCTTCGGAAATCAGTCCCGCCCTCATACCTTAATGCCCCCAAAACTTTCTGAACTTGAAGCGAGAATTATCCCAGGGCCATGTTAACCAGCTCGGAGTCAGTCATGGGCACATCTAGGTGTCTGCTCCTATCTAACAAAATGAAGAAATATGCCTCCATGCTTTTATTCCCGCCCTCACGATATTTCATGGAGTGTAAAGTGGCTCGGGTAAGTCCTTGTAGCTTGGGCGACCAGAACTCCTGACGAAATAAAGACTCAAATGCGGACCACGGGTATACCTCCTACTCTACGCTGGACCACTAGCATGACGCCACCCCTAACTTCGATGCAGCAATGAGACAATTATTCTCTCTCCAAATAACATCTTGACCGTCCCACAGGCTAATCAACACCTTAAGGTTGTTTACGGGATTCAACCCCGTGTGTTTGTTAAAATGAGGCACTTGGTCAGCCATCATTTGGAAGCTTAGACGTGCACCGAAAGCATCTACCTGACCCTAAACGACCTGTGGTGGTGAAGAATCTAGCCTAGTCCCAGCTACCTCGCTGAGCTTAACTACTTCCTGCCGCCCCGTCTCAACCAACATGGCGTCTCTCCTATTTCGGCTTCAATAAATAGGCGTTGAGCCTATTCTTCAGCTTCTTCCTTCAGTATCCGAACTTGAACAGCGAAATGAGTGCAACGTGCCTCCAACCCGGAACCACTAGTTCCAGGACTCTTTTCTCCATTCTGGTCGTTAAATTAACCCGTCACCTCCAGGCATGTCTCGACCTACTCCTGGAACACGAGGTTTTATTATTGGACTAGCTAAAGACGTCCATTAACCGTGGATCGCACTTAAGGGGGATTTTCGAAAGCTTCACGTGTATCATTAATGGAAAGGCGCATCTCTTGGAAGGACGATTGAACTGCCCGCTAGCGTTTCACAGCGCTGCCCTAGCGATCTCCTATTCTGTATGCGGGATGAGATGACTGCTATGTACACAGCCCAGGAGGGGGCTCGAATAGCAGAGCAGCGTAGGTAGAGTCGGAGATCGCGAGGGCGGTGCTCGAGACACGCTTGCAGGTAGTTCAAGCGTCCGTCCAAGAGATGTGCCTGTCCATTAATGATACACAAAAAACTTTCGAAAATCGTCTGGATGAAGTGTGATTCAATGTTAATAAACGTCTTTAGTTAGTCCAACAACAAGTCCTCGCGTTTCAGGAGCAGGTCGAGACCCACCTGAAGGTGACTTTGGGTAATTTAACGGTCAGAATGGAGGAGAGTCTCCTGGAACGAGTGGCTCCGGAAGAGGCACGTTGCACTCATTTTGCTACTCAAGTTGGGGTACTGAAGGAGGAAGCTTAGAAGGAGGCTAAGCGCTTACTCACTGAGGCCGAAGATAGGAGAGATGCCGCGTTGGTTGGGGCATCCGGGAAGTGGCGTAGCAGGAGGTAGTGAAGTGCAGCGTGGTAGCTGGGACTAGGCTAAATGCTTCACCACCACAGGCTGTTTGGGGTCTGGTAGATGATCGTGGTGCACATCTAGGCTTCCAAATAATGGCAGACCAAGTGCCTCATTTTAACAACCACACAGGGGAAAATACCGTAAGCCACCTTAAGAGGTTGAGTAGCCTGTGGTATGATCAGGATGTTCCTCGGGAAGAGAAGAAGCCTCTCATTGCTGCATCGTTTTTAGGGGTGACGTCATGCTAGTGGTCCAGCGTAGAGAAGGAGGTAGACTCGTGGTCCGCATTCGAGTATTTGTTCCGGCAGGAATTCTGGTCGCCCCTGATACAAGGACTTATCCGATCCACGTTACAAGCCATGAAATATCATTACGAAGGGAATAAGGGCACGGAGGGACATTTTCTCATTCTGTTATTTAGGAGTAGACACCTGATGTGCCTATGACCGATTCAGAGCTGGTTAACATGGCCCTGGGACAATTCCCGCTTCGAGTTTAGGAAGTGTTAGGGGTGGTAAGTTATGGGGGAGGGGCATATTTCCGAAGGGAATTGAGGCGTTTGCAAAAAAAAAAACAGCTTCGTAGGATGGCCAAGAAGCCATAATGGGAGAAGACACCTCAAGGACAGAGGCCCCTACAACAGATCCAGCCACCTGGATAACTAAATGGTCAGGGGCCAAATGTTGGGGCCCACTTTCACAAAAATGGGATACCCGGGGTTTCAGCCAATCCTCCCCATCAGGATTTCAACCTGGAAGGTCACAGATACTCGTGGATGTGGGCTGGCTTGACCCCTCTGGTACGCAACTGGTGGCCTCCCATGTTGAAATCCTAATGGGGAGGTTAGGCTGAAACCACGGTTACCCCATTGTTGTCGAGGTGGACCCCCAAAATCTGGCCGCTGCCCCTTTAGTTGTCCAGGTGGCTGGACCTGTTATTAGGGCCTCTGTCATTGAGGTTTCTTCTTCCCTGATGGCATCTTGGCCATCAAAGGGTAACTCCAGGTGAAATCAACCAATTAAAAAATAATTATGGAACTTTATTTTTCAAATTTTGTTTATTTTTGGAAAATTGGTTCTTTCTACTGAAAGGACGAGAAATATGAAATTTCAATTATTTTTAGAATTCCCTTTTTGAGTTATTGGATTCAAAGTTTTGTATTTCGCATGCTTTGGTAGCATTTTAAAATCTTTAAATGGCTCTATCTCAAAAACTATAAATTTTAGAGACGTTTAAAGTTTACCATTTTTTTCAGGATTTTACAAGCTTTAATTTGACATGCAACTTGGCCATATTTAAGCGTTTTTTAAAATTAAGAATATATATAATTTTTTTAATATCAAAATATATTTTTTTTTGTGAAAAATATATTCTTTTTATACAACTTTTGGGAGCATATATATCAAATTTGAAGATGGGATGACAATGGGATCATGTTGTAATAAATAGTTGCATACAGCGGTACGTGTCAAATTCACCCAAAATGACGTATGCTATGCCAAAAGTTCAAAAAAACATACTAACATAGAGGTTTGTAGTTAATAAGCTCAATATGTATTTAATGTTTTAAGTTAAGTTTTAAACCAATATTTACAAAAATCAAAATACTTAAAGTCCAATTGCAAATTAAGAAATTAGATCTATACTAAAATATTAAAAAATGTTCACCATACATCAAGGTTGGAGGCTATTGATAGAGAATTTCTTGCTTGTTTAACAGAATATCAGATGCCTTTGTCATTTCTTCTACAGTCAGTTTGTAAGTTCTCCCAGTGGCAGTTGATGGATTCATCTTATAAATAATGAAGTTCTTGGGAACAGATAATATATCCGCTCTTTTTGGGTAAGTGAACGAAGGAGATCATCCGCGAGGATGGAGAAATGATACGTCCACTTCTTGCTCTATATCATTGTTTGAAATAACACATGCCAACCACCAATTGTTATCATATGCACAAGTTACAAAACCTGCTATTTAATCAAAAGGCACATCTTCATAGTAGGCTCCTACATGAATATTATGGACATCATAGCTTTCACTGTCAGATATTATTTTAGTCTTAACCTTATATTTGCTATGGGGTATGAACGCATGGTACTTTTGTGTACCAGTGACTGCAATGGCATCGTTGAATCTTTCTTCCAAGTTTTTTCTTCTTCTAAATATTCCTTGTAAGGTACATAAAAAAAATTCACTGAGGAGATATTATCTTTCCCCCATTCAAAACATTGGTAAGGCGTCAAGATTTGCTTGTCCACTAGCTTCCTTAGGCTGGCTTAGCTGCAAGCCTTTTCACTATACCACCAACACCGTCACACACTCCCTTGCCATGCGATGTTGCATAGAAGTGCCATTCTGCATGTACTACATTTAAAATCCTCATCATTACAGCATACATTTGAAAAGTTCTTACGGTTCTTGAATTGAGTAGCGGAACCATTAATGAAGTATTTATTATCCTTTTGACAAATTTGGTAGAATTTCATCCATTATATACAAAATGAGCTTTTTTTGAAAAGCGTGTACCAGAACTATGCTGTTTGTGCGTTAGACAGTCAGATATAAAAACAAAACTTTTGTACCTTAGGACTTCCTGATCATTGGTTTAATCTTTGTTCTTGAAATATACAACACATGGATGCACCGTAGCCATGGAGTTATTCCAGTGAAACCCTTGAGTTTCATCTTGAAGCACAAATGAATAGTTCTCAGCAAAATCACACTGAACTAAAACTTAATTTTATAACAATAAATATTTCTTCTCTGAAAAATATGATGACTGCTGTTTGGAAACAAAGTCATGCCTTTTTAGCTTTACTAATTGATTGCAGAAGTCCTGTAAAAGTCTTCTGTTGTTTTACTCATGGTCTCAAAAGTACAGCGATCAACGGTAATCTATTGTTTGTAAGTAACATTTTCTAACATTTCTTCTTCTAAGGCTGTGAGCAAAGAATTTTTAAAAGTACTTATGTTCGGACAGAAATCACATTCATTCATAAGACATAATTTGGTAGGTGGGTTGCAGATTATTTTAGAAATAAACTGTTTGTAAGTCTTAAGAGGCTGGTTTGAACCTGGCAAAGTGATTTTTTGTATGTTTGCTCCAGCCATAATCAATTTGGTATTTTAATGAGTAGTGCAAACACTAACAGAATGAATACCACTTGCTCCATCTATGATTAAATTTTTTGGTCTCATTTAAGAAAATTTTGAAAATCCAATTTTTACTTCAGGATAAGTAGATTTGAAAAGACAAAGTTTCTTTCAAATTTCCTAAAATTAATCTCTTTTGAACATGCAGAGGCTTGCCATCAATATTTTTTCCCGATGAAACGTATTTTTTTCCCCCAGGCATTTGTCTGCTGGTATCATCACTACAATAAAATTTTTAACTAGGGTAGTACTTTCTTCTATCAGTGACTTACGCGGCTTAGCATCTGGGGTATCAAGTATTCCTCTTTCTTCTGTCAACCTCTTTGCCTTTCTTGCTATGTAATTACCAACACCGAAATCCAGTTCAATTCTTGCACAAGACCAACTTTTGGGTAATGATGTTAAAATTTAAAAGCTTTCACTTTTATTAGCTATTTTGAATTTGTCATTAAATTGATCAATGATTTCTTTTTGGGTGTCATCACAGTAACACTTTACTAGGAAATATTTTCCCTGTGGAAAAATGTTTCACTTAGTTTACGTTTTATTCTGTCAACCCTTTCATGGCGAGATTTTTTTGAACTGTTGCATTTTTTTACCACTATCGACTCACCTATTGAAGTTAGAGAAGCATTCTAAAGTTCGAAACCTTCATCAAAATTCATAAATTCAGGATCTTCAGACCTACTATTACCAGGTTTTACAATTCTACTGTCGGTATTGTTTTATTTTTCTATCTTTTCATTAGTCAACATCTCTGGCTGCCTTTATTTTGATAGTTGGACTCTACAACCTGAAAAAATTTTCGTGTCTTTTTTCATATTGTAATTTAAGTATATCATACAACTAGTCACAATTTTAAGATATTTTTTCTTGACCCAGTGTGATTTTTCTTAAATGGGTTGCAACAAACAGTTGCCCAATTTTTTTCCATCTTCCCTTCACAAATAAACAGCAGGAAACAGTACTAATATGACTGATAAATGAAATAACCAATTATGAAAATTGAACCCCCCAAAATATTATTGTAGCCTAGGTTTTAATTACATGTCCACTGAAATAAGTCACTTCAATATGTAATAATACTGAGAAACCGAGTAAATAAAGTACATGGATGTTGTATGTCTGGTAGTCACAGTAAAACTGATGAAACTTGTAAATAATGGCAGTGTTCAGGTTGCTGCATGTGTGTATGAATCACTCCGCTCAGGGCTTGTCTTATAATGAATCACTGTCTTAATTTGAAATGACTTTTGAGATTCATTGTTGAGGAGCAGAAATTTCTTTTACAGTAGCCTATGTAATATCATAAATAAATTTTATTCTAAGCTCAACCTCATAATAAGGTTTTTCATACGTTTTGTATTTTTTAATGGGTCCTACTATAAAAATCTAAAAATTATTTTGTTTTTTAATATTTTAGGGTTAACTAAAAAGAATAATAAATTAAATGAGTAGAAACAATTTTCCCAATTATTTTGTTTATGTTACTGCAGGTGTTCATAAATACTCAGAGTATCAACACAATACATCTCATTCTGGGTAAATACGCTGTTGTACTGCTGTATTTAACTATTTATTACAGCATGATCCAATCTTAAAGTTTGGTACATGTTCTCCCAAAGGGAGTATAAATAAAAATTATTTTAGAAAAAAAAAAAAAATTCGATTTTGAGATTTAACAAAAATATTTTTTAAATTCGTTAGGAGAAATATTAGTTTGTTAAAGATGGTCAAGCTTCAAATAATATTAAATCATGTAAAATCCTGAAGAGAATAGTACACATTCTGCCTCTCTAGGTCTTATTGTTTTTGAGATAGAGCCATTTGAAAATTTTAAAATGCGGCCGAAATCACGCGAATTTCAAAATTTGAAAGCCATTAACTCAAAAACGGAATGTAAAAAATAATAATTGAAATTTCATATTTTTAATACATTTAATAAATATAATCAGATTCCTGCGTTTGTGGAGATCGCGATAATTCGCGAATGTTAGATATGGCATTTTTTCTTTCAGATGTTCACATTTCAGGTTACCCTGATTGCAAATATATGCTCAGAATTGTCGCGATAATTCGCGAAATCGGCGTTTTAGCGCGATATTCGCGATTTTAAACGATGTCCGCGATAATTGCGATTTAGTCGCGATTCTCGGCATTCGCGCTAATATTTTGGGATATTGAAAAATAAATTTTTGCGTAATATTTTGTCTTTGTGACTTGTACATACTTTTCCCGGACCAGCTGCACCTAAATCTTACTTTGTTAATAAGTTGAGAGTAAATTTTTTTGCGGAATAGTGTTTTTTTACCGTTTTGTCCAAACAAAATGTAATTTTTGGTTTTCACTTCAATATGTTTAGTTTACCTGTTTCAAACATTGTCCTGGAAGTCTAGTTTTAACCCAACAAAGTCACCTTAATCACGAAAGTTTGGTAAAAACAAAACCTTTTTTGAACGCTTTTGTCTTAATTCGATAATTTCGATGCAAAAATAGGATTTTTGTAATTCACCGCTTATTCACCGCTTTTGGGAAACTTAAAAACGAAATTGGGATTTTTTTATTCACCATAAAAGCAGGACTCTGAATATAATCAATGTTCCAAAAATTAATTTGTTCAGAGATGTGAAGGTCCAAACCATTGGTTGATTTCACATGGATTTACCCCATGTACGTAGTTTTTCTATGTGGTCCAAACGTCTCAAATCCTTTCGGAAATCAGCCCCGCCCTCATACCTTAACGGTCCCAACACTTTCTGAAGTCGAAACGGGAATTGTCCCAGGGCCATGTTAAACAGCTCGGAGTCAGTCATGGGCACATCCAGGTGTCTGCTCCTATCTAATAAATGAGGAAGTGTGCCTTCATGCTTTTATTCCCGCTCTCACGATATTTAATGGCGTGTAAAGTAGCTCGGATAGGTCCTTGTATCTCGGGTGACCAGAACTCCTGACGAAATAAAGACTCAAATCCGGACCACTAGTCTACCTCCTCCTCTATGCTGGACAGATAGCATAACACCACCCCTTACAACTATGCAGCAATGAGACGCTTCTTCTCTCTCCAAAGAACATCCTGACCGTCCCACAGGCTACTCAACCTCTTAAGGTTGTTTACGGGATTCTAGCCCGTGTGGTTGTTAAAATGAGGCACTTGGTCTGCCATCATTTGGAAGCTTAGACGTGCACTTAGAGCATCTACCAGACACTAAACGAACTGTGGTGGTTAAGAATATATTATAGTCCCAGCTACCTCGCTAAGCTTTACTACTGCCTGCCTCGCCGTCTCCCTGAATTGGGCCGCCTCAAACAACGTGGCGTCTCTCCTAGCTTCGGCTTCAATGAGTAGGCGCTTAGCCTCCTTCTCAGCTTCCTCCTTCAATTCCACAACTTGAGCAGCGAAATTAGTGCAACGTGCCTCCACCACAGCCAATAGTTCGAGGACTCTTTCCTACCTTCTGTTCGTTAAATTAACTTCAGTCACCTCCAGGCGGGTCTCGACCTGCTCCTAGACCGTGAGGTTTTGTAGTTGGACTAGTTCAAGACGTCCATTAACCGTGGATCGCACGTCATCCAGACGATTTTCGAAAGTTTCACGTGTATCATTAATGGAAAGGCGCATCTCTTGGATGAATGCTAGCACTGCCCCCAAGCGTGTCTCAAGCTCCGCCCCCGTCTCCTGTTTCTCCGCCCTCGCTTCCTGTTGCTCCACCCTCACGATCTCCGACTCTGCCTGCGCTTGTGTTCGAGCCCCTTCTTGGGCTGTCCAGAGAGCGGTCATGTCCTCCCACATACAATTAATATTACCGCTAAGCCCTGTAAGTCGAACACGGCTGCTTCTGGCAACATTTGCTGCGGAACAGCTTCTCCCTTCAGTTGCATTAGTAAGACATGTTGTTCCGTGACACCTCCCTCAGCAACTTTCTCATCCATACCCTGGTTCACTCCTTGTTGAGTGTCCATTGTTACCTGCCTGGCCGCACCTTCTTCTCTCCATAATTCCATCTGTCGTGGCGAGTTCAATAGCCCTGATCGATCCATCCAAAGACAAACATACAACAATGACTATATAGGCCTCGGCTGACCGAACGTTGAGCCCCACATTGGTTCGCCACTCTGGTCACCCGAGATACATTGACTTATCCTAGCTACTTTAAACTCCATGAAATATCGTGAGGGCGGGAATAAAAGCATGGAGGCACATTTCCTCATTCTGTTAGATAGGAGCAGACACCTGGATGTGCCCATGACTGACTCCGAGCTGGTTAACATGGCCCTGGAACAATTCCCGCTTCGAGTTCAGGAAGTGTTGGGGACGTAGAGGTTTAGGGGCGGGACTGATTTCCTAAGGGAATTGAGACGTCTGGACCACATAGAACAGCTTCGTAGGATGACCAAGAAGCCATCAGAGGCGAGAAGACTCCTCAAGGACAGGGACCCCAACAACAGATCCAGCCACCTGGACCACTAAAGGGGCAGCGGCCAGATGATGGTGGTCCACCTCCACAACAATGGGATAACCCTGGTATCAGCCAATCCTCCCCATCAGGATTTCAACCTGGGAGGCCACCACCTGCGTACCCGAGGGGAAAGCCAGCCCACATCCTCGGGTATCTGTGACCCAGGCGGGTTATCCTCCTGGACCAGTGTAGTACCCTTTCTGGGAGCTAGCTACAGGGTTCCCGCCTCACAAGGGTGAGTGTCAGTTCTACACTCAAGTTACCAATGAAGGAGTGTACGTCACTAACGACGCTCATGATTGGATGGAGCCTGTGGACCATGCATTTGAGGGCAGCGCAAATAACAAACGGAAGGGACAACGAGGGAGTAGGCCTGTTTCACCGTACAAGTGGGAAAGAGAAGGCCATCTGGACTCGGAAGCTAGATAAGAAGAGGAAAGAAGGCGGAGCAAAACACCTCCACGACAATATTCTGGGGACTGGTGAATCCCTGTTCCTACAAAATATTTACAAGCCTGCCCGGCTGGCGCCCGTGAAGAAACATCCGGGTTTACTCTAGGCATAGTGGGTACCTGAGCACGCCACGGCCGAGAGGATGGGTTTTATGTCAATTCTGAGACATCTGCCTTGACAGTAACCTTTTCAAAACTTTGAATAAAAAGGTACGTTCTACTGTTAATTATACCATTGAATTTATATTGCCATCTTTAGTAGAGGTGGCCATAAACTATACTACACAAATATACCCTATTAAGAACTAAAATATTCATAAATTATGTACGTTTAAACAACATAAAAAAATATTAATGATTTAACAAAAAACTCACTATAATATCCTTTTGATCTGGATTACTGAGATTACTGTGTATAGGCTCATAGTCCATATATTAGCAGTGTCTGATATTCAAACGTCTCTAGAAAACAAAGTATTAAAGAGTTAGTTTCCAGACGCAATGCCTGTGTTCCTGGTGTTCCTGGTGGAGAACTTCCAACAAACCAAAGAGTCCTAGGGCCTGGTTGAAGAAAAAACTGAGTAGAGCTTACCTTCCATCCCGTTAGTTCAGTGGTTAGTTCAACACGTGGCACTTCTGCTCGTTCTCTAGTGTAAGGGTTCTCTCCCTCTCACTGCTCCCTCAAATATTCATACAAGTTCGCATCCATGTTCCTACACAATATTCATATGCCTGCCAGGCTGGCGCCAGTGCAGAAACACCCCGGACTTAATCTTGGGCTTCTAGGTACCTGAACCCGCCACTGACCGATATAATTGATAAGAGAATAAATATACGCCTTCGAGCATAAAGGAGCAAACACACAAAATGGTCTCAAAACAAACCCATCAAACACTTAAAAAATCTTATTATTTCCCACAACAACAAAAAAGTTTACAATTACAACAAATCAAAACAACATATCAGTTACAATTCTTGAACTAAACTCACTAAACAAGCCGTGGTAATTATATCTAAAACTAACAAAAGTTTAAACATAGTGGTTGGACCATCTTTGATAGTTAGGCTGTACTTGCACTTGCACATCCTGCTCCTATTAAAGGAACCAAACAATGCAACAATGTTTCTTTAATTCAAAGCTAAATGAATGCTACTTGGTTCACCTCGGGTCTTTCAACGATGGCTGGTAATATTGGTGTTTTAGGCACTAGGCCTATAATGATTGTGTTAGGTTACCTTACTTTCCCCAGTCCATGGTTTGATAACATTCAACTTAGGAATAACGTGCCGGACCACACACGGGGAACAGATTTCTCCACGCAGGTTTCTCACTGGTAATAATGGGACTGGTTTTGCAAAACACTATTCTTTCCCAGCATGGCGTAGCTACATACAATGATAAAGAAAACATCCCTGCGTCACAGTCTAAATGTTTCTGATAAAAATTAAGAGAAAACTTCTATTCCCGTATTTATTTATCTTTTTCTTCGATCACATTTCTACTTCACAGTTCCCAAGCTCAACCATCAACAGCAAAAAAATAAAACAAAGAAAAATACTTTTCCTGTTTGGTTTACTTCCCGACACACTCAACAACATCAAAATCCCTAAAACTCTTGGGTTCCATTCTTAAATATTTAACGGAACCAAATTAGTGCATATTTAATAAATAGGGCATTCAACACAAACAAAATCAAAACATATATTATAACAATTACTGGTATATACATACTGATAGTAAAAATAAATTATTACATAGATAAATATATACTACCATACTTCGCATGCCGAAATCTTATGTAGCGAAACGTCATTGTGCGGAGTAGAAAGGAGGATGGGAAACAAAACACACCAAAGAACCAGCTCATTCCATCTATGAAATGAATGTGGTACCATCCGTACGGGACAGGACTCAATCATGGCGGCCGCGTATTAGACAACATCCAAACGCAGGCAACACTGGCCCTTTCTCGAGGGACAAAGAAATATGAGGTTTCCCTCATCCTCACTCATTGGAGAACTACCACAGGCGATCTCGCATATTGATGCTGGACAAGTTTTCCTCTTTAGACACATAGACCTACTCCTTCCTTGTCCCTTCCGCATCTTCCGCTCGTTATGGCGCCACCCCCAGATTATTGGTCCACAGGCTCCTCCCGATCATGAGCGTAGTTAGTAACGTACACTCCTTCATTTGTAACTTGACCGTAGAACTGACCTTCACCCGTGTTAGGCGGGAACCCTGGAGCGTGCTCCCAGAAAGACTACCACACTGGTCCAGGAGGATAACCCACCTTTGTCACAGATACTCGAGGCTGTGGCCATCCAGTTTGACATCCTGATGGGGAGGATTGGTTGAAACCACGGTTACCCCATTGTTGTCGAGATGGACATCTGACGAGGTTAGATACCTAGGCGAGGTCCAGTATTCACGAAAGGGGGCGCGATCTCCTCCCGCTGATGGAAGCTTGCCAACTCAGGTTAAAGCGCTCTTTGAGTAAAAGTGACTCCAAAGTTGTGTCCTAACCTCCTTAACGTGTGTCCAGTATTCACGAAAGGGGGCGCGATCTCCTCCCGCTTATGGAAGCTTGCCAACCCAGGTTAAAGCGCTCTTTGAGCAAAAGTGACTCTAAAGTTGTGTCCTAACCTCCCTAACGTGTGTCCAGTATTGACGAAAGGAGGCGCGATCTCCTCCTGCTGATGGAAGCTTACCAACCCAGGTTAAAGCGCTCTTTGAGTAAAAGTGACTCCAAAGTTGTGTCCTAACCTCCCTAACGTGTGTCCAGTATTCACGAAAGGAGGCGCGATCTCCACCCGCTGATGGAAGCTTGCCAAGGCTTGCAAGTTTTCTCAGCTGTCTGGTGATTACAGGGTTCGATGGCAGGCACGAGGTAATCAGTTCCTAAATGGCCCGTTGCGTGCATGGCTACACTCTGAGAACACAACCATGATGGGTTAGAGGAACCTGAGAAATATATCTGTTCTCCAAGACATAGCTGGCAGATGATAGGTGGAATATAGTTGTATTATTACTAGAGATGTGTCAAATTCTATATTACTCGAATCCTAATTAAAAATATTCATCCAAATCTAGAATCCAAATTCAAATCCTTGAATCTGCAAAAGTACAATTTTAACTCGTCAATAAATTTAAAATTATATTTTATTAAAGAAAAATTTACATACTCGTAAATAAAATAATACTTGTTAATAAAATGTATTGCATTTGATTATCAAAACTTAATGTCAACTATAAAGGAAAAATCATGTTTACAGTAGTGCTTTCATTTCATATTCACTTAGTTAGAATATTAGGAAATACTTTTAACAATTTATAATTAATTTATATCATACTTACAAGTGAAATTATTTAGCTACTTATTTTAATTCTGTGTTGTCAAGTTTAATCTAAGGTTAAATAAACGGACCTTTTAATTTTGTCTGAGCAGCCTAGCGGTGGGTTCATATACTAATGGTAGAAATTGAAAATATTCTGCATATTACATTAGCTTAGTAAATAAAACTTTTTTAGAAGGTTTGGCACCACTGAACATTTCTATTTTGTTTATTTGTCTTTTCTATTACGATTAGAGAACAAAGAAGACATTAAATAATAAATCATTTTTGTGTAAACAAACTTACTAGAAGAAAATTTGTGATTTTGTTCTTTAATTTTGTATATAAATATAAATTAAGCTGAATTATATTTTTTTTATTTTTCTAATTTTATAAATATATATAATTCCTGAAAAATTGCATTTTGAGCTCGCTCCAAGAGCAGACTGAACTTTTCCACAACCTCATAAACGTTTATTCTGGTGGAAAACAGGATATGCGCAGGGTGACAACAGTAGAGATAATAACCATAATAAAAATAAGTGAATAATTAATAAATGCGTTTAAAACACATGATTAGTATAAATTATCGTACAAATTAGAACAATATTTATGAAATTTTGAGATATTTAACTTTGAACTTATATCAGTCATGCAACTAGTAGTCTAAAATTGCCAAGTTTAAAGTGCCACAGTTTATATTTTTAAATTGCAGCACAAGCACACTTGGTGGTGTAGGTAGTACTAGGTACCTCCAACCACCCTACATAGTCTTGGAACCTGGATCCTCTGAAATTTTGAAATATTTGACTTTGAACTTATATCAGACATGCAACTAGTGTCTAAACTCGTCAAGTTTAAGGTGCCACAGTTTCTATAGTTGAGATTGCGGCACGTGCACACTTAGTGGTGTAGATAGTACTAGGTACCTACAACAACCCTACATAGTCGTGGAACCTGGATCCTCTGAAATTTTGAGATATTTTGTTACAAACATCCTTCACTGGACTAATTTAGTAACGTGACAAACAAGGTGAAATTTAAATGGAAAGATAAATTGTTTAACAATAAATAATTTATTTAAACAGAAATATTAAGAATTATGTTTACAATAATGTTACAAGATTACAAGTTTGAATCTTGTTTCAATTAATAAGACTTTGTGAAATTTTATTGTCTTGCTGTAGCTACAAGGGCTGAGCTGGACCCAGGCAACAGGTAGGTGTTTTCTAAAGGAAAAAAACAATTAAGTAGTAATTAACAAAAAGGTATTGGTTAAGATATACATATAGATTTTAATCAGTTAGCTTGACTGGGTCTTAAGACAATATCCTTAAAACACTTTTGGTTAATAAAAAAAACAATATAAAGATCTGTAGATAACAGTGGTCGATGGCTAGCAAACAGGTGTTGATTAACAGGTAATATGGCTGGTCCCTTTCTCTATCGGTACTGCCAGAACATTCAATAGTACAAACAATGCTAATAGGAACTACACTAAAAAGAAACTCCAAAAACAGGCAAAGACCAAAGGGTATTTGCGCGGACCCCATTATGACACAAGTGGAGTTCCGCGGTTTGCTCACCCAAGCTAATACCTTACATGAAGCGTGACTACTTGAACAACCCAAAACATAAAACTCTATTAACCCAACTGGATTTTGGAAACAAGACAGACAGCCTGGTTGGGTGAAAGTTTTGGGATAGGATTTTATATTGAATTCTATAATCATAATTTATTTTTCTGTTTTGTATAGTAAAAAAAATATGTACAGTACATATGTAATTGGTTTTATGATGTGTTGTAGGTATATACTGTGAACTACGTAAGTACATACTAGTATTGACGTTATAATTATGACGTTACTGACGTAATTTAGAACTATATCTTCAATAAAATATTTTACTGTGAGATCCTCTTTTTTTCTTTAAGATCAATTAAACTATATGGATTATCAACTATACGGACTAACCTAGTTCCTCGTTATTCTATATTGTCGGGGTTCTACTGTACTATTTATTTAGAAAAACCCGAACTTAAATATATTTTTAACAATTTATTTGTTCATTAGTTTTTAAATTCAGACTCATGGATTAAACCGCCAATCCTTTAACAACTGAGTTATCAAATAATTTATCCAAACCCAAGAAAAGTTAATCCAGATATTACCAGGACCACAGAATCACAGGTGAGTTGTTCACAGTTTAAAGCTTCTTTCAAAATCCACCGACGATTTCATTTGTGGTTTAACAGTTGTGACTCTGAATTCTTGGGAAAGCTCCACGGAGGAATTATTTGCCTCGTAATTAAGACAGATATTATAGATACAGTTTGATTTAGATAGAAAGGAATATTTTTGACACTTTATAAAAGTCACTAAAAAAATTCTAATATTTTTACGTAAAGTCATATGGTAGTTGCTGTAACTTTAGATACACCCTATAAAATACTATTAATGTCATAAATGTTGACCAAAAAAAGAAAGTTGGCTTTTTTCTAAAAGTTTTTCTTCCAGAATTATACTATAGCTTAGCCCTAAACCATACATCCCGTTCGAATCTCTCTAAGTGGGACGTTTTAAAATATATTAAGGGATGTAGCCTATAAATGAGAAAAAATGTACCTACACTAACATGGAGAAAGAATGTGGAGATCTCGATGATAAGTCACAAGTCGAAAAACGACAGGGTATTCAGTTGGGATTCAAAGCAATCAAGTGCAATACAAGTCTAACGTCTTTAGCCACTCGAGCGCTTGTTGTGTTGAGCTCGACTGCTGAGGATGGGGAGATCGAGGTTCAAATCTCGGTCGGGTGAACTGAGGGTGATTTTTCCTAAATGGTTTTCCACTCTCCCTCCACGAAAATGCGGGTTCACTTCCTCTAATTCAACCTTCCCAATTCCTAATCCATTAGCGTAATTAGTACTTAAAGCGTATAACCCGAACGGGTAGTAAGACGCGGTGCTAAATATTATTAATTTAGCCACTCGGCCACCAATACCGGTCGTATCAATATTTTTTTTTAGCACCGCATATTACTACCTGTCTCGTTTATATGCTAATGAGTTAGGGGTGAGAAAGGTTGGGTTTCAAATAGATGTACCCGCAGTCACGTGGAGGGAGAGTGGACAACCATTAGATTAAAAAAATCTCAGCATACTCGATCAAGATTCGAACACCAACCTCTCCATCATTGGCAGTCTATAATATTATGAGAGTGACGTCTTAGACCATGCAGACACTGAAGTAGGCATCACGTAAATTGATAAAAGATAAAAATAATTGTTGCAACACAGTTTAAATATATATATAGTAATGCGGGGATCGAACCAATGTCAGTTAGTAGTAGATGCTTATATTCCCATCGTCCACAACTGAAAGACGATGACAGGCTCATGTTTGGTTTGACATAATTAATTTTGTCAACCGGGAAAAAGAGTCATTGGGTGAGTGGGTGGGGATGGTGGGGACAAACCCTACCATTCACCACCTTCCGGAAATTATATCACAACCTCTGATTTCCTTGTTTTGTACGTCTCCGTGACTTGGGCGCGGAGAAACAGAAAATCAACTCAGGCCTGCCAACACAACAATGTTTTTATTTTTATTTCAAATATTTTTGTCACCTATATACATTCTATATTTCACATAGAGAAGGGATAAGGGAGGTGGTGGTGATAGGTTTTTTTTTTCATGTGACAGTATCGAAAATTGAATTCACCCCCCCCCCTCTCTTTTAGGAAAGTGGGGGAGGGAGGCAAAAAAAAAAGAAGAAATGTCGGCGTCTATGTCGATATTCAAGCCGTCGGGCACAAACAGAGGAGAAAAAAAAACACTACTCATTTCCTTCCCCAGGACGCTTTTCAAAATCATCGAGACACGTCTGTCGCTGTTGTAAAAGTACAGTCCTTTCTGAAAAAGGGGGTAGGAGGGGAGGGGGGCGTAGAGTAAAAACAGCACCGACCCATATACCTCTTTACTAGGGGAGGGACAATTTAATTAGCATTAACTATTAATCACGCTAGCTCCTGCCGACTAATTTCCTAGAGTGCCTTTGTTAGATCTGCAACGTTATCGTCTCCCCCCCCCCTTTCCCCTCCTATCCAGCTCTTCCTACACACCCCTCCCCTCCCACACTGCACGGTAACGTGAAATGATTTATCAAACCGGATATGTGAAGGCGCTGTCGCTTTACGGGCCAGAAGCGTGTGAAATTGAAGTGTTTATGACTAATAGTTTTAGCTCATGGATTTCACAACATTTTCGTTTAGTCAGACAATGCCATTCATTTCTGTGTTTTAACTTTTGTTTTCGACGAACGGGAAATATAGATGCGACAAGATAGCAACATTTTTGATGTCACTGTTTTGTGCACATGTGGAGGAGTAATTCAGACCAGTAGCATGTGTGTTAATACAGTGTTTTATAATTTGTATATTCATTAGTGCTTGATGCAAGCACTATTTTTTTAAGCACATCTTACTATCTGTTCAGGTTATACATATTTGTACTAATAACTGTAATTATCATATTTTCTAATGTGTTAAAAGTGAGGAAGGCTTCAAATTTTGAAGAAGTGTACCCACATTTGCGTAGATAAGTAGTGGAAAGTCATTTTGGAAAGACCACCCTCAGTACACCTAACAAGGATTCGAACCCCAATCTCCCTTACATCGGTGCCCTAGTCAAACAATAGAGTGACGTTTTAGACCACGAGGCCACCGATTAAGTGTGAGCACTACTGTCATATTTTAGTTCATATGTTTCCATTCAATGGTTATTTAACGGCTTAATACATGGGATAAGGATGAAGAGGGTAATTTAGAGGAAGGGCAACCTCATTAGCATAGAAAAGGAATGAGAAAACCACAGTGATAAATCCATTTTGGAAAACCAATCTCCAGAATTGAGACATTTGATTAAAACTCGTAAGATATGTGAAATAAAATAATATAAATTTTTTGCAGGGACATTCTACCTCAAGTTGGGATGGAACGAGATGCGAGAAAAAGCCAGGTTTTGTAGTTTTTATGGCAAAATATATTTTTTTGGTCAACATACATACAATATTGCTCCATTAGAAACACTGGATTTAATTTTCTTCACATAGTGACCTCAAAATTTCTTGAATATCTGTCAAGGATGTCCTGGAATCTAATGACAATTTTTTCTTTTCATTTAAAAGCTTGTCATCTAATACCGCTATGCTCATGATGGATATTCAGGAACTGTTGATATCAACATGTTAAAAAACTTATTCTCTGTGTTTGTACTGAGGAAATATTTTATTTATTTTGGATAAAAAAAGTTTTGTCATAAAAACTGCAAAACCTAGGCCTTTTCTCGCGACCCCTTCCATCCCACCTTAAGATCCTTCTTTACTTTTCTGTACCTTAGGTTAGTTCAACTTATATCATTGTCTAGTATTATAACTGAAGCGCACTATATAAAAAAAGCTACTTCTCTTCATACAAGCTTATATAATATATATAAAAAAGGGACATTCTTTTTAAACAACGATGTTGTTGACCACCAACTTGACGACAAGGATCACGGGAAGCCATATTAAGAAAGATTGGTTAGCCAAACTGGATTTTGCGACGGCCTCACTGTGTGCCCTGGGGCAGATTGAGATGTTATCACGTGACCGGGCCCCAGTCACAGTGTCGCCAACAAGAGAGCAAGTATTTACCTCATCCGGTTATTTCTATGTCTTTCTCTAGAAATCTTCATAAATCTTTATTTTTTTCCTCTCGCTCTTTCTTGTTTTGCTATGGCTTTCTTAAAAAGAAAGTCTCAAACCTGATTGCAATAATGTAGTTTTCTAAAAATATTGATGGGGTTTCTTCAAGCTTATATCCTTCTTCGATCAAATGGTGTAGACACAATTTCTCGATTAAGTAATAACATATAAATTCTACATGGATATGGAAAACTTCCAGTTTGGAAAAGTTTTCCTTTGATTTTGTTCACAGATATCTAACCATAGGTTTGATGTGGCTGACTGACGTTGATGTATGATTTTACAAATTAATTAATTTTTCTCTAAGCTGTTGAATAAAGAAGTAGCAGCACCAGTCTCTAAAAATGAGCTTAAGGGTCGAAGGGTTCACTGGGCTGATGACATGACTTCTATTCTAAAATGTTGGCACTATCTTCGCACACATGTGATGGTGGTGGGTATATATATGCATACAGTATATAATATTTGTCTCTATTTCATTATTTTAATTAATACTACATTAATAATAGGAGGTGACAGTCTGACCTTAATTAACCAGACTATGGCCGTCTTAAGACGAAAGGTTAGAGGATCCCAAACATAGGGAGATTTTTTGTAGTTTTTAATCAACACTTTTTTTTTTGTCAAAACAAACCAAATATTACTCCAGCGGAATCATACCTGGTTTTCAGTAACAAAATAAAAAAAATGTATTATTTCTCATTTAAGTTTAATCATATTTAGTAAGATAAAATACCACTTTTATCTCGTTTGCGCATGCATTATTTCAATTCATAAATCCTAGAAATTTTAATTAAATGTATTAATTTTTAGATAAAGGAAAGAGAAAGTCTGTGTGTTCACAGTACCGTTTATTTTTTGTTCGTAGAGTTGGCTATTCAATAAACAAGGATGAAAAACAATGACCATGTGCCTCTGTGTCGTGTTTATCGTAGTAGCTACTTTTATGGTGGTTTCATGATAGAAGCCATCGTTGTTTGATGTTTATAAACTGAATTAAGTACGAAAACATCTCCCAGGTGTATGAGGCTTAAAATTATAACAAAACAACTGTGTAGAATAAAACTCTCAAGAAAACATACAATCCAATTTTAATAGGAAAAGTGATTAGATATACTTTCACATATTCATACGTCAAGCCATGTTATCTGCAGTTGTCACTGTTGATAGATAATATTAAATTAAACCAATAATAAAATAGAATGTTACAATGGCTCACCGCAAAAAAAAAATCTTTTCTAAAATGTTCTACGTATGAAAATTGGACTGAACATATTTCAGACAGTTTGGATCAACGATAGAGTGCCCCACTCTGAATTGAAAGGGCTTAAGAAATAATTGTTTTCCACAGTTCTCTCCTCTTCCTTCGAGATAATGTTGGTACATTTTTTTCAAAATCCCTCCCCCTCCTTCTTGTATCAATCCAGTCTCTTTAAATTAGTGTACGTTATGGATATTCCGAACGTTAAGTGAAATGTGTATAAATAAAATAACTAATTAGGTCTACTAGTAATATTGAAAAAATACAAACAAAAAAACTGATGAGAGCCGTGTGTAACAACAGAGGGGACAATTGAGTCCAGAGCAATCAAATAAACTCCCCCCTCCCTCCCTTTCTCGCAATCTCTTGAGAAACTCAATCACCGATCTCCGGTTCAATCGACGTCACATGGCAAGCCTCCTGACGGCGTCTTCGACTAACGGGCCATTTCAGGCCGTTACGAGACCGCGTTCGTCGGTTGATTGTCTCCGGTTTGGGATCGGGTGGGTGGGTGGATGGAGGGGGTTGGACTTAGCGATTGGAGATCAAAGAGCAACCGTCGGTGGCATATGTAGTCCGGGTACGACAGAAGCAGTTGGCGTGGGCCATTTTCTACAGATTGCCGTGGGACTAGTTCACACATAAAAAAAAAAGAAGAAAAAATAAATATAAAGGATATACGGCCTGCGATAAATTTTCTAGATCTAAAATCAATACGTGGATTATAATAAAAAATTTTTTTATATATAAAATGGACCCATGTGATACTTATTTATAATCCAACATGGCGATTTGAGTTCCCCCCCCCCCCTAAATGGTTCATTAATCTCTTTCCATGCAATTACGAAGTCATTCCTTGACGGATTATACTATGGCTCTATCTTTTAAGCTACGCCATAGTGGAAACGAGCTGGATAAGCGTGCTTACCTTTCAGGGTGGACGGCGTGTGCATTTCTTGTAAATTATGTCTACCTTTCTCGTCGACCTCAGTGGTCTTGGGGCAAAGTGCTCGCATCAGGACCCGATGTTTGTGGATTCAAACCCAGCCGAGGTCAACGGAGTTATCTTGAGCGGTACCAATCCGTAGCACAACTTCTTTCGGAGGGGAAGTAAAGCCGTTGGTCCCATGCTGATTGTGGCACGTAAAATAACCCTGGTAGGTATGTGAAAAATACTTTTCTGGCAAATTTGGTAAGCCCTTTTACTCTCACTCATATAAATTCAGTGTTGAAGGCAATGAGGAACCACCACACTTCATGTACCCCCCTAGTATATGAGAACTATACCAGATGGAGCAGGCATCACTAACCAGATTAAAACCTAGATACATGAATCATCACCTTAATCCAAAACTCTAGAGCTCTAACTATTTTTCTCTACCACGCCTTAATATCCGTTCGGACTAGATATACATTTTAAATTACGCTTTTGTGGTAGAGATGAGGAAGGTATAATTAAGATTAAATGTACTCGAATTTGCACGGAAGAAGAGAGTTGAAAAACTAGTAACACCCATATGGGATTCGAACACCAACCTCCCCACCACCGGCAAAACCAGACTAACTAGACGCGCCTGACACTTAATCAGCGTGCTCACCGATGCGATCATACTAAAATAATTTAGTATCAAAGTCAATTTTGCTATGAAAAGACACGATCTTTACAGCGAGGGATCTCGGTTTATTGCTAACCAAGTAGCATTTTCACTACATAAGAGGGTAGCCTACATTGCTGAGAACATCGCCTATTTGGCGGTGGGACATAGGTTTCAGAAGGGTGTGGAGGGTGATACCCCACCGTGCGATTTATGGTGATGGAATCTCAGAGAAAATTAAACTCTTTCACCCCCTCACACCCACTCATTCCTTCCTTCATGCGTGGTTAGTATCACCTCTCTTTCTTTCCCTCTTGTTCACTCTTCTTCCTCGACCTGCCTTGTCCTCAGCTTGTGTGGTAGTTTCTTTTCTCTCCTCTCACCTCTCTCTCTCTCTCTCTAGTGGCGCGCGTTGTACATCCTCTGATCTCTTGTATAGCCACGCTTCTCAACACTTAACGTGACATTCTCCAGGAATAAAGCTTTATCTCCATCCTTCTTTTCTCATCTCTTTGCCTGTCTTTTTCATTTTTCACTCGCCGACGTTCCTGATAGGAAAATGTTTGTCGTGCGTTTAATGGGAAGTGAAGTTATCACGAAATTCCACGTTTTATATACAACGACTGTATGGTAAACACTGATTTTAAAAAGTCGTTACGCTCGACGGTGTTGCCTATTTAATGGATTTAAGGGCTGGTGGGCGCGTCGTGCGGTTTGCATCTCAAAGTCATACCGTCTTGAAAATTCCCCTTCCTCAACTCCTGAGGAATGAACGAACAAGTGACTAGATTAGACTAGACAATGAGTAGACCTAAGTCACCCTGCTTCCTCGTTCTTCTACTTTCCATCTTTCGCTTTTCCATACACAAAACGCTTATTTTCATATTGTAGTGTTTTTTTATTGCAGAAAATTTATTCATTTAAAAAAACAACATATTCCTTGAGTTATACTTTAGAAATATGAATATGGCTCGTAAAATTCTTTTACTTTCTGATAAAGAAAAAATGGATATTGTGATCATACAATTTTCTAAAATGAATCTTGATACTTGAATTAAAAAAAAAAAAAAAGTGTGTCTTATATATATCTCTGTCTCCATGCCTGTCTGTCTGTACCTATGACTACAGCCGAGGCCGCATGATAGATATTTTCAAACTTGATATTTATAAAATGGCTTTCACAAATTTTTTTTTTTTCAAAATTGTTATCTGGAGAGCGCTTCACGTAATAAATAAGAATGTATTATAGAAAGTATTCACAAGAGGTTAGTTTATTAACAAAAATTTTTTAGAAAATGGGATATTTTTCGAAAAATTGCCTTTATGAGCTTGTCCAAAATGTAGATATTGGATTTAATTATAATATTATATATTATTTTACAAATTTATATATGAGAGAGTGTCTACTTTTTTTTGTATCACTTATTTTTTAATTTTTTAACACCGTGTCTTACTATCCATTCGGGTAATACGCTTATGTAATAATTGCACTAATGGTTTTAGGGATGAGAAAGGCTACTTTTATAGGAAGTGTACCCATATTTGCGTAGAGGTAGAGTGAAAAATCATTGTGGAAAAACCACCCTAAGTACACCCAACCGATATACTAACATCGATCACCCCGTCGTCAGCAGTCTAGTCGGCTGTAAATGAATTTCACCCCAAAATAAAATATATACTCTTTAAAATGTGTGCTACACGAATTGCGTCCCTGTTTAAACAAGTTGTAAAATGAATTCCATTCCTGTTTGGATAAAGATAACTTCAAGCTATAATTCAATAATCTAAATGCTTACCTGTTCTTAAATCCCTTTTTTTATATAACTATTATGACAAATCAAATTAAACAACGAGATATTGTGTTATTTAGAAGTTAAAGTTTATAAAAATGAGTACATCAAGTAATTTTACTAGTAAAAATAGTTAATTTATTTTTATATTTTTAAGCCCTACATTTGAAACTTATTGTCTAATATTATTTGTTCACTGGTAAATATTTTTAACACACACGTTTGATAAATGTAAATCGAGACATTTCCTTAGTTACATACTTAAAATTTTTTCTCCCTCATGAAGGCTTCTTTGTGTACTGCTCCATGTCCTATCCATCCTTCACTGCGCATTTTTTGTACATATAAATCTCGCTGTACGTTTTTCAACATTTCTATGGACTGAATAATGTTTGGGTGTGCTTATAATATTCTATTTATTTTGGAATGAAAATATTCGCAGCAATTTGTAGAACGTGGTGTATTGAGAGATTGATTTTTCCAGACGTGGGGTGAACATTTTTCATTTTTTGTACTTACGTTTCTAAAATGTAGTCAGTAAAGCCTTTCACTCTGTTGTAGTCAGGATATATCGACATGAGGACATCAGTAAAGCAGTCTTCCACGTCTCTGGGATCCAGAAATGATAGTACGAAGAAGTATTTTAAAAATTGTCCAATTTCAGATTTTGTAACCTTATATTCTTGAGTAGGGTTTACTTGTTGAATTTTACTCCACCAACGTGGCCTAAATGAGTCCTACAACTTTTGATGATTTGTAAAAGTAATAAATACTCTTCCCACAGTTTGATGAATAGCCCTTTAAACGTCAATGAGTACTGTGGATGAACAAATGTCCAAAACAAGTTTACGAAACTTTAGAATTATGTTATTTTATTTATTTGAGGTATTTAGCTTGCACTTTCTGAACCGACTAATTATATTGGCATACGAGAGTTTCTATGACGATAGCAAAAGAGCCTACAAATTTTGCCGGAGAGGTATTTACAAATACCTTACAGGCTTTTTTACATGCAAAAATCAACATGGGACCAACGGTTTTACTTCCCTCCGAAGGAAGTTGTGCTATGGATTTATATCGCTCAAGGAAAATACATCGACTCCAGCTGCGTTTGAATCCATGAATATCAGGTACTGAGGCACAAACTTAACCCTAAAACCAATGAGGTCAACTTATAATTAAGTGCCAAAGAACTTCAGTGTAAGTGTTTGTGGTTTTGTTTGAAAGCAAAAATAAGACCAAAGAAGTGTATGTGATCTTTATTGCCTATAGTGGTTAATAAGTGCAAAAACAGATTTTTATGGACAAGGAACGTTCCATCCATGTAATTGACTCTAAGCTGTTCCAAAAACTTAAAGTTTGTCAACTTATAGAAAGCATTAAAAAATGTCGCTATCATTCACTAATAAAAAAAGGTTCTTCCTTACTCGTCTTAGTGACCAATTTTTCCAAAGAAGAATACAGTTCCTTTGGTAATGGGGGTAGAAGAGCAAGTGTGGTAGATAAAAATATTAAGCTAATTTAACAAGCCATGTAGGTATTTGATATGACAGGTTGGGACGCAACTTGTTTGTTGAATACAAAACTTGGGACGCAGTTCATTTGTCTACTTAGAATTATCGGGACGCAGTTCATATGTTTTTTAAGGTACATACAGCTGTCGAACCAGTTCTGTAATGTAACGAATTGCTTATCAATTGGGACGTGGAATGAACACTCAGATAAAATTCGTTCAACCCTCAAGGGATCCTACCTGTTTTATTTGAGCACACAAAATGACGTCTCAACTAGAACTGATAATCTCTTTGTGGCGGATCGGAACGAAACTTTCACGAACCTGCCGTGACATATTCGTTTGGTGTTCGAAGGCCCGTATACACTGCACAAATCTGTTTAATTACAGGCAGTAGATGTACACGTACCTTTATCAGAGGATTCAAACTAGGGACGAAATTCCAATGCTGCGGTCTAGTCTACTGAAGGAGTATTGCGTTAGATCAAGCGACCACCAAAGTGGGTTATTTCAATATTAACATTCATATTTCTTCTACATGTCCTTTTAATGATATGTCTAGATATTAACTTGATATTTCTAAACGAGATGAATCAAAAGCAATTAGCTAGATTCCAAAATAATTCCACAGGCCTACTGTCTTGGGAAATCCTGAAATCCGCATTTAGCTCAGTAGTCCAGCTTTGATCCGATAGTTAAAGATTTCCTAGAATATAGGCCTATTATTGGCTGTCAGAAGGGTAAAAAAAGGTTTTTAATGACATGATAAGGTTTTTTAATGTCATTTTATCCAAGGTATTTAACGTCCGCTTTCTGAACCTACTGATTATATCAGCACATATGACATGTATATATATAAACTTAAATCTAAACTATAAATAATAGCTCAGTCAGATTGACATGGTAAAATAATAAGAAACTATAGTTAATGGAGTGTCATCCGACACCTTAGCTCACTCGATAGCGTGTCTACTAACCGAACTAAGCGTCCTAGTTTATATTCCCCGCATGATCGAAAAATGTATCATTGGTGAAATGCAGATTTCCCCCTTCGCAATGACGAATTAACGTTGGGGGAGGGAGGGGGGTCCTTTGTGTGGTGTCTGTTTTATAATTGAGTTAGTTTATAGATTGTGTGCTGTAATCATTAGGTTTAGAAAGTGAACGTTAAATACATCAAATTATAATAGCATATCGTTCTTAGGTTGCGTTGATGGTGATATTTAATTATAGTTTCAATTACTGTAATCAACATAATTTTATGATAAAGACTGTTATAACACTACATGAGATAAGGCCACATACTCGTTCCTATGGCTTCGTGGTCTATGACTGTCTATTATGGAGAGATCGAGGTTCGAATATCAATCGGGTGTACTGAGGGCGTTTTTTCCTAAATGTTTTTCCACTCTCCCTTCACGTAAATGTAGGTACATTTTCTATAAACGTAACCTTTCTTATACCTAAATCCAAAAGCGTAATTAGTATATCAGAGTATAGCTCGAACGGGTAGTATGACGTGATTCTGTTTTTTTTTTTATCTACGGTCATAGCTCATAACTATCGCGAAGAACCCAAAGTAGGCGCAAATAACTTAAGATCCCATCTCACACCCGATTAACTGGACAGTTAGATACAAGGCTGCGCTCGAACCGGAAAACGTATCAAATTACGGTTTAATATAATTATATTATTTATACACTTTACAACAGTAAAAGTGTAATCAGATTGGTGGTTGATTGGACCACTTCTGTGGAATAGTGATCAGAGTTTCTGACTATTGTTCCAGAGGTCCCGGGTTCGATCCCCAGCGCTTCCAAAATTCATCTGTGAATCAGTGGGTCTAGAAGGGGCTCAAATTCAGCCAAATGAGGAGCTAAAAAGTGGCAGCTCTTGTTTAGAAAACTGATGTTTAATGGCTAGTTTTGCTGACCACATGACACTCTATAACAGCAAATGTTGGCCCTGTCATCAATAACGACGGCGGCCGCTCGGTCAGTTTATATCGCTTGCGGGTTCAAGCCATAGAGTTTTTTTATTAATAATTTCAATCTTTTTCTTTCTTTTTCAATTTCATTGTGTTTCACTGATCTCACTTAATACCACTGCTTTTATTCTGTCTCGACCCCTCAGAGAGAGAAATATTTTAATCATTAAAAAAAGTGGAACTCAAGATTTTGATAAATGTCAACGTTTCATGACACGATGAAACATAAAAGTGGTTTTCGTGATGCCATCTGTCTATTTAGGCCTATAGATAAAACCGTTTTAATGATAGGAATAAAATTTGATGTCTAAAGTTTTAATAAGGTTCCTCCGAGGAGATTTTGGAATTAGATATTGAACCTTAAAATTAAGAGTAGTTTACTGAAGAGCAAAAAGAAATAACACAGATTTGATTAAAAACAGCTCTAATGAATTTGACTCAATTTAGTGTCTCGGCAATGTTTTAATACTAAAAAAAATAATAGAAATTCTTGTTTTACCATCAAAACCACTTTAGTAGTACTTAACATAAACGGAAATGTCAAATTTTGATCATTCCTCCGCAACTATTTGAGATATGAAATTATTTATTGTTATAAAATTGTAGTACTTTTCAAAATTAAAATATTTTATTTGAAATATGTTTTTATGAAACCATTAGTTTCTCAGTTATAAGCAAATATATCTTTTTATGGAACTCTTCTGTTTTCAGCGAGGTTTTGGTTTCTCAATGTTTGTCAAATAATGTATTCTGTTCACTTTATTCTTTTTTTGTGAAGTGATTATGTAACAACGTATAATAGTTCATCTCACAAATCTTATGATTTTTTTTTTAGTAAAAGTATTTATTTTAAAATAAAAGAGAATAAGAAAATCGGTGTGGTGAACCGTACCATTCATTTTATGGAATAGTACAGAAAACCTCACTAATTGTGAAATCTGTCTCGAGCTGTGTAAGTTACCTAAGATAGGTGTTATCGTTTAGATGAAACTGGCTGTTAAATTATTTGTGTGGTACCACGAACAAACAAATTATTATTATTAGCACCGCGTCTTACTACCCGTTCGGGCTATGCGCACTTACGATAATGTGTAATGGTAGGGTGATTGTGAGATAAAATGGAGGACCTACAGTTTAACGTGGGATCCAAACCACAGTGGAGGTATGACATTCCACACATTCACAAGTTGTGATTAATACACGTCTTGTCAGAGGTGAAGTAAGGGTTTGGTAATCATATAAATCTGTGTCGGGACCGAGGATTGAACCCCGGACCCAAGCACAGAAGTCCGACACTTTACACCTAGACCACAACAAACAAATTATCGAAAACACCATCAAAAAACAATTATTTTTAGGAGAGCACACAATACTATGAATATTTGTCATCGTTCTATTGTGTATGTTAGGCACACAAAAACATTTTATTAAAAACTATAAGGAATGCATGCTCATACTAGACCTGTAAACAAGACAATATAAATAAGTTATATCTTACTCAAAGATTTAGTATTAAAATTATTTACAAATCAGTGAATGTATGTTTGACTATCGTTTGGTAGAGTATATCAATTAATTTAATTTAAAAAAACGAGGACAAATAAATGTAACGAGTCAATTATTTTTCATAGCTGTTGTAAGTTTCGTAAATTTCGTGTTTTAAGCTCGGGAAATATTTCTAAACGGTGTTTGATGCAAAAGTATAGGCCTATTGATATATTGCAAACCAATATGACAACTAATGAAATACTAACTGCTAAATATAAGCATAGCTACGACAAGTTAGATAACAGGCAGCTACAAAAGGACTAGATTCGAAATGCGTGCAAGAGAAAAGCAGTTAAAAAATACAATATATTAAGATACCTAGCAAGATTATTATAAATGCTTGACGTCAGTTCACAATATAGATTTATGTCACGAGGTTGAGCGTTATTTTAATAAATTGCTGTTGTTTCTGACTCAGCTGCCTCAGAGCTTATTGCCAATTCTAGACTAACCTCTTTCCCCCTTAAAACCTGTAGTTCCTCCAGAGCTTGTCACCAAGTCTAGAATAAAGTCCTTCCCCGCAAAACCTTCAGTTCCCTCAGAGCATGTCGCCAAGTCTAGAATAACCTCTTTCCTCCGTAAAACCTGCAGTTCCCTCAGAGCTTGTCGCCAAGTCTAGAATAACCTCTTTCCTCCGTAAAACCTGCAGCTACCTCAGAGCTTGTCGCCAAGGCTAGAATAACCTCTTTCCCCCATAAAATCTGAAAGCTCCCTCAAAGTTTGTCGTCAAGTCTAGAATAACCTCTTTCCCCCGTAAAACCTGCAGTTCCCTCAAAAATTGTCGTCAAGTCTAGAATAACCTCTTTCCCCCGTAAAACCTGCAGTTCCCTCAGAGCTTGTCGCCAAGGCTAGAATAACCTCTTTCCCCCGTAAAACCTGCAGTTCCTCAAAGTTTGTCGTCAAGTCTAGAATAACCTCTTTCCACCGTAAAACCTGCAGTTCCCTCACAGCTTGTCGCCAAGGCTAGAATATCTCTTTCCCCCGTAAAACCTGCAGCTCCCTCAAAGTTTGTCGTCAAGTCTAGAATAACCTCTTTCCTCCGTAAAACCTGCAGTTCCCTCAGAGCTTGTCGCCAAGGCTAGAATAACCTCTTTCCCCCGTAAAACCTGCAGTTCCCTCAGAGCTGTCCCCAAGGCTAGAATAAACCTCTTTCCCCCGTAAAACCTGCAGCTCCCTCAAAGTTTGTCGTCAAGTCTAGAATAACCTCTTTCCTCCGTAAAACCTGCAGTTCCCTCAGAGCTTGTCGCCAAGGCTAGAATAACCTCTTTCCCCGTAAAACCTGCAGTTCCCTCAGAGCTTGTCGCCAAGGCTAGAATAACCTCTTTCCCCCGTAAAACCTGCAGCTCCCTCAAAGTTTGTCGTCAAGTCTAGAATAACCTCTTTCCACCGTAAAACCTGCAGCTCCCTCAAAGTTTGTCGTCAAGTCTAGAATAACCTCTTTCCTCCGTAAAACCTGCAGTTCCCTCAGAGCTTGTCACCAAGGCTAGAATAACCTCTTTCCCCCGTAAAACCTGCAGTTCCTCAGAGCTTGTCGCCAAGGCTAGAATAACCTCTTTCCCCCGTAAAACCTGCAGCTTCCTCAAAGTTTGTCGTCAAGTCTAGAATAACCTCTTTCCACCGTAAAACCTGCAGCTCCCTCAAAGTTTGTCGTCAAGTCTAGAATAACCTCTTTCCTCCGTAAAACCTGCAGTTCCCTCAGAGCTTGTCGCCAAGGCTAGAATAACCTCTTTCCCCGTAAAACCTGCAGTTCCCTCAAAGTTTGTCGTCAAGTCTAGAATAACCTCTTTCAACCGTAAAACCTGCAGTTCCCTCAGAGCTTGTCGCCAAGGCTAGAATAACCTCCTTGCCCCGTAAAACCGCAGCTCCCCTCAAAGTTTGTCGTCAAGTCTAGAATAACCTCTTTCCTCCGTAAAACCTGCAGTTCCCTCAGAGCTTGTCGCCAAGGCTAGAATAACCTCTTTCCCCCGTAAAACCTGCAGCTCCCTCAAAGTTTGTCGTCAAGTCTAGAATAAACTCCTTCCCCCGCAAAACCTACAGTTCCCTCAGAGCTTGTCGCCAAGTCTAGAACAACCTCTTTCCTCCGTAAAACCTGCAGTTCCCTCAGGGATTGTCACCAAGTCTAGAATACTTTCTTTCCTCCGTAAGACCTGCAATTCCTTCAAATCTTGTCGCTGAGTCTAGAATACTTTCTTTCCTCCGTAAAAACCAGAGTTCCCTCAAAGGTTGTTGCCGACTATGGAAGATTATCCTTCTTTCATAAAGACTGCAGTTCCCTCAGAGCTTGTCACTAAGTCTAGAATACTTTCTTTCCTCCGTAAAACCTGCAGTTCCCTCAGATCTTGTCACTGAGTCTAGAAGACTTTCTTTCCTCCGTAAAACCTGCAGTTCCCTCGGATCTTGTCGCTGAGTCTAGAATACTTTCTTTCCTCCGTAAAAACCACAGTTCCCTCAAAGGTTGTTGCCGACTATGGAAGACTATCCTTTCTCCATAAAGACTGCAGTTTCCTCAGAGCTTTTCACTGAATCTAGAAGATTCTCTTTCCACCGTAAGACCGGCAGTACCTTCAGATGATATCACCGAGTGTAATTTGTAACCTTCCAAAAACCGTGTCAATCTTTACGTCGGAGAAAGACATACATAACAAGTTTTGCTTTGTAAAAAAACCAACTACTTGACAAACCTCCACACAAAATTAGCGCACTACAGAATCTGTGTATAAGACACAGGAAACCCATGCAGTTGATAGAGAGAGCTTTCACACGAGACACAGTTTGTGGCGATCCATATGAGAGAATGGTTGAAGTGTTTGATACAGACAAGTTTATTTGTACAATAGAAGCATGTCCTGCCCTATGGGACTCAACTCAAATAGACTATTCTAACAAAATACCAGAACGAGATAAATGGGAAGAAGTGTGCAAAATGTTTAATGAAAAGTTCGAGGAAATAACATAAAAAGAGAAAGATGAAATTGGTAAATTTATTAATTAATATTAGCACCGCGTCTTACTACCCTTTCGGGTTATACGCTTTTAAGTACTAATTACGCTAGGGGATTAGGAATTAGGGGAGGTTGAATTGGAAGAAGTGAATCCGCATTTGCGTGGAGGGAGAATGGAAAACCATTTAGGAAAAGCCACCCCCAGTTCACCCGACCGAGATTAAAACCTCGATCTCCCCGTCCTCAGCAGTCAAGCTAAACACGTCTAGCGCGTTAGCCAACTACGCCACCGAGGCGGGTCGGTAAATTTATTAATTTAATTAGATTATTTACTTGAAAAGGAGAATAAGTAATACATTTTAATATTCATATATTCAAAATAGAACTACAATTACTAATTTATAATAAAGCTATTAATTTATCTCTAAACATAAGAATCTAAAAAAGGTGGAAGAACGAATTGTGGAAATTCTTCGTCACCAGTAATAATTTCCGTATGGTTTCACCTCTTCCGGTGGCTTGGCATCGTTGTAGAAATCTACTTCCTGTTTAACACGCCTTGTTTTCTTTTATATGCCCCCTCCTCTCCCTTCCTTTCACCCCAGTCGACTACTCAGAGCTTTCGACAAGCTGTCGCAACACCTGTTTCCAGCCACCAATTCTGATCCGTGCGTCAAAACTGTTGCACAACTTATTCGTTATAACTTCATGTTTAGTAGGGATACAGGGAGTAGGGGGGGAAGGGCGGAATCTTTTCTTCTTGGTGGAATTGAAAAAGGAGGGGAAAGGAGAAGGAAGGGGTGGAATGAAATGATAAGTGTTTTCTAACACTTTGACACATTTTAGAAGTTGGCTTTTCTTTACTCATTCAATGTTTGTTCAAGTAGATTGAAATAAATCGATTTGAAGCCATCGAGCCAGTTTAATATAACTTAAGAAATAATAACAAAACAATAAATATTGGATGTGTTTTATCCTAACGTGTCTAAAACGATAAACAAATAGTTGGTATTATTTTATTAATAATGAAATATATAAATTGGGGAATGAAAAAACGAGCGTGTAGCTTAGTTACATTTACATCGTAAATAGCTACAAAATGCATAACAGCTGTTATAAAAATTGGAGAAACATGTTAATGTTAATGTTAATCATAGTATAAAACAAGCCCTCCCCTATACAGAAAGAAGGAAAAAGTTTCAGATAAAAGTTACGGTGGTTACTCTCTTCAAGAGGTACTACTAATTACTGTCTTGAAGTAGTTTCCCTTATTACTATCTTTAAATAATTTAAATTTGTAGAGGATATGCGGGTATTATGGAATAGTCGGGCAATACGGAATACCATTGTTTCTCATATGTTAAGTGTCAGAATCTATCGTTAACTATTTCAACTATTACAGAAAACAATTTCAAACAGCTAGTGACGCTCTCACTTCGATCGATCGACTGATTGTTTTTTGAAAGACGATTGTTTGTTTTGGCTGTCACACAAATTTTTGCAGGCTGGTGTTTATCATGTTCTTATTAATTCTAATCAAATCATTAGGTTAAGGCTCACTCATGCTTATCTTTGAGTTAAAACATTATTTCAGTGTAATTTTATTATAACTTAACAAAAAAATATTGTTTTCCAAAATGGAGAGTCGGGCAATAAGGAATACTACTATTCCATAATGCCCGCACATTTTCCAAGTATTTGGCAAAGGATTTATTTTGTCAACGTAAGTTTAAACATTTTTCATAACGCCTAAGAAATCTATTAAGAGAACAATGTAACCTAATACAACATTTTAGTCTATTATTTTTAATGATTCATTATTAATACTGATTTATTAATTAGTTATTTTTTTATTATTATGTATTAGTTCAATGACTCATTATTACTATTCTATTGTTTTACACATAATATTGGCATAATTTTTACAATTTCTTATGAAAAATTTGTTAGTTTTAGTAAATGTAATTAAATTTTTATATACAATGAGTAGTTTTCTATATTGCCCTAATTTGTTCCACACCTCTTTTAAGTGATTTACAAGACATTCAAACCTTTCCTTCACCTCTGACAAGACATCTTGTGAATGTGAGGAATGCCAGGCCTCACCGTGGTTCGGATTCCACGTTAAACTGTAGGTCCTTCATTTCATCTCACAATCACCCTACCATTACACATTACGTAAGTGCGTATAACCCGAACGGGTAGTAAGACGCGGTGCTAATAATAATAATACAAGACATTCAAATTTATTAATTTTTCTTTAAGCACTACAAATACTTTAAAACATATTAATTATAAGTTTAATATGAATCTCAATGCCAAAATGTGAAATACGCTTTGATATTATTGAAAAAGTAAATGGTATTCCATATTACCCACACTTCCTCTACTATCTTGAAATATTTCCAATTGTTACTATCTCAAAATAGTTTTATTTGTTAATGTAGTACAAACTTAATAGGAAAGGCCAAATTTATTCTGACAACCAGAGAAAAGCTACTAGATCTAATTTCATAATCAATAGGTCAGGTTATGTGATCTGCATTGGTTATGCTTGATAAATATTGTAAACACCTATAAAATAACAATATTGAAATAGTAAAATGTTATTAATGTTGGTCTCAAATTTATATGTTTTTTTAAAGGGCCTTCCTAAGAAATTTGAACTGTCTTAAAATATTTCCACTCTACGATAGGACTAGCAAGCCGGTAGTGGAAAGAAAATATAGGCTTGAATATAAAACTGACTCATGCCACAGGCTGGAAACAGCAATGGATTTGAAGATAATTTTAAAATATTTCCACTCATCACTAAGTTAATTAAGTTAGTTCAAATAATTATTGTCTTCAAGTAGTTCTACCTGTCACTATCTTGAAATAGTTTTATTTTTATATCTAGAAATAGCTCCCACTCGTTAATTCGTTTTGGTACACCACGTCTTACATTCAGGATGTTTGTATATTTATAATATTGGGGTAAGGATGAGGAAGGGTTATGATTTATATAAATGTATTCATACTTCATGAAAGGAGGGTAGAGAAACATTTGGGAAAATTGCCCTAAGTAAACCTGACTGAGATTCAAGCCCCGATCTGCCCGTCAATGTAAATCCAGTGTAATACGAGAGCTACTCATTAGACCATGTGGCCACCGATACATTAGACTTGTTTCTTTTTATCTAGAAGAGTAGTTTAGTAAAATATTATTTGTAACTAAATTCACTAATCCCGGTTGGAAATGACTTAATGCAGCTCTATCAATTCCCACTTCTATCCCTGTTCGCTTAGGTTAGTCAGTTTTGTCAGTGATAGCTAGTACTTGCGCTAGAGTCTACAAAATAAAATACAGCTATAATATATTTAAATAAAAACCATTAAATATTTCATCATTATTATGAACGGTCTAAGTAATTACCTTCATTTACACATAACGTTTACACGGGCACTCTGATTGATAAAAGCCATCCGCTAGCGAACTTGCAGACAAACTGTGTTATAGTCAACATAAATTATACAGCACAAAACAATTACCAAAATATGTATTTGCACGTAAAGATCAACGTATGGTCCGGTAACATGACAGATAATACACATGTATTATTTAGTGCGCTAAACGCAGCCTCGGTACTATAAAGAGAGTAGCCTACTACTGTTTTATTAGGCCAATGGCCTTATCTCCAGACTTCAGTAACATCAAAGAGGAAAATTAAGTTGAGGTACAGGTATATAAGGTATAGGTATATATAATGTGTATGTATACATAATAACTACATATAGTATTTATTGAATATTTCACCTTGTCTTAGTTCAATTTGCGTGGGTAGTGAATGGCAAACTATTTAATAAAACAAATCAGTGAATTTACCTAACACCGATTTGAACCCCAGTCTTATACGAGAATGACGCGTTTGATCATGCGGCCACCTATACGTTTTTATAAATCTCTTAATTTTTTTTAAAAACTGAAAACCCCCCAAATATAATCAGTAAAGGTATAAATACGATAAAGAATTAAATAGTGAGGCTTACAGAAATTTTTTTTTTTTTACAAATTAATCTACAGTAAAGTTCTAAACCTAAGACCGGTCTGTTTGGTTTTTCTGATTTCTGGCCCCCCCCCCCCCCCCCCATAGGATTTAGGGGTATGGAGCATTGGAGTCCCCCAAACTCCATAAAATAATTACATTAATTTTTGTAATTTATTAACAAAATATTTAAAACTATTTGTATAGAAATATTTATATTTAATTTCCGATATTAAATTGCAATATTATGAGCCTTGGTTGTAAATCATTTAAAAAACCCAACGCCTTTCATGCAAGTATATTGTTACTGCAGCGAGAATTTCTGATGACCCGCTTTGGTGACTGCGTGGTCTGTTACTCTCACAGTAAACTAGACAGCCGATGACGGGGAGATCAAGATTCGATTCTCGGTCGGGTGTACTGAATTTTTTCCAAAATTGTTTTCCACTCTCCCTACACTTAAATGCAGGTACACTTCTTAATATAGCCCTACCAATCAATAAAAAATTAGCGTAATTAGTCCATAAGCGTATAGCCCGAACGGGCAGTAAGACGCGGTGATAAAAAATCTATTTTAAAAGAAATAAATGATATAGTTTCACAATTTTTTCTTTTTATTAGTGAGTATTTTTGATCAAACCAAAGCACGAATGGTAAACGGTAACATTATGAACACCCCAGACGTACATAAGGTCTCTTACAGAAGAGTTAGACCAAGTCAGTTGGTCTTTGTGCGGTCTAGTTTTTCTCCGAAATCTCCTCCATGGTGAAATACGTTGTTCTGACGGGTATGGGAGCTGATTGTGAACTGTTACACCATCATGGAATATACTATTAATCCTCATTTACTGTGTGACCCCCATCTTCCCCCAACCCCCATTAGCGTTACTATCATGTCCATAAACAAGTGAGACAGAACCAACACTTTCCCTCCGTCCAACTTTGATGGCTCAATTTGCTTGATGGATACTTCGCCCTATCCAAAAAGAAAAGAAAAATTCTCTGCTTTTGTTGAAATTTATTAGGATAAATGAATCTGGGGTTTTATTTTCAGGATGTCATACATCAAAATATGATCTAGCTTAATATATATATATTATATAACATAACATTGAAGTTATTCATATTCAAAAGCTGTTTCTTTTTTAACATTTACAATTTACAAGGATTTTATTTTTTGTATGAAGCATATACAAAATTGATGAAAAGATTACTACCTACTAACAACAGTTGTGTTTGAACATTATTTATTCCTAGGAATCAACTTTGTAGCTAATGCTTTTGAATATAATGTTTTTTCAATAATTTCTTTAGAAATGTAATCTCAAAGGTTGAAGTAAAAATAAAATCTGACATTTTCTTTAGCAACATCCGTAATTTTTATTCCTACATAAAATAAGCAGTTTATTTCAATTACATCACAGAATGCCATGTTTGTCGGTACAAAGGAAGTTAAATGATGGTTTACTTTGTGAATATTTATAAACCAAGTTTTATTCTTACATATAAAAAAAATTGTTCGAGTTATGTTAGTTGGAGATTTAATCTTCATTACCGTGCCCTAGATTTTCTATTATAACTTTTGATAAAAACTTTATTAACGACATAATATATGGTGTTTGGCTGGGGAGGATAGCTTTTATAGGAAGTGAGCCCGCATTAAGGTGGGAAAAAAACCCATAACCAACACCAATGGACCCGGCTCAGATTTAAACCCTGACTTTCGAGTCACATGAAATTCAGTTAAATGCGAATCTGAAACCTTATACAACATGCAGTTATGTGGGTTGCGGGTCAAGGAGGCTAACTACAAGTTTAGGTTACCCATATACAGTACGTAGATACAATTATTTTTGTCAGCCGAACGCCGACCATCCAAATTAATTTGCGACAAATAATATACTGAGGATGGTTTTACCTAGATTGTTTTCTCACTCTCTTCATACAAATGCGGATATATATTCTCTAAATTCAACCTTCCTCGTACTAATTACATGTGCATACAGCCCGAACGCAGTAATGAAAAAGGGGGGGGGGGGGGGGGGGGAGCTACACTGGGCAAGCTTCTTTTAGGTTTTTTTGACTTCAAGATGATGTTCAATCAATACCAAATTTTGGATTTATGTAAATCTTAGTCTTCCATTTCATAAAATATAAACATTTACGAGGTTTGCAAGAGACATATTTGGAGTTAAGCTAATTTTATCTACGAACAGTAGTGAAAGTGGAATTAGTGAGAGTGGTAGAACATATTCCTCTTGAGCTACGCTGAAGCATAGGTCTGCATTAAAGGCTTATTAAAAAAAAACCTATGGCATCACGTCAAAATCTGCGTTAATTTTTTTCATCAGACCTACCATTACCAAAACATATTTTACATCGCGTACCCTCTAAAACCCTTTGGGAAACACTGGCATAAGGCATATTATTCTTCTAGGAAGTCATTAGATCTATTACTTCCGTCGTCGAGGCTGGAACTATGAAGGAGGGTTTGGAGGGAGAGGAGGGTAGCAAACCAGCTCTTGCTGGTGCTGCTATCTAACGGGATAATCTCATCACATCACACACAGTCCCTCCCCTCTCCCGCGACAATCCATTAATACAAATTAAAGTGTACAAGAAGTACCTCTGGGTTGACAGGTGTGGGTATTGGGTTTCATATAGACATCAATTCTCTATCACCCTCACTACGAAATATTACGAGGAGTACGTGTCGGAAAAAAAAGGCTCTTAAGCGTTGCTCAGTGGTTAAGGTGGGGACATAGGGGACGCGAGAAAAATCAAGTGTTTTTGAGGTTTTTCTAGTTTTGTTTTTTTTTTTCAAAATAAATAAAATATTACTCCAATAAAAACAAAGAAATTAATTTTCTTCACATGTTGATATTAACAGTTCTTGATTATCTGTCAAGGATGTCCAAGAAATTAATGACAACTTTTTCTCTTAATTTAAAATTTATCATCTAATGCCACTATGCTCATGAAAGATATTCAACAATTACTGTTGATATCTACATGGGAAGAAAATTAAAATCTTTGTTTGTACTGAATCAATACTTTATTTATTTTCACAATTTTTTGTGTTAAAACTGCAAAATCACCGACCTTTTCTCTCGTCCCCTACATCCTCACCTTAAGGTGGGATGGGACGGGACGCGAGAAAAAGCCTGTGTTTTTGAAGTGTTTATGGCAAAGCATTTTTTGCCCAAAATCAATTAATATTGCTTCAGTACAAACAAAGAGTTTAATTTTCTTCACATGGTGACCTAAAAATTTCTTGAATATTTGTTGTAATATTCACAGCTATGAACTTTTATTTTGTTTCAAGTGGATGAATAAGGTATGTCTTGTTTTCGTCAATATGTGTGTTTTTTTGTTGCTAAATACTGTTAGTTATTTTCCCCACATACTTTATCCAAGAATGAGCTGGCAATTCTTAACGTTATCATTTCTACTTCATATTTTAAGTTCGTGTTTTATCTTTATTAATTATATTGTTTTAATCATTCAATTTTCATTTTAACATATTTAAGCCCTTCAGGTACTTTAATAGTAAATACATTTTGATTTTAGTAAATTTTGTTACCGATTGAATTGTACGGTGAACAAAGGAAAACGCACAGCACAGCGTCTTTATCTGTCTCTTTTCGACTTCTTAGCATCGCTGATACAGCAGGTTACAGTAGCCCCATGGCTTCTTTGGTGCTGACTGACAGCTCACAGCTGGCTTTGAAAAGTAACTAGACCAAATTATGTATCCCTACGACGAACCATATGATCTGCAAAAACATGTGTTTAGCAGCTGTCCCTTCTGACAGTCAAAATTTAGGTATATACCTAAATGTTGACGTCAGAAGTCAGCTGTGAACTGTCAGTCAGCACCAAAGAAGCCACGAAACTACTGTAGTTTCATTCTAACGAATTTCCAGACTTTCCTGTGAACCGGGTGCTGCCTCTGTCCATCCAATCAGAAGGCTGAGAACTAAGCATCATTCTTATGATAGGCTGAAAACCTCGGACTAGATCGAAGGATTCTCGGACATCAGTGGAAGATAGGGACTAGGGAGAGGTTTTTCTGGGAGTAACAAAGCTTTTGAACTGGCTCTTGAACAGAGACAACACAAGGTTGGGATGGACATGTGATAGGACGTGCGTGGCTAAATTTATAATGTAAAGGACGCAATTAGACTAGAGAGAGGAATAAATGTGTGTGTGGCACGCATTGATTATACTACATCGCTATAATTTGATCCTAAAATAAATCCAAAAATTAATTCAGACTAATTTTCTTCCTTTTTATTCAAGAATTGTCTATAACACTGTACAAGGGGCTAGTACGGAACGTCACAATTGACTTCCCATTGAGGATCCGCGAACCATCATGAATGGCTCACAGCTGTGGGGCAAGTAGTGCGAACCGTCACACTGTCAAAGGTGTTCTGGAAATTATTATTATTATTATTATTATTAGCACCGCGTCTTACTACCCGTTCGGGTTATACGCACTTACGCTAATGTTTAATGGTAGGGTGATTGTGAGATGAAATGAAGGACCTACAGTTTAACGTGGAATCCGAACCACAGTGGAGGCCTGGCATTCCCTTCTGGAAATTAACGACAACTTTTTCTCTTCATTTAAAAAGTTTCTCATCTAATACCGCTAGGCTTATGACAGATATTCAACAACTGTTGATATCAACATGTGAATAAAATTAAACTATATGTTAGTATTGGAGCAATATTTTATTTACAAATGTCATAAAAATATTTTACCATAAAAACTTTAAAAACACTGGCCTTTTCTCGCGTATCCTTCCATCCCACCTTAAGGCAGTCATGAAGGGGAGGCGAGTGAAGGGAAGGGTTTTTGTAATTTTTTATGAAACAAAATTATGTTTGGAATAAAATAAATAAACTCTCACTTTAGAAGATTTTTTTTACACAACATCTACACAATATCTGGACATTGCGTAATTTGAGCAGGACTTTTTTTCTTGTTTTTTTAAATAGCGCTTATTACTAACCGTTCAGTTTACACGAAAATGTACTAATTACACTTATGTGTTAGGGATAAGGACGGTTGACTTTTAAGACAATGTACCCGCATTTACATGAAAGGAGAATATAAAAGCATTATGAAAAACCACCCTCAGTACACCCGACCGGGATATAATCCAGATCTCCCCTCAACTGGTTTTATTTGCTTTCTATGCATCCGGTGCTAGTAATACACTCAGACCAGCAGCTGGTTAGTGTTGCCTTCACCATCTGGTACAAATATCATGTACTAGGGGAGTTCGGTAAGTGTGGTGGGTACTCGTTGCCTTCCATACGAGAATTTCTATGAGCAAGCGCAAAAGGACTGTCAATTTTGCCTGAAAAATATCAAATTATTTTTTATAAATACATAAGTGATTTACAATATTAAAAAAAATTAAGATAAGTTAGGCCTATTATTAATCAAGCTTCAACCTAATGATATGATTGTTTAACTTGCACAACTTCTTTTAAGAATTTCATCCCCTTGTCGATTGGGGGCGGGAATTAAAATAGAGGGAAAAAGAAAATACTCTTATCAGAAGCTTTTCGGCTTCCCTCTTTAAGGCGAATCGTGCACGTGATAAATTCGTCATGGCCTGAATTTATTTCTCAATGGGTAAAAATGATAAAATGACCCCCTCCTAAAACCCCTTCACACACAAAATTACTGAAATATATCTCCATTGGCCACAAAGCGTCAATTGAGCTTGGACCTTTGTGGAGACTGGGTCTATGTTTGTCTTGAGCTCAAATCACTACCACGTATTTTAAATCTGTACTTGAGTCATTTTTATAAAAAAAACTACCTAGTTTAACCAATCCTCATCTTTCGACTTAGTTGTGTGAGGGAGTAAAAGAGACCGGCGCGGGGAGGGGGGGGGGTGTTGTTGTTAGTGGTTGTACATACCGTTGAATGTATGTATACTACTAGTATAATACTAGTATAATATACATTCAACGTACATACCAATGATTCAAGAATATACACGAGTTTATTGTGACTTACAGCTAAAAACTGTGAACATAAACAACATATTACCTACCACTATAAAAAAACTATTATAAACAAATAAACTGTTAGAGATTGGTGAGCTTGCTTGAGTATCACGTGAGAGACCTGGGTTCAAGTCCCAAATGGGTACCTATCAAATAACAGGCCTATTAAATAGATATTTATCAGGTTTGTAAATTTCCAAATAATTATAAAATTATATCAAATCAACATCTCAAGAGAAACATAGAAAATTTAACCATAACTTTTTTTTTTGCTAAATCAGTAATACAATAAATGACTTTAGTGTACCCATCAAGATGGCTAGAAATAAATAATTTGAAATTAAATCGTTTGAGGTGTGCTCGCTATTGGAGTACAATATGCTGCCTTAAAAATAATGAGGTGACCAAAAATAAAACCCTCTTTTTAATTGATGCGCCGTCATTTTTTATTAATTTAAATAAATAGATAAGAGAGTAGGAATATTTTGTTTGGGGGAATTTTTTTTATAAGTGATTGTTTGTGTACAGTAGCCTTATAATTTTCACTACACAGAAAGCATGAACGAACTTCAACCAAGGGATGAAAGGAACTATAAGCCTTAAAACAAGTGACTCCATAGATATGTAGCTTGTAATTATGTAAAAAAAAAAGAAAAAAAAATCCTTGCCGTCTCACTGTGTTAACATTGAGATTCGAGTATCTTGCGGTTTTTCTGCCACGTTGAATGAATCGAAGTTGTTCATCGAGATGATGAACAACTTCGATTGTCTAGTTACAGCTGCAACGTTGATGATGTCCCCTTGTCTCTGATGTGTGCATGTCTCTCTCTTCTTCCTGGAACAGTTTGGTCCCTCATCCATAGGTGTTTCCCTGGGTTTGAACAGACTCATGCCCGGCGAAAAAAAGACAGATTATAATTTAACTTAAGCTTTACACAACCTCAGGCTTATGCTCGTCTTTAAAATCTGTTATATTATATTGTTTTAATAAATAGGCCTATTTATAATGACTTTAAATAATTTAACAAACAAAAATGAATATCCTAGAAAATATGTTTAGGCCTATAAAATAAATGACAACGACAAATCAAAAGCTATCCTAATTAATAAAAATCTATTTTAGATTCACTCCTCTTAAACAGTTGTAGCAAAGCTACTAATAAAAATACAATAACTTAAAGCTTGAAGTCTTAACTTGTTATTTATTTAATGAACACTGGAGAAAGACTCCCAAGTAATTTTTACTATACTTCACAGATTTTTTTGTAATAATATAAAACTTTTAAAACCCGAGGTTTAGCCTAGAGGGCAACACAACACAATCTTGGGGTTTAAAGATTTATTTTATAGTCTTGATATACTTACATTTTCGAATAATGTATATCGATCACTAAGAAACACTCGCTATTTTATTTCATCACACGCTTTAATGTTATATTAGATAAATGATTATTCAAAGATCACTAAAAACCGTATATTTTCCGAGGATAACAAGCTCACACACCGAAATAATATTCACAAAAGAACACACAGATTACTAAGTAGCCGAATTCATATTCAAAAAGACACTGTACTATTCAAATTTGTAATAAAATTATTAACGGGTAGCATAGACACGCCTAAATACAAATCAATAATACTTAACTATAAAATATTTTGTTCTTCATCTTGTTGACTCACGCACGTGCTTTTATTAACTGTATTTTATACGATAATTCACTGTTATAATGTATTTTAAAATTGTTAGATTTTGGTTATGAGAATAACCGTTTGGTTGGTTGCTTAGTATTGAAGTTTTCATTTGCTGTTTAATTATAATTAATTATTAAAAGCAAGAGAACGTTAAAAGTGATCTAATATGCTGAAAACAAATATGGCCACTGGATAGAAGCTACAACAGTTCGTGATGTAGTGGAACTTGTTGCAGGTTAGACGGTGAGTTGTATTAATACTCGTGTTTACAAAATTTAAACTTTATATTATTTCACAAACATTTTGTATGCTTTTTCCTCTTTATTATCACAAACCCTTTATTTATGTTAAAGATACACGAGGTCAGCTATAAAAATATTAATAACTGAATATAATACCATTAAATGTAAATTTTCACGCTCTATTTAACCTGTAATTGCCACAAGAGTTAAAAGAAAGACAAGAATGAAATTACTAGACTTTTATTCTTAAATTTGATTATGGAAAATAAAACTATACTGTAATCTTTGGGGAAGTATTGTTAAAAGTGATGATATTATTTTTAGTGATTATAATAATAGTAGTAATTAGTAAATAATAATTATTTTCAAATATGTTAACAAAAGTTACTTTCAGACAATATTGGCATTACTGATACCATCTGATAGTTTCTTCTAGCTGTCATGTAAAATCAAATAAGTGATAATTCCACTGTAAAAGGGTAAAATTTGCCATAATTTTATATCGATTGGTACTTACGAAAACTAGGAGGATTCCAAAATGGTAATCCAGAAATTGGGGGAGCATTGGGGGTTAGGGTTTACCATTCCAGATTGTAAAACCATTCTTAACATATGTAATTTCAACTTTAGGGTTGGTGAACTGGAAATAGTTGTGTAAAAAGTTTAAAAACTTATCGAAACAATAAACAATGGCGGTAAAAACTTCAACTGTGAAGTAAGTTAAAGAGACCACTCTATATAACCAAAAAGGTTTGATCATTTCAAATTTTTAAAAGAGACTCTGTGAAATTGGGATTGGAGGATATATCTTCTCTATATAAAAAAAAACCAAAGCCTTCACTCACCACTTATCGAATAGATAGAAGGCCTTAATATGGCAGAGTTGAACACCATAGGTTATTTCAAAATACTACGTAAAAATAATTTCAATTTCAAAATAAATATAAATATAAATAAATATAAATTTGAAACCTTAACACAGTAAGATAAAAATTAAATAAATAATTACAAACTGTTTATAAAAATGTTATTTTTAGATATGGAAGCAATATTTAATTATTTAAAAATTACTTAGGTGAGTGTATTGAAATATTTATACTTTAATCTAAAGTAAGTTATTAAGTAAAATATAAAAAATCAAATACATAGAAATTATGGGTTCAGAAAAATAAATTAATCAAATTTTATCAGTTAAAACCGATTTTTAAGCAAATCAAATTTTATCAATTAAAACAGATTTCTAAGCAAATCAATTTTTTAAATAAATATATATGTAAAATCAAAACACAATTATAATTAGTCTTGCTGAGAAAAAAAATTATAAAAAAAATCCTATGCACGATTCCCCTTAATCGCTACACTTAACCATTTAATTATCACTTAATTATTTTTTGCTTATCCTCAAGAAGATATAAATGACCTTAGCCTTCATGTTTTTTAATTATTCTAAATTTTTTATTTTTTTTATGACCGCAGTGGCCTCTTTTTCCCAAAGCCAAATAAAAATATTAATAATAGCTATCACTAGATAAATCATTATTTTATACTTTTCTGATATCCTCTCACAAGACACAACTAATTTAAAACCAAAAATGTTTTTAACTTTATACTTTCTTATTCTCTTTTTTCTGAATATTATTAATATTGTCGTTATATATTTTGCTATTAACCTCTATTCTACTCTTACCACTTTCACCCTCCCCCAAAAACAAACTTTTCTTAGCTAAACTTTTATTCCTTTTTCTCTCTATTTTTCCCCCCCTAAGAAAGCATTTCATTAAAAAATATATTGTTAAATAGTCCCTATGTAAAGAAAGGTTGTGCACACACTTTGTTTACGTAATCTCTACCTTTTATGTAACAACAACTTTCTTTTTATCGTTTCTTTACCATCCATCCAAAAGTTGTTGATATTAACCTCCTCTCCCCCTTTTTCCCTCTACGTAAATTACCGCAGTAAAAACGAATCCAGTTTGTAGGTAGTGATGAACCCTATACTTTCTCAACTTTCTTCAGGTAGCTTTTAAAGGAAAAAGATAAAACAGGCGCGGCAATTTTTTTTAAAACAACTTTTTCTTTCTCTCTCTTTTTTCCTTCCTTACACGTTATTAATAGCATAAAAAGTGGCATCGTTCTGAATGCTAATGCTATGTTAAAGCGATTGATAAAATGGTGAAGGGACTATTGTTAAAAGTCGCATTAAGGAGTGTATTGGAGGTAGGACGTGACTGAAAGCAGATATGTTGTTTATTTTTTTAGGGGGGGAAATGCGTTCTTTTTATTTGGAAATGAGAAGTTAGTGTAGCTATCTTTTTAATACAGAGTGTGTATACGATTAGATTTATTTGAAAATTTAACGTGCAATTTATAAATAAAGAATCGTATCAACATAAATATTTAATCTACAAATTAACAACTAAGAACACACCATCTAATAGGAGAAGCCTGTATAGTTAGAACCAGCGGTTAAATCGAGCATTACAAAGTTATCGCCTATATAGAGAAAGTGCAGTATTATATTTAGTACTAATAGCGACTCTGGAGGAAGTGTGATACAAGTCACTTTGATTCTCCCCTTGTGTTTAGTACTAGAATCAATGAGTTTAGTGATTACACGCATTCATTACATTTAATTTCACCGCCTGGGGTTCTGGGAATTTGGGCCTGCGGGCCTCGCCGTTCATGCGGTGAGCCGTTTTAGAGCTCCGGTGCTAACCTGGACAGTTAGTAGTGCATGGGCTAGAACATGGTCGCCTCCACTCCGCGAGCAATAGGCGTAATCTTTTGTGAGCGGAAGTAAATAGATCCGGTTACCACCCTGGATACAGGTGTGGATTCAGGGGGAAGGGGGTGTCAAAGGGTCAGTTGAACCCCTGTGAAAGTTAGAAAATGAATACAAAAAACAAAATGAAAGTTAAAATTTTATAAAGAAAAATACAACACAGATAAATTATACAATTTTTTTAAAAATCTTTTTACGTGCAGACATTTCTTAAGCCGGGTCCACATTGATATAACCAACGTTTGATGTATTTTGAATTTTATATGACTATGTTTACGAAAAGGAGAATAGGTGGTGAGAAGGACGTACGTAAGAATTAGAGATGGGCGAAACCGTTATTTTATAATATCAGTGAATACAGTGACTGTGATTTTAAAATATCGGTGATTTATACCAGTGATTTTTCACTGTGACCTGTATTCAAAGTGTTTTGATGGACCGATATTTTATACTTTCCAACCACGGTGAAGGCTAGTATTTTGCTGCTGTCCGAGTAACGAGTATCTAGTATGGAGTATGGAGTATTTATGAGTATTGAGTATTGAGTATTTTGTATTTACTCGAATAGTCCCATGAGTATCGGTTGGAAGGAAAACTAATTACTTGGGTGTTTGGCGGCCTGCAATGGAATTCGATACTTAAAGGCCTAACATAAACTCTTCTTGTCGGCACTACATTGACCATCGACATACAGCTACCTAATCTTTCAAGGTTTCATGTTGCCTGACTAATGTACAGTCAATACAAAAGTATACATTGCATTTTAAGATGTTTCATACAGTTGATAAGAAAAGAAAGCAAAACATATGTTATTAATATTTTATAGTGAAATGTTATGTAATTTGGGCAAAATTAGTTGTACAACAAACATTATGTTAAACTTGAATACCAATATTAAAACTTATTTGACGTACAATGAGAAACTCTTGTAATTGTGTAATTTATTTAGTGATTTGTTTTACTACAGTTAAAATTTATGTGACATTAAAAATGAACATAACATATTGGCGATTGGTTTAGGAAATATTGTTTGGAATGCAGGTCATATATTATATTATTATTGTGTTATTATATTTTAAATAACGTACATCTAATAATAGATGAACTATACATATATTAGAAGCAAATAAACTTTAGATTAGACTATATGATGATTAGAATCATAAACGCATAGTAAATATTAAGGTTTATTTATATATTTTCTATTTTGTTACTTATATTAATTTATTATTAGCGATTTTAGGGATAGGCCCACTGAAAAAAATAATTTTTTTTTTCGTAGCTTACTTTTAAAAAATATCCGAAATGTGATTTGCTTAGTAAGCAAGATTTTCGATTTTGTTATTAACAACAAATATTTTGTATTGAAAACACATTTGAATGAAATATTTAAACCATTAAAGTCATTTTTACGTAGCAATCTGATACTGTTTTTGAAAAATGAGCTCTACAAGATCAAGTGTTTTAAATAGAAATAGCACGTAAAACATGCCAGTCAATAAGGTCGATTCTCAATTATCTGGTAGAAAATAAAAAATAAAAGAATAACAAGGGCCGCGAAGCGAGTATTTACTCGAGTATCTTGAGGAAGCAATACTAGCTCGGTGGCTCGAGTCACTGTCGCCATCTGTTGCGAGTATGGAGTATTTCTGATCACTGATATCTCAATCACCGATACTTTTAAGATCGAGTAACTGGGAGTATCGGTGATCAAATGGTATCGGTGAAAAAATCACAGTCAGTGATATATCGCCCATCTCTAGTAAGAATATTTGACGTGCATAGTGAGTAACGAACATTGCTCCACATAGAAATGGTAGACTATCAAACATCAAAGCAGACCAATAATAACCTGAGAGCAGGTCATCCACGAATACCGAATATAGATTGTGTCGACAGCAGGAGCGGTGGCACTGTGGGGGACTCTGCCCCCCTGGAAGTAATTTGCCCCTCTTTGGAATAAATTTCCCCCCCTAGATATATTTCAAATCCTCTTATGTTATCGAATATGAAGCTGAAAGATTGCCTTAAATCAAACTCCAAATGACTTCTAATTGCATTCTATTGTCAAAAATTCACCGGAGAAGGCCACTTCAAAAACTACTAGACTAGAGGCATCTAACTATCAAAAAAAGTAAGGGGAGGAAAGAAAGCTCTGAATAGTTTTCAAGGTCACAACAATTTCGAACTAGGGGAGAACAATTTCAAATTGCTTTTAGATGCATGTCATTTTGGATGAATTTTCAGGTGAGGACCAACCCAAATAGCTTAACTTCTGAAATAGTTCAATTTTCAAAATCTTGTCAGTGAAAGACAACTTCAAATATTATGTTCTAGAGGTATCTAAGTATCGTAAAACATTAAGGTGATGATCACTCTAAATATCTTCGAGAGGCATGCATATTTAAAAAAATTTTAGGTGAGAAACACTCTTAAATGGCTTATAAAAGAATCTGATTGAAAAAAATCAAGGCTAAGACTACTCATAGCTTCTAGAGTAAACCATTTTTCAACAAATTTTTGAAGGAGGGCTACTCCATATTGTTTATAAAAAATATATGATTTAAAAAAATTGGGGAGGATGACCAAGGTTTAAAACATATATTAGATCAAATATTAACGAGAAACTATTAAATTGCTTTAAACAGAAATCTAGCATTGTAAGTAACTATGTTATTTATAACTATGGCCCCCCTATGAAAATTATCTGGATCCACCCCTGCCTGGATAGGTGGAAGGCACGTAGTCCCCCAGTGTCGGGCTAACCAGTGAATGACTGGAAGGGGAGGAGTTAATTCTTGCCTCCCTGGGTATCCGGGCTGATCCGGATCATCCCAAACTTCGGGGTGAGGGGGTTGGAGCTTTTCAGGTACAGACTCATAAACTGCCCTGGGCCACGATATCCATGACTCAATTTATCGTGCCAGTGGCCCGGTTAAAAGGGGAAGGTCTTGAGCTCCTCGGGGCTGACTACAGAAGATAGTAATCTAGGAGGTCACGGCTATCTGTTACAGGGCAACGCGGGCTAAGTCGTGGGGTTCGTCAATTACCAGTTGGGGCTGGCGTTTGAGTCCAGGGAACCAGGTTCGACGACCGTGCAGGGACCACCTGGAAGTCAGACAGGTCATTAGGTAAAGCTCATAACACCTCGTTCGGCCAATCGTTTCTCGTTATTCATTAAGTTATTCACTTTAACATCACATTTGTATTAGTCATAGTAGTATTTATTAATAAACCTTTTAAAAGCCAAGTCTAATTTGAATCACTAAAGTTTGATTCACACTGATAGGACTGTGCTCAGGCCGTGCTGGGACTGTGTCGTGTCGCTACCATTCACGCTGATAGGACTGTGCGCAGGCCGTGCTGGGACTGTGTCGTGTCGCTACCATTCACGCTGATAGGACTGTGCGCAGGCCGTGCTGGGACTGTGTCGTGTCGCTACCATTCACGCTGATAGGACTGTGCGCAGGCCGTGCTGGGACTGTGTCGTGTCGCTACCATTCACGCTGATAGGACTGTGCGCAGGCCGTGCTGGGACTGTGTCGTGTCGTGTTACTACCATTCACACTGATAGGACTGTGCGCAGGCCGTGCTGGGACTGTGTCGTGTCGCTACCATTCACGCTGATAGGACTGTGCGCAGGCCGTGCTGGGACTGTGTCGTGTCGTGTTACTACCATTCACACTGATAGGACTGTGCGCAGGCCGTGCTGGGACTGTCGTGTCGCTACCATTCACGCTGATAGGACTGTGCGCAGGCCGTGCTGGGACTGTGTCATGTCGTGTTACTACCATTCACACTGATAGGACTGTGCGCAGGCCGTGCTGGGACTGTGTCGTGTCGCTACCATTCACGCTGATAGGACTGTGCGCAGGCCGTGCTGGGACTGTGTCGTGTCGCTACCATTCACACTGATAGGACTGTGCTGGAACTGTGCTGTTAGCGCTGTTTTGCTCATCGTCAGCAGTAGATATGGATCAAACAGAGGAAGATGCGATTGTTGCATGTGGTCTTTATCTTATTTGACTTGATAAAAAGAGGAGAAAACGAAGAAAATACTGGGTTCATCATTTGTTTAGAGCAAGAGAAGAAGAATTCCACAATATATTTGGGCAACTCAGAGATGACCATCAAAGCTTCACAAATATTAAGAATGAGTGTCCCGAACTTTGAAACCTTACAGAAACTTCTTGCATTCAGTTTTTCAGCTATCTCCTTCCAAATATTTTCTTTAGTGAGATTATTATCATAATTTTTATGCTGCAAATTATACAAGCATTCATATTCTTGAACCAACATTATTAAGTTTTCTTCAGCCATAGTTTTGGCTTATTGCATACAGTTGTCTTAACAATGTTGGAAAGTTCTGCAGCCACTATCAGATTGTAGATAAGAACCTTCGTGAAGGTTCGCCGCTTGCCGGAAGAAGCCGAAGTAGGTGAAACGACACTAAGACGACATTAAAGCGACATCGTCTACATTCACACTGATAGGACTGTGTTGGGACTGTATTCGTACCGTGCTGGACCGTGACCTTGGGAAATCACTTTTGAAACGATCCAAGACGACACAGTCACAGCACGGCCTTAGCACAGTCCTATGAGTGTGAATCAAAAACGGTCTTACAAGGTAACTCTTATGGGAATGACCTGTTCGAGATCGTTGGCAGCACGACACAGTCCCAGCACAGTCTGCTCACAGTCCTATCAGTGTGAATCAAGCTTTACCCACCCAAGTATTTATATCATCCTCCCCCTCTCCCCCCTTTATCCTTAGCCAAAGATATCCTGACAGATCCATTGGCCCACATTTAGTATACACAGAAATGAGGGGTGGGGGGGGGGGCCGAGGGGTGTACATTATGCAATCGTCTCTTGTGCAATTTTTATAGGATGGGTTTTTCTAATCAAAGAGATACTATATCTACAAGATGTTTGAAAATTTGTTTTTAAAAAATAAGACTAAGCAACAATTTTTTCAAAATTTGTATTTGAAGTGTATTCCACTTGGTCATAAAATAATGTGTTTTTATTCTGAGTAAATCCTAGTATGGGGTAATTTAATGATAACTAATTTTTTAAATATTTTGTCACGAGCTATATATATTTTTTTGAGTGTCAACTAAAATGGGACACGCTATTGAACATCTAAATCTTGAACCGAAGGTCTTGCGCAGTGGTGTAATGACCGTGTAGCCGAGGATTTCCAAGAGCAGGCTATTACTGACCGTCATTAAACTTGGCCATGCGGGATTGGCGGAGATACTCCTATAGAGTGCGCGACGAATACACCCGACACCACGAGTCAGCCCAAGCCCGGTAGCTGATAAGCCCAGCAGAGCGGAATGCTCGGTTAACGAGGAGAGGAAGGTGGTAAACCACTATACAAAGTCTGTGAAAGTGAGGGATGGGTGAAATATAAGGGCCGTATTTTGTTTACACACAAAAAAAGAAAGAAGAAGAGATCACGTTGTAAATATAGACAAATTGGATGGGAACAAGTTTTTTGGCATCTCCTCTTACTGTACTAGTGGTTTGGGCTATAATCTTATGCACTAATTGCGCTAATATGTTAGGGATGAGGAAGGTTAAATTAGAGGAAGTGTACTCACATTTACGTGGAGGAAGGGTATAAAACAATTTAACAAAAAACCCTTTCAGTACATTAAGAACACTGCCACGTCACAAGTCTGATACTATATATAAGTGAGTGACTTGTCAAAGTGTAAACTCACCTGCCATATCAGGTTCGGCCTTCACCTGTATAAGGAACAGATACCGCTTACGAGGCTCCTATAACTCATCATGGCTGTGTACTTCGAGCGTAGCCACGCACGTAAAACGCGTACAGCGGGTGGTTTAGGAACCGGTGACCCCATGCTCACCGTTGATCCCTGTCATCACCGGACAACTGGTAAACCCCCCTTACCTCCGCCTTGACCAGTTTCAATTAGCAGGAGGAGTTGGCTCCCCCGTGAGTGTTGGACGTTCACATAGGGCGTTAAATTCTCGGAAGATGTCAGGAGTCTAACCTCAGGAATCATCCTAAAAAGGCCTCTGACCTGAGTTGCCCAGTGGAGACATTGTGGAGACCACCCCCAGTGTACAGCCGACCGCAATTCAAACCCCGATCCCTCCACATCATCTGCAGTATAGTCCATTGCGAGAGTGACTCCTTAAAGTAGATTATGCAGCCACGAAGCCGGTGTAAAAATAAAGGAAGGTAAGTTTGGCTATTTGAAGTAAGCTCTACCCGCATCGGTGGTCGGATGGTATAGCATGTCCCTCTCGTTTTGAACTAAGTTGCCATGATTGGTGGGGAGATCGGGGTTCGAATACCAATCGGATGTACCGAGGGTGGTTTTTACTAAATGGTTTCCCATTCATCCTTTCCCCCGAATGGGTGTAAATTTCCTCTAAGCTTCATCATAATTCAATTAGAGTAAATGTATGTGTGTGACCCAAACACGTACTAAAATGAGGTGAAAAAAAATATGCAAATATCTAAAGGCAAGGTTGGTATCAAGGGTTATTTGTTTGACTCCAACCCGAGGGCTCTGGGCTGTTTTTATAGTCAAAATTTGAAGTCAGCCAATTCTCCAATCCACCTGAACTGCTTGTTACTTCGTATACCGGGAGATTGATTGACTCCTGATTCTATACCATAAATACAGTCCTCAATCACGACCTGTTGCGTAAATTGTGTTTTCCACTCACCCTTCCAGACGAGGCCTGGTGCAGTTGTTTGACTTAATATTTTCACCCTTTTTTCACTAAAAAAAATTGTTTCAAAAAATAGGTAGTAAAACACACTTAAATTTCAAAAGACCAAATCCAAAATATTTGTAAAAGTAGTTTGCACTTTACAATTATTTAAGCGTATAGCCCGAACGGGTAGTAATATGCAGTGTTAAGTATTATTATAAAAAAAGGTGACCTGGTGGTCTAGGGGTAAGGTGTCAGACTTCTATGCTGGCGGCCGGGGTTCAATCCTCGGTCCCGGCAAAGATTTATCGGATTACCAAACCCTTCCTTCACCTCTGACAAGACATCTTGTGAATGTGAGGAATGCCAGGCCTCCACCGTGGTTCGGATTCCACGTTAAACTGTAGGTCCTTCATTTCATCTCACAATCACCCTACCATTACACATTAGCGTAAGTGCGTATAACCCGAACGGGTAGTAAGACGCGGTGCTAATAATAATAATAATAATAATAAGTATTATTATAATTACTTATTAATCATATATCTTGGAAACCCTGGTTCTATTTATGGTGATGCTGACGAAAATATTGAATATTTGTATGCATTTTTGCGTCTTTCAAATTAGGCTTTAGTTCTGGGTGTGTAGTATGAAGTGCTGTCCTAGGTTAGATGAAATTATAAGTTATTTGCTAATACAATCAAAGTGTTTAGAAAGTGCATGCTATTATTTATTATGCTTAACACCACGTACTAGTTCGAGCTACTAATTAAGCTAAGGTGTTAGGGATAGGGCAGGTTGAATTTATAGGAAGTGTACCCGCATTTTCGAGGAGGGAAAGTGGAACAAATTTAGGAAAAACAACACCCTCAATACACCCGACCGGTATTAGAACGCCGAGCTCTCTGTCATTGGCAATCAAGCCTATTGTGAGAGTGATGCCTTATATCACTCAGCCACCAAAGTGGGTGCACGATTATTACAATTATTATAGTTATTTCTTATTAGATATAATTCCTGCTGATATTCTAGATTTTTCAATCCATTTAATTTGGAATATAAATATAATCCCTTTAATAAAGACCTACTTCGATGGTCTTATGGTATAAGGAGTCATTATCGCAAGAGAGTAGACTGGCGATGACGGAGAGATCACAGTTAAAAAACATGAATTATTTAACACTTATCTAATGTGATGGTTGATGTCGTCTTTCCGGCCGTCATCTATCAAATGTCAGGATCAACGCAAGATAATTTCAATCGTAGATCTGACCCCTTATTCCTGAGTACATTTGTGATCATATTGAGGTTTTGTCCCTGAAATATTAATCGGGGAAATATTGTAATGACAAGGAATGATCTTATGAATCAGCCTCATGGCTCTACACAAAGTATCACACAGACAAGTGTTGGAAAATGGCATAATTAATTGCCCTTTTAGAAAAATCAAGGTACACTGAGATAGCATGAAACCAAACAACGATGATGAAGGAAATAGCATCTTCAATGTCAAATCACAAAACATTCAATAAGTTGAACTTCTTCAGTAGATGGTTCATGGACAACCCCCGCACCCTCCACCCTCTACAGAACTCTTTGTGGACCACAAGTTGGGAACTTCTGCCCTATGGAATTTAAACATTATAATTTTGTAGCGTGTTAAACCTGCTGTTTAACACGTACAATCAAAATACCATAAATTTAATTAACACGATGAATGCAAGAGCTAATATATTCTAATAGTGTGTGGCAGATATTAACTCAAGGTGAATTCATGTTGCCGGGAAACACCCAAACTGGAAAACTTCCCCAGCTGACTCTGCCTGGAACATCAGCAAAATGACATTTCACCACTTCGATGAAATGGCAGAGCTATTTTTCTCTGCTCCCCACGAAGTCTTCGAGCACTAGTTGTCATTCGGCGCAATTCCGCAACTTCCTCCCCCACTTTTATGTCCAGGTGGAAAACCTCCCAGAGTACGTCAATTCTGTCACTATATAACCATAGTTCCTCGCTTCACATTTTGTATTCTATTTTATCAATTCGGCGGAGGAAGAACTAGGACGTAAATATACATCAGCGAGGAAACTTCTGATGACTACGATGTGTGAGGCGTCGATCTCTCTACGTCGTCGCAGATGAAGCTTCGGGTGAGACTTTTCTAAATATTTGAAAGTTATAATCTGGGTTAGATTCGTAACACCTCTTTAACTATGTCTATCAGACATAAACTTTGTATCGGAGTGTCTGAATTTATTTTCTATGTCTATAAGACATAGTTTTTTGTGTCAGAGTGTCTGACTTTATTTTATATGCCCATAAGGCATAGTTTTTGTGTCAGAGTGTCTGACTTTATTTTATATACCCATAAGGCATAGTTTTTTTGAATTTTAGTCTTGTCGCTCTTTTTATATGTCCAGAGTTGTTTGTCAAAGTTCTGACATGTTTTCATCTGCCCATATGGCGTAGTTTAGAATGATGGTCTTAATGCTCCATTTATCTTGGTTCACACGACTTTATTTACTATGTCAGAGTGTCTGACTTCTTTTTCTATGTCTAAGATATAGTTTTATATATTAGGGAATACTAATGACTTCCTAAATGGTATGACCATGTTTAGGATCTATTTATGGCGGAAATGAGGTTATCTAACGCTTTGTTCAATGATATAATTAGGTCGGTGACAGATATCAGTCACTATTGTTTCTTTTTAGTGTACTTTTTACACAGTGCGCAGCCTGTGGGAGCACAACAAGTTCATCGTAGTGACCCGGGGGGATATTGCTTGGTTTCCGGCCCCTGTAGACAGTAGTCAGTAGCTCTTTAAATTTTGCCTTAACCGAATTTGATATCGTTAACTAATGATTAACTATAATTAATTGATGTATATGCTTGGCAAGTCTTAGTCTTGTAGTCGCGAGGCTATATAGATATCGTATATCGTTGCCTAACTTTAAATTAATATTTACTTTATATTTCTTTGCCACCTTGTTGAGGCAGACGTACCTTCGTCGTAGAATGTGTTTTAGTACTAATTTGAAGAGTTACTACACTCTACTTTAGGATCGTCTTTATTTGTTTTGATTCCTAGTTTCCATTTGGGAGGCATACGTCTATGGCAACTAATTTAATTTTCTCAAAATAAGCTAAGGACTGTTTAGTACATGATCTATTTAAACTATATGTAATTCTATTGACCTTTTCAAACTTAAAATAAATTAATTTTTTACTAACGCAGGTTCAATTTTAAATTTTATAGTTTTAAAACTTTCATGCGAAAATATAGAAGTAATTTATTTCTAAGACGTTCAACTCAAATTGTTGTATTTCTGAGATAAAAATAAATAGTTAGTAAGTCTGACAAAGATCAAGTCTTCCTCAAACAACTTAAGCGATTTTAAATAGGGTCACAACAGAACATTTAAAAATAATGGTGGTTGTTTTGATGCCTCAGAAATGTCCTTCCTATGATTAACACAATAGTGTGAGAATTGATACCTTCAAGTATCCTCCTGTGTGGCCTTCGCGTGAATAATATAATCAATTGCCTTCCACGGATAAATAGTAATTTTAAAATAGGTTTACAATATACTATTTTAAGATAATTGAGGATTGTTTTTAGTGGTTTTGGTGCCTCAAAACTACCATTCACATAGTAGATACTGTGGTTTGAGTATATTTACTTTCAGGTAGGTGGATACCTAAAAATGGAAATGTATGGGACGCGAGAAAAGGCTTGTGTTTTTGCAGTTATAGGCCTATATAGAGTTTAATTTTCTCCACATGGTGGTATCAACAGTTGTTGAATATATGTCGCTAGCATAGCGGCATTAGATGGGAAACTTTTTAAACTAAGATAAAAAGTTGTCATTAAATTCCTGGATATCTTGACAGATATTCAAGAACTGTTGATATCACCATTTGAAATAAATTAAACTCTATATTTCTACTAAAGCAATATTTGATATTTTTTAACCAACAAAAGTTTTGATATAAAAACTGCAAAAATAGTGATCTTTTCTCACGTTACCTACAACCCCACATTAATCTGAAGTTATTGTAAAATGTAGTTTTAACTTTATAACACTATCCGAAATACCCTTGAGATAAAATTCACTCTTTCTTTTAATCCCTTGATATTATAATGGTCACGTTGTTTCACAGTTTATACTTGTGGGAGGAAAGGAAATAGATCGTTGATTTAGAGAGGGAAAAATTGTAGTAGTTTAGGGTGGGGGGGGGGAAGAGGAGACACGCGTGCAAAGCCCAAAAGAAGAGGGATCAAGTACCCAAAGAACACTTCTCGTAATTAGACCTTTTAAGCCAAGAGCAAACAGGACGTCCTTATGAATTTCATCCAGGGCGTTTTGCTAACACAAACACGGTTATTTATGTAAACGATGATTAAAATGCTAAACAAGATTAAGTAGAAGTGACTTTTTGTAAAAAAAAAACTTCAACCTTTCCTGTGTGTTACATAAAGAGCCCTTAGTTTAAATTTTAATAATAGAGAATGATTTTTTTTAGCACTATGTCTTACTACCCGTTCGGGTTGAACACTAATGTAGCCTATTAATTACACTGATAGATTTAAGGATTAGGTAGGTTATATTAATAGGGAGTGTTACCGCATTTGCGTAGAAGGAAAGTGGGAAACTATTTAGTAAACACCACTCTCAGTACACCTGACCGGGATTCTAATCCCGGTCTTTCAGTCACACGCAGTCTAGTCTATTGCGAAAGTGACGCCTTAAAACTATGCGTGCGGTCACCGAATAAGGTTTTATATTCTTCTCAAATCATGTAGCTAATTGGATTCTATTGACAAATATCTAAAGAGAACAATCCAATTCGTTGATCACGGAAACCAAAATCAAAGCTTCACAATCTCAACTACAATTCTAAAAGTGTAACGCAATGAAGAGAGGCAATAATTGATTCCCAGCCAAACTGAATCATGAAAAAAGAAAAGGAAATAAATTGTTTAGTTATCAAAAATTAAATCACAGGTCATATCAAATGAATACTGCTTTTTCCTTCACCAACTAAAACTTCTTTTGAAACAGTAATTTTTGATTGTTTTGTTTACTTTTTTTTTATGCAACTGTATCTTGTTCTCGTAGTAGTTTATTCGGAAGCATTGTGACTTGTAGTTTGTTTTGGGGGTAGGGAGCGTGGGGGTAGGGGGTAGGCGTGGAAAGATATATACGTGACCTGACCGTGATGCGAGGTTTAAAAGTAGGGCGGGAAAGCGTTACGAATACCAATCAACCAATTAGCTTCCGCACTCCTTACAAACCTTCCCCTCTCCAAACCCTTCAATCTTTCTCTCTCTCACACACAATCTGCTCTTTCGTTTCAAGCGACGAGACCACTTTTTTTTTATCTCCTTCGTTAGTTTTTCCATTTATCATCAAGGAGAGTTTTGTTCCTCTTTTCTAAGGATTCTATTCTCTAGTTCTCAACTTGTGTTTTTCTTTCGCGAATACGTATGTACTTGAGTCTTTTTCTCTTTCTTCTAACTAAGTGCTACGCTTCGTTTCGTAAAGCCAACTAAGATAATACAGCCAGGAAAGGTTGATCTCTTCTTTGGTGAATTAATAATAAGCCCACGTTTCTTATAAACAAAAATTATCCTTTCTCTTAGACAAATAGTAGTTAATATAAGATTATCTTTACATTTCAATAAATAAATATTGAATATACGTGTATGGGACGCCATTTTAAGGTTTAAAATGTGTATTAATTTATTTACATATTTTTTAAATAATTCAATTATAAAAGAAAATAAATAAGATAATAATAATAATAATAATAATAATAATAATAATAAATTATTCATTTTAATTTTCATTAACAATTTATAAATAAAATGAGGTTTTATCATGTGAACGAATTTTCATTATGATTTAACTCCTCCCTCTATACCCATATATATTTGATTTTTTTTATCATGGCGTCTTACTACCTTTTCAGGTTATACACATATGTACTAGTTACGCTAATGATCTAGGATGAAGATGGTTAAATTTAGAGAAAGTTTACTAGCATTTGCAAGTAGAGAGAGAGAAAAACCATTTTGGAAAAACCACCCTCAGTACACCCGACCGGGTTTCAAACCTTGGACTCTCTATCCTTGGAAGTTTAGTCTAACACACGAGTGACGCCTTAGACCCTGTGGCCACCTTAATTCTTCGTAGTAAATTACCCATAAATTCAATTAGAGAGGGGTGGTGTCCAACCTAGGGGTGCGAAGAAATTTATACATTTCAACATTCAACAGCAACATTTTAAAAGTTAAATATTCCATTTTAACCAACAATAAATCATTTATAAAATTGAAAAATATATAATATATTTTATTTTTTTGCCAAGGATAAGTCAATGTTCCAAATCAGAACCCAAAAACATTGTTTAGCGTAAGTGGAATGCCTAAATATCAATCTATTTATAGTTCACTAAAATTATTTTCTGCGTGTTCAGCTAGCAATTACAGGGCATACATATACGTTTTTTTTACAGATACAAATTTGAAGCACCTTTTTATCAAATACAAACATAATTTTTTGCGGCCAACATTGATACCATTTTAATATATCGCTAGTTTAAGTTAGGGGTTCAAATCCCGGTTGGTTATAATCAGAGTGTTTTTTCCTAAATGGTTTCCTTTTATTCTTCCACGCAAATGCGGGTTGATTACTTCTAAAAAATATGTCAATTAGTAAGAAAATGTGGTGACATACTATTGAGTAGTAATACTATCATAATTGTATCATTTATTAATGAAATTAATTCAACCCGCCAGTGGAAATTAGATCTGTCATTATTGCGACTTATAAATTATGTTGAGCAAACCAGACCCATAGTTTATACGAAGCACATTAATACCTAACCGGACTATATGCAGTTAATTCCACTATCGGTGTAAGGAGAAAGAAGTTAGAATTTTAGAGTAGATCTACCCGCGTTTGCTTGGAAGAGGTCTGTGAGATTGTTTAAGAAAAAAAACTCCTTCAGTACACTCGAGAAAGATTCGAACCTCACCCTCCTCATGACCGGTTAGTAAGATGTGACAAGTTTGATATTTAGTTCGCGAATCCACCGATGCGTGTCATATTATTTTATGATCACGTTTTGATTCCCTGATGCGTAGATGAATTTCAAACAATCTGTAAATATTTATAAGCCAACTACAGCCATGTAAAAGTTAGAACTGCAAGAGTTCAATCCCAGGTCCCGGCACAGATTTATCTGATTTCCAAACCCTTCCTTCACCTCTGACAAGACATCTTGTGAATGTGGGGAATGCCAGGCCTCCACCGTGGTTCGGATTCCACGTTAAACTGTAGGTCCTTCATTTCATCTCACAATCACCCTACCATTACACATTAGCGTAAGTGCGTATAACCCGAACGGGTAGTAAGACGCGGTGCTAATAATAATAATAATAATAATAATAATAATAATAACTGCAAGATTATTACGACCCTTTATATACTGAGCTAAGGGTCTCTAGTTCGATTCCTGGCATCACCAAAAAATGTATCATGGGTGAAATGTAGGTTAATCCCTTTCACAGTGAAGACTTAACGGTTGGGGGCTGAATGTTGCTTTTGTTCTAGATTTAAGTTAGTTTATAATAGTAGTGTGCTGATATTAATCAACGTTTCAGAAAGTGCACGTTAAATACCTTAATTAAATTGAAACAATTTTTGACCCATTTCTGTAAACGTACTTCTTAAAAAAAAAGTAGTAAGATTGAAGACACAAAATTTCCCAAACCTTCCTTCTAAGTTGATTGATAGCTGACGTTCAACCAACTAGTTTATCAACACGTTAACATGTATACAACCTATATTCCTGTCCTAAACATTTTCTTGTAAAAAAATAGATAAATAAACCTTCCCGTTAAAAAGAAAAATACCACGTTTACAAAATGTTGTCACTAGTTAACGTGTGAATGTTTAAACCCCCGTAAAACACAGCTTTGAGGGTGAACGAGGTGTGGGGAGGTATAATGTTATGAGAGGGGCTTGGAATGAGCGCAAAGGGAGAGGAGGGTGCCTTTCTGTACTTGGTGAGAGTTTTAAGTGGCTCTAGGGCTGGTAATAACGCGAAGTGACAGCTAGAAGAGGGATGTTAAGAGAGGGGGTGGTGGTATGACAGACAAAACCCTGCAAGGGCTTGTACAACCCCCTCTTCCCCCCAAACCTTCAACGTCCACAACTGAACACGAAATTCCAAGGATATAATTCAATTACAAAACTACTGTTCCTTCACCCTTCTCCTAAAACTCTTTTTTTTTCTAACATCCTCTATTCTTCAACAATCCTCTCTCATTCATCTTTTTCTCCCTTTCATTTGTGTGTGTGTGTGTATGTGCATGTTTTTTTGTGTGTCATTTCTTCTGGTTTTTCCTCCTTCGTCTATTTATTTTTTCAGTTACATGGATACAATGTTTTTTTCTTCTTCTGTTGTTTCCATCTGTTTTCTGGTACCATCCAGTTTGATCTTATCCTGGTCTCTTTTTATTTCCTTCCACTCTTTCTCCCGCCAATGAATGACTCTTCATACACGTTTTAACACCCTTCATGTAAGACGGCCCGTTGATATCGCACCTTTTTACTGAAAGAGTGTACTGGGTTCGATTTGATGAAATGGGGGTTTCTTCATTCACAGATATTACTCAATGGATGGGAGAATGGGTGCTGTGTCTACTATATAATTAAGTTAGTCTGTAAGTCGTGTGTTGATATAATCAGTCGCTTCAAAGAGAGTATGTTAAATACCCCAAATAAATGAATATAAAAACATTTTAAGTTTTAATTTTTTACTATCTTTCAGCTTGAAATTAAATACACACTGATAGTTTTTATGTAGATTTCTGTCTAGTAATTCAATTTGAAAGTTATCTTACCAGTGTTTCTCGAAGATTTGCAGTCAAACTCTAAAATCTGTAATTTTTATTCACCAGCATTCGTTATAAAAATAGTACAGTCAACTCTCAATTCTACGACCTTTCACGGTTCCCTGGAAAAGGGTCGTTATTTCGAAGGGGTCGTTATTTCGAAGGGGTCGTTATTTCGAATAGGTCTTTATTGGAATTTTAACAGATTTTGTTCCACCCCTGACCTTCATACGAAAAAATTGCATTTTTTAGACAACAAATAGCGTGGGTCATCAAAAATCGTTCATAAAATCCAACCAAAAACGTAATCAAATCAAAATAACAATGTTAAACAATAGCAAGGGTCGTCAAAAATTGTTCACAAAATCAAACCAAAATAGTAACCAAATCGATAATCGAAATAGAAATGGAAAAAGCAAGCCTGGCGCGTGATGTAGCGGCAGTCGGGCGCGGGGAAACATTGTCTTGATTGTGGGAGGGAGTGGACAGAGTCAAGTGCTATTGGCTGGCATTGATGAGGTGGTGTCTATTTTGATACCTGACCCACCCCAGTTACTAGTAATACAGCGCTCACAAAGATAATTGCAACGCAGCGACCTAAATAAATGCAACAAACACATTCTACAGCCGATTTCCTTAAACTTTTCAACCTTTTTTCCCAAATTTTTCACGGTTCCCAAAAAAAGGGTCGTTACTTCGAGAGGGA
>JBCFYV010011172.1:110287423-110376003 GCA_039000515.1 Timema cristinae
AGACAGACAGGCGAGTCTAACTCCCTTAACTTACCAGAGGGGTGATCAAGAAATAAGTAGATTTTTTTTTGGCGACGAAACACCCTTTAACTTATGAGGGGGTGGATTTAATCACTTAACGGAATTCATCTACCATGAAAATCAATTAGACACTCCCTAGCTTATACGAAGTAATTATTTTAAACGTGAGGTGGAAAGGTTTAACTTTAGAAATTATTAGCTATATATTTTTATACTAAGAGAAAAATTATGATACCTAGTATATCTACAATAAGTTAAGAAGTTACAGCTTATTATAAATTATAAATGTTCAATCAGAATTAATAGTTCAGAAAACACAAATTTTATCTTATTTCGATAAAGATAACATAAATAAATTAGGACTCGAGAATTATTTGTTTACTGCATTACTAACCATTAAACTTGCTTTAAAATATATTTTTGTGATATTTTAATTGTTTGGTATCTATGCTTCATTAGTAGAACTTAAATGTATTTTATGTCAACTACTGTATTTCTGAAAATCTTTAGTTTGTTAAAACATTATAGTCGTATTGAAAATTAGAATATAACTAACACCTTTAACTTAAAGTCATCTAATTTATGATAAACATAGAATACATACACGATTGTTAAAATATAATATCATACAAGACTAACTAAAACTCCTTTACAATTTGATTGTAATGGAAGATAAAGCCGTGTTATTTATTAAAAAATATATAGGCCTATGTAATATATTTAAGGTTTACTTCAAAAGTATAATATCTAGTTAATAGCAAGGACCAAACACATTGCTAGTCTGAAGTGGTAGTGCAGATAGTTTGAGTTTTGTAATTGTTATACCAAAAACTTTCTTTAGTCAAAAGAAATTAAATATGCTCCAGTAGAAACATAAGCGTTTAATTTTCTTCCCATAGTGACCACAACAGTTCTTGAATATCTATCAAGAGTCTCCTGGAATTTAACGACAAATTTTTCTCTTCATTTAAAAGGTTTTACATCTAAGCCACTATGTTCATAACATATATTTAAGAACTGTAATAAAATAATGCAAAGACAATTAAACTCTGTGTTTATACTGGAGAAATATTTTATTTATTTCGTATAAAATAATATTTTCTATAAAAACTGCAGAAACGCTGACCTTAACTGGCATACCCTACACTCCCAACATAAACGTCTCCTAGCATTTCAAATTAGTGTATGCCTGTTTAACAGAGGTGTATGGAAAATTGCCTACTCACAGTGTCTCACGGCGAAGCTATGAAACGGAAAAAAAAGAGTAACGAAAAGTATGAAACCAGCTTTACACCAATGTAGAGTATGTGGTTTCATGATTTTGTTGTTGTCTTGTGCACTGCATCTTACTACCCGTTAGGGTTATCCGCTTATTTACACTATTGGCTTAGGGATGAGGAAGGTATAATTTATAGGAAATGTACTAGAATTTACGTGAAGGAATGGGAAACCATTAAGGCGACCACCTTGGTTAGCGATAAAGTATCAATCTCTGTCACGTCTTAAAACACAATGACCTGTGTCGTTTTCTGAAATTACTTATCTATGCTGTCTAAGCTTATAATCCCTTTCAACCTTTACCCACAACCACTATTATCATGCCAATAAAAAAGAAGGGAAAGAAAACTCCGAAACTTATTATCTCAAGGTAAAGTTGAAAGCTCGCTTCTATCTTTAAATTTTCTCTTGTGGGCCTATCAAAACATTACTGTATTTGTTAAAGGAAGGTCGAATATAGAGCTATTTTTCATCAAGCTTAGTCTCATATCCCCGCAAAAAATAAAAAACTTAAAAAGTGGTTTAAAATGAGCTTATGTTACATTTCCAAATTTTTTCTATAAATAAAACTAAAAATATAGGGCTGTTGAAGAAAAAGAGCCCTGTTGGAATCTTTCAACTTTATTTTAGTGTGGACCATATTTTTAAATAACGCATTGTAATGTTACTGTTTTGGACCCCTCTATTATATTTAAAAAGTCATGGATGAAATGTATTTTTCTTTAATGAACTGTATGTAAAATATTATTTTAGTACTTCATCCATGGAGAATCACGCACTTTTAGAAATATTTTCAATACACAACGTTTTAAAACTTTTTTCCCTTTAAAAGAACAACTCCGTTTTATTTAGAAAAATCATGTGACATGCAGGCTCCCTTTACCCAATAGGAAGCCAGCCTTCACAACATCAGGTTGCCAGGAGTTATTCTATTAGTTGGTTTTGTCACTGGTGACAAGGAGTCCAAGATGCATGGGGTAGGTCATATATAAGCAGCTTGTGCGTATGAATCTACAGTGAAGCAGTAACATAAATCTACATAACCCTCTGTACTCAGAACACGGAACGTGTAATATCACACAAAAACAATCCGTAATTTAACAAAAACTGTTTCATTTTATATTATATATTTAGTACCGAATGTGTAATCATATAAATAAATTGTGTGCAACATCAAAAGTCTTGCTCATTTCATAATTATAAGTATCATATATAATCAGGTAGCATAGGCAAGATAGTCTAGTGTGAGATTGACACGTCAAACCAAGTAACCACCGATGCGTATGGTCTTGTGTTTTGATTCGTATTCTCATTTCCAAAAGAAATCAACCTCTTAAACTAAAGTGTATCAGGAGGGTAGACTAAAGTAACTGCCCCCGCATTAGCGTTGATAATGGTAGAATCTAATTGAAACACATATGTGCTATATCGGGTTTCAGGGCATCCGGACGGGATTTAAAACTCGATAGGATAGGGGGTGGTATACAGTAACCACCCTCATCCTCTTATTGGGGATGATCAGTAAGAGCCTGCTTGCCAGAGTTAGGTAACATTAAGGACAGCTGAATATTGTGAATTTAAAGCTAAAATAGATAAAAGGAGCGAATTTTGGCTTTATTTTGCTCATCATGTTTCAAGAATTGTTTTAACTTTGTATTTAAAAGAGTGGCTTTCCCAAACCCATATATATCTTAAATAGGTTGTAGCATTTAAGATATAATTCACATTAACACTTAAAACTTAATAAAGGCACATAAGTGCCTAGGTATAGCCTTTTCAACTGTAATCTTAGCCTTTTCTGACAGAGTAGAGTAAAATCACTTATGCATTAGAATTTTTTTTTCTAGGTTAAATATGTTAAGCTACCTCACTTGTCAAAGTGACAAAACATGAATAGCAGATAGATAAACACGTTAGAGTTTTGAGTAATTTTTCAACTATTTTAATTATTGTAGGTGGAAGGTAACTTTTTAAGTCCGTGTCCTTAGCCCTGCCTTGCCGGGGACCGACTTGGTTTTTAATTAATTGAAACAAAACTAATATAAATTTTAAAATTCTTGCTTTGAGTTGCACACGTTCGTGCACAGAGGCTAATAATTATTCAAATTTCAGACCTCTGCTTGTTGCATTTATACAATAGAGTTTCATTAATCCGATCTAATTGGGACCAAGACCTATTCGGATTACAAGATTTTCGGACTAACCGAAATCTTACCTATAATGTAAATTAAAAATTCATTTTAAGGTATAATGAGCGTGTTTACGTATGTGATATTCACGAGTGAAATATTGCGTCAGTCAACAGATTTCATTACGAAAAAAAAAGAGACTTAATGAGTTTATGAACATGCCAAGTAAGTAATTATTGTAAGTAACCCAGAATATACTAATTTCATCATTTTTGAAAGCAAAACAAACTGAGTGAATTTATACTTTGTTTCTTTTCACCACTTTGTACTATTACAATACATTTTGTTTTAAAATTAAATTTGGTTTTCCTTCCATTTTTGTTTGATTAACCATATTTTTGGACTAACATAGTTCGGATTAATGAGACTCTACTGTATATACACTAGATAGTGTATGCAGAAAAAAGATTCAAATGATTTTAAACCAAATTTACCACAGAATACTATTCAGAAAATGTGTTTAACGAATTTTCTCCCAAAAAACAAGTATCCAGTATTATTTCACGTATCAAACACTGAATTATTAAAAAAAAATTGATATAAAAATTTCAAATTTTCAGATATTAATCGTTTGTAAACTACTCTTAATTTGAAGGTAAAAATTAAAATAAAGGAAAACACCTATATGTATGATCATATAAAACCTAAATATGCCTATAAATTTTGAACAAAATATAGGAATACAATTTTTTTCCATAAACACAAGGACAAACTTGGATTTTAAGACCCTCTTTGGAGGGGGAGAGGAGGAAGGCGTTCAGAGGCACATAAACGTCAAGTTTCATCATGATCAGAAGGCGGAACTTTTTTTATATGAGAAAGTTATAATAATTGTTCACATAAAATATGTATATATTAAAAAGCAATGATAATAACTCTTCTGCTGAATTCTCACAGCTATAAAACCCAATAACCAACACCCCCCCCCAATTTCCACACCACCCCGTGTGAGGTGGGCGTGTCGGCACTGGGGAGAGCTGATAACAAGTCCACCACACGTTCTCCTTGATGTTTGACCTCACGCTACTGCCCTGACATCTCGCGGAGTGAACCACGGGGAAACGACCGGAACGGGGAGGAAGTTATTATACAAGGACGCAACTATGAACCGATTAAAGAGCTATAAGAAAGCAGACTAACTTAAATCGCCTTTATTCGCATCCAACGTATTTGTAAGATGAATATGAATTCAGAATTTAAAACTATTATTATTTACATGTTTGATTATTTTACTATGGCAAAACCATCTATACTTATAAAATAACATGTCCTGATGACTGAACTGATTCATCATCGCCGAGCGCAAACTATCAAGGCTACAAGCATGAAATTCGGATTGTATATTCATTTTGTTATGTAGGCACCCACTAAGAAAGGATTTTAGAAAATTCCACCCCAAAGGGGTCAAAATAGGGGATGATAATATGTATGATAATATGTATGAAAGTCCGTCATTTTGAAAGTTACATAAACAAAATTTTGTATTTCGGTTATTGACGTAAAACAAATAAATACATGTTTCAGGAATTTTGGAAATTTTATTTAGTAAGGGATGAAAAAGGGGGTGAAAGTTTGTATCGGACTTGCATTATTTTTGATCTGAGGTCAAGTTATGGTCATCAACGTAACGTAATATTTTAAATTAATCTGTAAATACATATGTTTCTGTCCGTGCTACACCACTCATAGCCCAGTTCACGGATAGATTAACCAGTACTAATATACCGCTGCTCAGGAAGCGCCCAAATGTACTAATTTTACATTATTACCATATAAACTCTTTCCACATCCGGATAAAAGGAGACGATGATGGTAGTGAATATGAAGGTACGGAACCAGTATACACTCTTAACCTACTTAAGCCTAACTAACCAGACCCTGGTGACCTTTGAAACCCTTTCGAAAAAAAAATACCCATAATAGTAGCCAGGAATTAAAACCGGGACCTTTATGTGAGTAGCCAACTGCTCTGACCACCATACTACTGGGTCGGTTGTTATTTGGTATGATAGTGGGGATGAACTTATATCGAGAATATTTTCCAGTTGGTGCGGAGCGATATTAGTCGTTGCAATACGTCATAAAACTTGATTTTCCAGGTTGTTACTTACACACGAAGAATTGCCTATCCTAAAGGCCAACGTCTAAGGTGGACTTGGTCTGATTCCACAGGAGCATTTAGAACATTGGTTCTAAAACTGTGGTCAACGGACCCCTGGTGGTCCATGGCAGTGTGCCAGCTGGTCCGTACATACGACCACAGGAAAATGAATGATATGCACCATCGTATTTGCGTTATCATAATGGTATATTATAGTTTGAGACTAAGTTTTCAAAAATAAGTAATCAGTAATCCAACCTCAAATTATATTTATTTTAATATCATGTAAAGACTTACTAGATATTAATTTAAAACAAAATTGTTGCCAATTTTAGAAAAATTATTCAACATTAAACTATTATTTATTCAAGGGTTCATTCAAAGTCAAAACAACACCCCGAGACAAACAGAATTGGTTTTGGGTTATGGTGCACATAAAACCTAAGGTTTCATCATAATTTCGATGTCGATATTTTTCACAGCAAAATAGTTTTTCTTTTTATTAAATAAAAAGGGAAATTAATCAAAAGGGTGCTATATTGACATGATGGCTTCCACTAAGTCATCTAAATTTGTTCCACGTGTAGCTACAGTCCAATTTTTATAGGAAGACCCGACATTTATATAAAAAAGATCTAATCATTCGACCTTCTCTTACCTCTGCTCTCCTGGCTTATGGAGGAATTAATTTCTGAGGTGGGGACACCATTAAGGTGAATTCCACTACCCCAGATGGTAGGATGATACGTGAGAATGAATATGGTGGAAAGCAGAGGGGACCTACAGTTTAATGTGGGTTCCGAACCACGGTGGGGGCCTGGCATTTCACACATTCACAAAGCGTGAAAGCAACACCTTTTCTAGAGGTGAAGGAAGGGTTTGGTAATCAAACAAATTTGTGCAATTTTACCCCTAGACCATCAGGTCCCTTTACATTACTAAGTGTTATTTTAGTAATATTATATACTAAAAGTAACAGATCACATGACCTGACCTGAAAGTAGATTTGGTATCGTTTCTAGCTGTTAGGTCATAGGCCTATGTCTCTTTTCAATAACTGTAAAATAACGCTAATTAAATAATTTTAACAATGTTGACCACAATCAAATATGTTTGTATTTTGTTAAAAGGTTCTTCCCAATTAAATTGTACTGTAATTATTATAATCTTATTTTTGATCATGTTTACCCTTAACGGGATTTAAATACAACAGAGTCCTAGTTATTCTCGTGAAAAGGTTTGAACTTACCGCAGACCATTATAAATGTGGGAGCCCTTCACAAGCTGAATGAACATTTATTGCCAACATTACATCATGGTCTGAAGCTACTACACTTTTGTGGTTTAGGGGGTTAAATGAATCGGACAGAAGAGCAACTAAACTGGTAAAAAGAAATAGATCACAAATGGTGCACAATCCCCTCCCTCCCTTTTCCTTTATATACCAAATACTCCCTCATAATCTTTTCTCGGACGAATGATTGTGTGAGTCATACGTTGAAGGAAAGTCAACTGTCATAGATTTGATCGAGGGAGGGTTAGAGGGTGTGGAGAAGGAGGGGCGGTTAGGGAAGTAATTGTGACATTTTCACAAAAAATTGAACATATTTTGGAAGGAGTGTATAAGTTCACAGCTAAGTAGAGTATAATTTTCGTAAGGAAAGCCTTGTCTTATCCGTAGAGTCATTTGATATGCAACTTCCACTTTTCTTTAGCACCATTCGGGTTATTAGCTTAAGTACTAATTACGCTAATGGTTTTAGAAATTAGGAAGTTGTTATATTTAGAGGAAATGTATCCCCTAATTTTCGTGGAGGGATAGTGGAAATAACACCCTCAGTTACACCTGACAAAGATTCGAATCTTGATCTCCCCATCATTTTAAGTTTAGTCTACTGCGAGATTAGCGTATTAGACCATGTGGCCACCGAAGTGGGTAATTATTAACACTTTTGATAGATAATATATGTACAGTACCAATAAAATAACACAAATTATATTGTAAAATGTTATTATTGCTGGCTATACAAACTATGTTCGAAATTTTTTAAAAGGTATTTCCACATGAATTTTTCAAATATATATTTTCTCCCTTCATGTTGAACAGAATATTTCATGAATATTATGCTACACATATGCCAAAAGGTATTGACTGGCAAACCCAATGGGAAGAGACCACTGGGAAGACCTATATTCAGATGAAGGATAAGATAAGGATGGACTTGAAAGATATAGGGTGTAATGAGGTGGACTGGATATAACTAACTCAATATAGGGATAGATAGCATACTTGTGTGGCAATAAACATTCGAGTTTCTAATTCCATACGTAGAATAAGTAAGTATTTGCGTGGCATAGTATCTTAGTGAAATTTTCTTTAGTTAACTTGGGCAGACGTGGTTTGTACTGATGACTCTGGAGTTTTGGGAGAGCAATATTAGAATTACATCTGGCATTATATGAAAGATTGCCCTAGACATTTTAGAACCGCAGTGGTGGTATAAAACAATACAAAATAAATTATACAACAAACTCGCCTTTAATTTTGCATTAGTAAATTTCAAATGTTATAAAATAAAGTGATCATTAGACTGACTATACTTGAGTTATTTTTTTCTTTGAAATAAAACACACAATGTAATATATAATGTGAAAAAATCTAAGATCTACATTTTTAAGAATCAATAAAGGTTAATTTCTAAACACTTCAAATAAAAAAAATGCAGTCACCACTAAATTACTATTATATAAATAGTATTAAGAAAAAAACAAAAAACAAATATAAATCCTTAATTATTTGGTAAAACACTCCTAAGATACTTATTTTTTTTAACTATACAAGTCATATTCGAAAAATGTAAATTAAAAAATAACAATTTGATAGTAAGCTATCTTCAAATTAATTTGCCTTGCAAAAACAAGTTCAAGTACTATTTATTACATAAAATAATCCCCATATTTTCAATTTGAGCAAAATTATTGAAGCTATTTTTGAAAAATTTGAATTTTCCAAAACTTGATAATTAATAAATAAAACACTTTAATTTTAGAGCTAGAATCAAAATGAATATTTGACCTCGAGATTTGGCCATATAATATCAAAATATCAAGTTTCAAAAAAATTCACCGTTTGAGATGTATCACAGAACAAACAGACACAATATTGTTAAGATCCACTTTTTGAGTTCTGGGGCCATATAAAGTCAAGATCTAATCATAATCTAGAAGTAAAAAATGTATACGATTATGTGCAATACTACAATACGATCAGAGAATGTGAAAAAGGCCAACTAAATTATTTTGGTACACCCTAAATTCAAGATGTGGTCCCCAAGACATGCAGTCATCCTTCACAACCGTTTAAAGTCATGAGGGGTAGGGTCATCCTTGAAATAGTGGTTGGGAGAGAGGATACTGTAGCGAAGAAGACAAGACAGTCCACCATAAACCACCCCTGTGACATATGCTTCATGCAGCAGAAAGGTTGTGATAAATGAGGGCTGAGAATCTTGACGGGATGACGGCTACCAGAAGAAGGGGAGCAGTTCTCATTCTATGGACATCATCCTGAGGTAACGAGGGGGGAATACTAAGTACGTGTGTGAGGGTACGTTTATATACTGGTGAGGGCCAGGCTAGAGGGTAGCACACCTGAAACCAGTGAGGCCAAATTGTTATTAACAGTTTTAATTGAAGAAAGTTTTTTAACATTGGGTTTTTCAATCCTTTCTCTCCCAGGTGAACCCTGGTGAAAGTTTCCTAAAGTACTCATTTCTCGTTATGTTTTCTAAGATTGCCTTGTTTATAATATTAATTTTAAAATTTTCAATTGGTTTTCCTTTATTAAAGTAATATCCAACAGTCGAGCTCTCAGACAAGTCATCAACTAAAATATACAGAACACACAATTTACAATTTTTTGTATAACAAATTACAATAAACTAATTTTGTTCCTAAATAATTATTTACCGAGCAAATTAAGGTTATGTTTTAACTTCATTTAGCATTTCATCCTATTAGGATCTTTGCTACGCAATAACACTGTAAAATAAGTGAACCAACGTTGAACGAAATTTGTCGGGACATAGCACCGCGTCTTACTACCCGTTCGGGTTGTACGCACTTACGCTAATGTGTAATGTTAGGGTGATTGTGAGATGAAATGAAGGACCTACAGTTTAACGTGGAATCCGAACCACGGTGGTGGCTGGCATTCCCCACATTCACAAGATGTCTTGTCAGAGGTGAAGGAAGGGTTTGGTAATCAGATAAATCTTTGCCGGGACCGAGGATTGAACCCCGGCCGCCAGCTTAGAAGTCTGACACCTTACCCCTAGACCACCAGGTCACCCCATCAGGGACATACTTTGAACCTAGGTCAGTCAATGTATGCACGTAGTTCTTCGATATGGTTATCTGTTTAAAGATGGTGGCCACTCAAAAATATATATCTGTTAGTTTCGCGATAGCTACCAAGTGAGTTGGCATATTTTAACAAAGTTTGATAGGAACATTACTTGAACCTAGGTCAAACAATTGTATGCACATAGTTTTTAACTCTGGTATACGATTCAATATGGTGGCTGCTGAATTGTTTTGTCTTTTATTATATCATCATAAGTGACTTGAATTTAATATTTTAAGCAATTGATCGAGTAACTTGGAAGTACTTTTTAATTTTGACATATATTGCGAGACTGACGTTTGAGACGTGTGAACAGCAGTTATTACTATAAATATAATATGTTCCTTAATACAGTAATATTTTGTTTTCTGTTTTACTTTATCCCCAAGGGAAAATATCAACTCATCCAAAAGTTATTATGAGATTTTAAATTAAAATCTAAAGATAAATCTTAAGGTTCTATTAACAATAAGAACGTGACGCAATGTACTTATAAAACATTTTGTCCATAGAATTTATAGTAAAAGGTATAAACAAGAAGAGCTAGAATTAAATATTAATAATTATTTAAGGAAGAGTACACAGTAAACAAACGGAAAGTAATTAATCATAAGGGATTACCTTAAATGGTTCTATAGTTTTAGTTATTCTTTTCTGATAAAACTTATTTTCTGAAAATATAGAGCTTGCACTGCTTATACAATGGACAAGAGAGCTGAGTTCTAAGAGCTATCTTTAGAAAATATTTGAGGACTTTAAGAGGCACAAGACCGCTTAAAAATGCCCACTTGTTCGAGGGTATGTCTACAAAAAAAAAAGTATTAGTTAAAATATTAAAACAATAATGGTACGGCAGTAATACGGCTCTTGGTGAAGCTAACCTTTGCTTTTCTTTTTTTCTTCATCAAAATTGATAACTAAAGTAAGTTTATGATTACAATCAAACAAATATACATAGACACCAAAGATAATCAAAAATAATATCACATAATTTATAAATAAGTTAATAACAAAAAAAGTACGTGAATTGAAAAAAACGGGACTGTAGAATTCACAGATTTTGCTTCAGCAAGGAAGGCCAAAGAGAATTTTCCCAATATTCAATACTTAGAATCTTTAATTTGTGTGTATCGATTGAAATGTAAATTAGGATAGTCGACTGGTCAACAGTTCGATATGTCATAAGGGTTACGGAGATAGGGGGAGGAAACTGTAATGAATGGGACTAATCAGGGATTTATGATCTTCAGTAGATGAGGGGATGAAAGAAGTTGGGGTGAATGATTCAAGGTATGAGGGAGAGGGGACCGTAGTCATTTGGGGTTGGAAGAAATGCAAGGGGATTTGAAGAAGGGAAAAATTACTCAAAGAAACAACAAACTATATCCACTATTTCCAACATTTGATAAATAATTGGTCAGATATGAATGCAGTGAAGTAAGAATACCCCTCGGTAGACTAAAACCAAATATAATTTATTATTTTTAAAAAGTTGCACAATCTTCGCTCTTTTTTTGTTTTTTATTTACAAAAACCATAATTATGTTATCTCTGTTTACTCTGAGAGGTATAAAACCTATTTTTCTTGGTTCCACTATGGGATGATTATAAGATACGGCCATAGGGAGGTCAGTCATGATAAAACTGCTTCAATTTGTGGTAAACAACGTGGACATGGAAATTAATGTCACTTTTGGATTTAATTTATCCGTAAACAAATCATTTTTATGATTTAAGTTACTGGCAATATTTGTGAAATTTTAGGTGAAATATAAGATACATTTATTGAAATTGCTATAGAAATGTTTTCGGCGTGGCACCAAAAATTTCCAGGATGTTCCTATATATTTTAGTTTTTCTACATATCTAAACACTCTTTTACTTATAAAATGCGTAATATTACAACTAATCAAACAACTACTACTACACGGTTTGTATAGGTATGTTGGAGGAATTGGTTTTATTTTAATAATTCTAGAAAAACAATTTAGCCAAAGAAAAAAACGAAAAGTGTTAACTATAATTGTGTAAACTAAACGATTAAATTTTGAACATTTATACCCTTTTTTCTTTGTATAAACCATAGTAAAATTCATGTAGATTATCTTTTATATATTATTTTTTTTTTATTGTCAACATTGATAATATTTTGTCATATTATTAGCATTGTTACTTTTTCTTATGGTCCCCGTTTCTTTGAAAGTCAGTATATGTAATAATATGATTAATAAAAATAGTCACACCCCAGAGTGAATTATAATTTTGATTCTAACCTAAAATTATGGCTGGTTTAATGATTATCGACCTCTGAAAATTCGAGATTTTTCAAAAACCGATCTAACAATTTTGCTTAAAATTAATGTTATGAATAGTTTTTTTTACAATACTAACAACCCTCTTTAACATTTTTTGAGTTTTCTTAAAGGGTAGTTTATTAATAAATCACTTTTGTAAATTTGAAATTTTTCAAAAAATGCTTAAACGATTTTGTCCAAGCTATATATTATCCTGGTAGTATTTTATATGTCAAATAATACTATGTACTGATTTTATGCAGGAAGCAATATTTAAGGGTAGTTTAATAATGACTTAATTTTTAATATAATTTTTTTTATTTAATGGTTTTAAAATTTGGCTTGAAATTAGTATCTGGTTAGTGTTTTAAATGATAAATAAGAATATTTTTTTATCATCGGTTTTACTACCCGTTTGAGTTGTACGCTTATGCACTAATTATACTAATGGTTTTAAGGATTAGGAGGTTATTTATAGAAGAAGTGTACCCACATTTATTGGAGGGAGGACGGAAAACTTTTTTTTTTAACAGCCTTAGTACAACCTCCCCGTTATCGGCAGCCTAGTATAACACGAGTGTGATGACCATCCTGTCATTAAAGGGGTAATATTCAATAATCCTCTAGAAAAAAATCATTTGAAATATATTATTTTTGAAACATTATTTTCGTTTGTGTTGTACCATTTATTGTATAAGTATTGATATTATTATCAAAAGTTGCAGCCACATGACTTGATGTATGAATATTTGATATTGATTTCGTAACTTTTATTAACTGTTTAAATATTGTTCTTACTATATGAATATATGTGTACTGATGTTTACAAGTTGAAATAATAGATGGAGAGGGAATAAAAAACATGTCTGGCCACAACTTGCTGCCATTATTACGGCTCTAGCCGAGTGTAAGAGCGTTACTATTAGTGATCTACAACACACTAGGGACGTGCCTTACTCTACTCTCCCCTATATAATCATTCCAAGGACATAGCGCAATCTCAACAGGGGGAATACACTAGTAATTTCACTGATCACTTCTACTAGAGGTTAGAACAATTATAGTAGGACTCTGGTTGGAGGGGTCTTTTAGAAAATACGAAGCTTTTTTAATTGTTTTTGCAGTCAATGTTGATAACATTTTACTAAATTTTTATTTTATCAGTACCCGCTTCATTGGCTGATTGGTCTAAGGCATCAATCTCATGTTAGACTGGTCTTATGGTAAAGGGCAGATTGGGTTCAATCCCATTCGGGACTACTAAGGGTGTTTTTTCCTAAATGGTTTACCATTACTTTCCATGCAAATGCAGGTATATTACCTCTAGAATGCTTACTTCCTCATCCCTACTCCATTAGCGTATTTAGTATGTATGCATACAATCTGAACAGGTAGTAAGACGTGGCGTGGCGATTAAGATGGCATCAGACAGTTACAAAAGTTGTTAAAATTGCATCCCCCCTCCAGTAGTACCACGCCTTACCACCCGTTTAGGCTAAACATTTATATACTAATTACGCTAATGGTTTTAGGGCTGAGGATGGCTAAATTTAGATGAAGTGTACCCAAATTTTCGTGGAGAGAAATTGTAAATCCATGTTGGAGAAAACCACCTTCAGTACACCCGACCGAGATTCAAGCCTTGATCTCCCCATCATAGGAATCCTAGTCTACTGCGAGACCACGTGGTCAGCGAAGCGTGTTATAAACACAATTAAATGCTAACTAAAGCTACTTTTATATTTGGGAAATAGCACAACCGTTCTCCAAGTACATTAGTTTAAATATTAGCTTGGAGTTATTTTTTATATTCTAGAATCTAGATTATTGTTTGTGTTTTTGTATCAATAGGATGCTACAAAATATTTTTTTTTCATCTGAAAATATATTTAAAAAGGCCTTTCATTTTTGTTAAGTAAAATATATTACTATTTTCAAAATAATATTACGCTTATGTTTTGATTTTAACAAAAATCGAAGATTTTAACCAACCAAAAGCATTTAAGGCTTATCATGTTGAAAGCTTAACCATGTTTGTTTGTTTGGCTGACAAAAAAAAATCCTACACACGCACGATTTTAGCCACACTGCAGGATGACACATTTCATCCCCAAAACCTTTCTAAGGGATTAATTAAAACTGTACGTAAGGCAACGCCTCCCCCCTCCCATCCCTTCACCCTCAACTCGTGTCCAGGGTAGGCAACATTTCGCAGGAGTTAATTTTCCCTAAGGGCTGAGAGGGAATTAAAGGGGGTTTGTGGGGGGAATTGGTACCTCCTGGTAAGGTAATACTGTTGAACACGAGCCTGCAATCATCGTATGGAAATTACCCCCCGGGTGGAACCTTTATGTAGAGGGAGAGTGCCTGTGTGCGTATGTGTGAAGGGGGTGGGGGTGGGGGTGAGGCTTGAGATGAGAATTTACCTTCTGTCAGTCATCTATCTCTTGTGAAGAAGGGATAGTTTTGGGGGGTTAGGGGGCTGTTTTGTTAGGACTACAAAGTAGCTTTCCACCCTGCTTCTCCATACTCTTTGTAGTCCCTTGACCAAGTTTTTACTTTTTATATAGAACAAATTTTGTAATTGTGAAATTTTTTGACCTCGAGATTATGATGGATATTGACTTTTATGTGTGTCCCAGAAGTTTAAAAAAAATGTCTTCCAACTCTGTTTTTCTGTTTTTTGTCTCTCTGGATGGATTTAGTTCAAATTATTTATTATTTAGCACTTCGTCATACTACCCTTTCGGGCTATACGCTTAAGTACTAATTACGCTAATAGATTAGGAATTCGGAATGTTGAACTTAGAGGAAGTTAACCTGCATTTGCGTGGACGGAGAGTGGAAAACCATTTAGGAAAATCCACCTTCAGTTCACCCGACCGAGATTCAAACCTCGATACCCCCTTCTTCTGCGGTCTAACTCAACACGACTAGCTAGCTATGCCACTGAGGCGGGTCTTCATTCAAACTTGATATTTAGAAGATAAATCGTGATTTAGAATTCAGCTCCAAGGATTACGGCAGTGAAAAATTGAAATGAAAGTTTGAAGTTTTCTATATAAAATACCCGTGACAATTTTGTCCAAGATATTTATATGAAAAGTGTATACTCCGAGTAGTTTTTTTTAAAGGGTAGATTACTGATAACAGAGTGTTGTTGTTTCTAATTATAAAACACTCACTATATGAGAAAGTATGTACAATTACTTTATAGTACAATTTTTTTTACTTTTTATTATAAATTATTGATGTGTTTATTCACGAAAGTGTGAGTACTAGTTATTACATATAGCAATCCTGATGGTCTAAGGGTAAGGTGTCAGACTTCTGTGTTAGGGGTCCAGGATTAAAATCCCGGTCCCGGCACAGATATATCTGATTAAAAAACCCTTCCTTCATCTCTGGCAAGGTGTGTGCTTTAATTCTTTGTGATTATGGGGAATGCTAGTCCCCCACCGTGGTTCTGATCCCACGTTAAACTGTAGTTCCGCTCTGCTTTCCACCCTCATCATTCTCACGTATCATCCTACCATCTGGGGATAGTGGAACTCACCTTAATGGTGTCCCCAACTCATTAATTAATTATTCCATACGCCAGGAGAGCAGAGGTAAGATAAGGTCGGATGGTCAATACCTAGAGCATTATCTACCCCCCACCCCCTTCAGATATGACATATTTCATTCATCAGGCCCATTTGATATCTTAGGTTAGTTGGCAGCTTCTACGCCTACTCGAATAAAAGTTCCTGATTTGTTTTTCGACAGGCTAGAAAATGGATTACTAAGGAACCATTTTGTTTTTTTACATCAATAAGTTAACTGGTGACCTGGTGGTCTAGGGGAAAAGTGTCCAACTTCTGTGTTGGGGTCTGGGTTTGATCCCCGGTCCTGGCACAGATTTATCTGAATGCCAAACCCTTCCTTCACCTCTGACAAGACATCTTGTGAATGTGTAATGCCAGGCCTCCACTGTGGTTCTGATTCCACGTTAACTGTAGGTCCTCCATTTCATCTCACAATCACCCTACCATTACACATTAGCGTAAGTGCTTATAATTCGAAAGGGTAGTAAGATGCGGTGCTAATGATAATAATAATAATAATAATAATAAGTTAACTGATTATTAACTGTCTAGAACGTGTCAATACCTTTGCCCTTGAATTAACGTAAGATACAATATTTATAGTTAGCACACTTAGTAGTATTTCGCAAGAGGCGAGTTTGCACGGGACAGTTAGAGGAAATATACCCACATTTGCATGAACGGAAAGTGAAAACCCATTTATTGAAAACCAGCCTCAGTACACCCGACCGAGATTTGAACCCCAATATCCTTGGCATTGGTAGTTTAGCCTATTGCGACACCTGGGCAGATAAGTAATCAGGTTATTTCATAGCGATTTTCATGCAAGTGCTGTCTACATACAGGCAAGTATTTGAGGCAAGCCCAGTTGTAGTCTCGATGCTAAACGATTAACACTAAAACTAAAATGGTAGTAATAACCCGAAAATGTCACTTTAAATATAAACACGTCTCCAAATGCACTCGATGTGGTCGGCAATAAGTGATTTACAACATGTTCGAACAGGGCTAGCAAAAGGGCAGGTAGCTTGCCTTTGAACTATTTGCGTGATGGGGGGAGGTAAATGTGTCTATTCCTATGACTTTCCTGCCAGCATTTTTTGCAATCCACCTTTAATGTTAAACTCACGTAGTGGGATTGGGCAATGCTATCTTGCTCCACAATTTCCCTCTAATGGTGGATTGGGCAGTGCTATAATGTGATGGCTGCACTACTCACAATTTCCTATAATGGTGGATTGGGCAATGCTATCTTGCTCCACAATTTCCTCCCAAGTGGATTGGGCAGTGCTACCTTGCTCCACAATTTTCCTCCCAAGGCGGATTGGGCATTGCTACTTTGCTCCACAATTTCCCTCTAATGGTGGATTGGGCAATGCTACCTTACTCCACAATTTTCCTCCCAAGGCGGATTGGGCAGTGCTACCTTGCTCCACAATTTCCTCCCAAGGCGGATTAGGTACTACTACCTTTCAGTACAATCCCCACCCCAAGGTAGGTTGGGTAATGCTGGACTAAGTTAACATGAATTTGCTCTCTCTCTCTCACTAAGAATTAATTTTATTTCTACCTCAGAAAAACCGTATGGATTAGCTTACGTTCAGCCGATTGCCTTATACTGAACAGCAGTCTGTTGGCGATTTATTGTGTTTATTTCCAATTAATATTTACTATTTAATCCTTCCTACTATGCATTGCCTAGTCCCCCTCTTTACAATTATTTAAGTTGAGACCCGCCTCGGTGGAGTAGTTGACAAACGCGCTAGTCGTGTTGGGCTAGACTACTGAGGACGGGGAGATCGAGGTTCGAATCTCGGTCAGGTGAACTGGGGGTGGTTTTTCCTAAATGGTTTTCCCCTCTACCTCCACGCAAATTCGGGTTCATTTCCTCTAATTCAACCTTCCCAATTCATAAATCCATTAACGTAATTAGTACTTAGAGCGTATAACCCGAACGGGTAGTAAGACGCGGTGCTAAATATTATATATTTAAGTTGAGTCTCCATCTGTTTACAATTAAATATTATATATTTAAGTTGAGTCATCCATCTGTTTACAATTCCTTTCAGTGGAGTCGACCGTGCCCAATCGAGGCCTCCAAGATACTACAGGACTGGATACTGTTTCCATGACGTCACAGTGAAGGGCTGTCGAGTAGCTGGGCGCACTCTAGGAATATTACCGCCTACATAATAAAAGCTCTAATGCGATGACATAATTACAACCAAAACCCTAAATGCGTATATGGATGGAGGGGGACGCGAGAAAAGGCCAGCGTTAATGCAGTTTTTATCAAAACACATTTTTTTATATATATTAAATCAAATATTGCCCCAGTACAAACATAGAATTTAACATTCTTCACATGTTGATATCAACAATTGTTGAATATCCATCATGATCATAGTGAAATTAGATGAGGAACTTTTTAAATGAAGAGAAAAGTTTGTCACTAAATTCCAGGAAAACCTTTATAGATATTCAAGAAAGTTTGAGGTCACCATGTGAAGAAAACGAAATTTCTATGTTTGTACTGGAAAAATATTTGATTTATTTTAGCCAAAATATGTTTTGCCATAAAAACTGCAAAAAAACACTATTTTTCTCTCATCCCCTTCCATCCCACCAAAAATATTACATTTCATGTTAAGTTGTAGTAATATGACTTAAAGAAATGTAATATATTTATCATAATATGTTTTCAATATTACATGTATGCATGCCATTTAAGGTGCGACACCAACTGATGAGCACATTATGTTTAGCTGGTTCATGTATAGTGAGTGAATATGTACTCCCGATATAAATAAAAAATTATTACTACTACAACTATTAAGGTGACCTGGCGGTCTAGGGGTAAGGTGTCAGACTTCTGTGCTGGGGCCTGGGGTTCAATCCTCGGTCCCGGCACAGATTTATCTGATTACCAAACCCTTCCTTCACCTCTGACAAGACATCTTGTGAATGTGGGGAATGCCAGGCCTCCACCGTGGTTCGGATTCCACGTTAAACTGTAGGTCCTCCATTTCATCTCACAATCACCTACCATTACACATTAGCGTAAGTGCGTATAGCCTTAACGGGTAGTAAGACGTGGTGCTAATAATAATAATAATAATAATAATAATAAACTATTAAAATATAACACCCCCATTACCTTGCTTCTTAAGACAGAATATGTGCTATCGACGTAAGTTGAGATATATCTCTGGATGTCAGAGTCTGGTGTGATATCCACTCACATATTCCAGACTACTTGGAGGGCTGTCTCATCAAGATTACTGATGGGTCTAGTGTTTGTATGGATGGATTTACTATCCCGGCTCAGCCCTAGATATATTTTTATTTGGTTTTTGATGTTTTGTAAATCACACGTGATGCATTTCTATGACTAAGAGAAGATGATAACTAGGGGAGGAAGTGTAGAGGGTGAAAGGGAAGGCTACTTTGTATTCAGCAATCGGATCTTATACGATGATTGGTGTTGGGATATGACATGTACGGTGGAGCGAAGAATTGATGAGTTTTTTCCCTTGAGGTCATACAGAGGAATGTGATTTTACTCTGAGGCTAAGTTTGTCTGAAAATTACTTTTCATATCATCAAACTTTTTTTTTAACTGATATTTTATCCACAAAGACATATTGTTCCATAAATACACAATAGACCTATAAAATAAAATAGCCTTTATTTAAAACTATTATTCTTTTAAAATAAGTTTAAATTTTATTTATTTAAGAAAAAACCACACACTTTCTGAATCGACTAATTATATTAGCGCATGAAAATTTCTAAGAACGAGAGTGAAAGGGCCTATCAATTTTTGCCAGGAAAGGTATTTCACATAACTTTAAGGATTATTGTACATGCCACAATTATATAAGACCAATGGCTTAACTTCCCCATTGAAGGAAGTTGTGTTACGAAGTTCGACCTCGGCTGTGTTTGAATCCACGAACATCGAGTCCTGAATCGAGAACTTTCCCCCTAGACCACTGAGATACAGTAGCCCCATGGCTTCTTTGGTGCTGACTGACAGCTCACAACTGACAGCTGACGGCTTTGAAAAGTTACCAGACCAAATTATGTATCCATACGATGAACCATATGATCTGCAAAAACATGTGTCTAGCAGCTGTCACTTCTGTCAGTCAAAATTTAGGTGTATACCTAAATGTTGACTGTCAGAAGTTAGCTGTGAGCTGTCAGTCAGCACCAAAGAAGCCACGGGACTACTGTATATTATATAATTACCAATGGTCAATGAAGTGCTGTGTAGTATTGTCAGGGTAAGTAAAGATTCTTAATACTGCACCTATTAATAAGTCCTCACCCTTGCCCCCCTCCCCCCTCTCGGGTCACCATTTAAAAAAGCACACACATGCTCGACTCTACATAGCTCACATGATAGTTGATAGTTGTCGATAGTTGACAGCTGGTCAATGGGTGTACTATTGAGTACTAGAAACAGTTCACAGCTACTTAACAAGCTATACTTATCCGCGCAACAAGCCACGACATCTCATTTATAAAATTTACGACTTAATCTAAGGGATGTAGAGGGTAGTTTAAGAGAAAGAGAACCTACAGTGCCGTGGAAAGAGGATGGGCAAAAAAAAAGTGTTATATCACATGGGTGAATCACCGTAGTACACACGGTAAATATTTGAAACTCAACCTCCTCGTCAAAGGCAAACCATTCTAATGCGAGCCTGATGTCTTAGACTGAGAAATTACTAGCATGAGTATTAAGCTTGCTATAGTGCAGGCTCTCTGTGTGTGCGCCCTTTTCATCGCCAAAGAGAGTTCAGGAATGAAGGAGTTTCAGTACCGTCATCTGAGAATCATTGTGAACGCAACCTGATACGTCTCTTAAGGACTCTGCACTGGGACTTGTATAAGACGTGTATCAAGGACCACTTTCGGAGGCTTGCGTAGTCCTTCTACAACATGGTACCAGTTTCCACCAATACTCTTACTCTTTAATTCTTTTCAGCAACGCGTCTTACTACCCGTTTGCGTTATAAGTATATGTAATAATTACACACATGGGTTAGGGCGGGAAAGATATATTTAGATTATATGTACTGACATTATCGTGAATGGAGGGTGGGAAACCATTTAGGAAAATGTATTCATTTGAAGTATTTACTTTGCACTTTCTGAACCGACTGATTATATCAGCGCACGAGATTTTCTATGAGTGAGAGCGAAAGGACCTACCAATTTTGCCAGGAAAGGTATTTTCATATACCTTCCAGGGTTCTTTTGCATGCCACAATAAACATGTGACTGATGGCTTTACTTCCCCTCCGAAGGAAGTTGTGCTACGGATTGTTATCGTTCAAGAACAATCTTTAAATCCAATAACCTCGGGTCCTGAGGCGAGCACTTTACCCCAAGACCAGTGGGATCAACCATTTAGGAAAAATCCCCCTTACTACACCCAACTGAGATTAGAACCTCGATCTCCCAATCATCGGTGGTTAAGTATATTGTGAGAGTGACGTCTTGGGTGATTTGGCCAAAGAAGTGGGTCAGTTAACGTATTCAGGGAGGCTTGGGAGCTATGTGATGGATCCAGTAGGGTCTTACAAACGTCCAAAAGCTCTCCTAGGATAAGTGAGAGGGTTGATCACCAATGGTATATGGAAGGCTCTCATCTGGAGATTAATGTGATTGCGTAAATTCCTTGTAACGATTGTAGCTTTGATATTACTTTATTTAAGGTTTATTTCAAACAATAGCGACAACCCGTCCCTTTAATGTGCTTTTATAAATCAAGGTGTGACCTGTTATGTCGGTACATGATATAATAAGTATATATACATTATTTTTTCTCGTGCTTCCACTTTAGAATAATCAGAACATTCATCCGAATATTTTCATCGACAGAGTTCAGGAATGAAATAAACTCAATAGAAATATCCTGGAGAGCAAGTCTAACCAAGAATCTAATCACAATTATAACTGTTTTCACAACCACACAAATATAAAACTGCTATTTACCTTGATATATACATGATTACAGTTAGTCTAGACCGGATACACCCATACTTCACTATTTTATTTCCTAGCTACAGTCCAATTTTCATAGAAGGACAGCAAGAAAAGTTACTTGAACTACTTTCACCTAGTCATACGTCAGTTCATGTGATTTGCAGACATAACTAATCACAGAGATTATCAATATCAGCAAATAGCACTAATAATAAAGTGAAAGGTTATCAATACTAAACAGAAAAAGTTTGCATTTTTTTTACTGTCCTTCCTATGAAAATTGGACTATGGCATATCCTCTTATTTTTAGAAGATATGCTAGCTAAGCAATAAGAAAAAAAGAACTTAGAAAGTACCAGTTAATGGATAAGATCAAGGTGGGAGGAATTTACAGAAAGATTAAGAGGATTGCCAAGGACCGAATATCACGGAGAGAGATTCTGTGATGACCTGCCGCTACGCAGAAAACTAAAATAATAATAGCTAGAAAATATCCAGGTCCCTTAAAGCCACTAGTGGCCTTCCTGACTACTAGTACTTGGAGCTAGGTGTATTTTGATAATAAATGAGTGATTTTGAATGCTTTTATTATCAATTTACTATACAGGTTGTTTGGAAATCCATAGTTAAAACTGCACATATAGCTTGTTTGAAGCAAAAGTAATACAAAATACCTTTGCACTTACATCCGAAAAACTATGCTAAATTGTGTTCAAAGCTTCGGCATACAGCGCTGGGGGAGCAAAGCTGTTCAAGCATGCGTGTACAACCAGTTGCATAGGAGTTAGGCACGCGGCACTGCACATGTAATAATGACAAGCACTTTCTGAAATGTAGGACCATTAAAGATGACCCTCAGAACGTATTAGCATTTCTAGATGGACTCGTGTGTTGTTTAATATTAACTGTGGTATGTTTTGCTACCGTGATCCAAGATGTCGAGGCGTTTGGTGTCAAGCGCCTAACTCCAATACAGCCAGTTGTACACGCATGCTTGAACAGATTTGTTCTCCCATTGCTGTACGCCGCTACTTCGAACACAATTTAATGGTATTATCATAATTTTCCGGATGTAAATGTTTAGGGATTTTGTATTACTTTTGGTTCAAACAAGATATAAGTGCAGTTTAGGCTATGAGTTTTCCGAATACCTGTATTTGTTTTCTATAACTAGTATACCTTTACGAGGATTTAAGTATTTTTTAGTACAACTTTATATATTCTTACCTTTATCAGGCCAGCTTCCCTATAAAGCAGTAGGGCCAGTCAGTGATCCAGTCATCCAACTCATCTCACCTTTTTTTGTCACATATCTAGTGAAAGAAAGGAAATTTATCAGTAAAACTATCAGTAGTTTAGATCTTTTTTGATTAACTACTATCATCTTCTTCTTCGATTAGAATCAGTCCATTATCTCGCATCAAGATCAACCAGTAGTGTGACATCCAAATCAAGCTGTACCAATGGACGAAGGATTTTTTTTATTAACATTGATACATTCTATCTGAAGTAGAATTTTGTTTATTTCTACTTTTATATATCTTTCTTTCATGAGAGCACACATACAAGAACAGCGATACAAAGTATAAAAAAACAACATATATTTAATTATGTTTGAAGGAAATGTACAGTACACATCCTTTTCTACACAAACAATGAATGTGTGGCGTATGTATAAAAAAATATATACAAAAGTAATATGAATAAGAGATTTGACTCATTATGTAAATACACTCTTCGTAATTAATAATTAAAAAATGTAATCTTATAATAATAATAATAATAATAATAATAATATAATAATAGTATGTTTAAATAAACATAACACACTGATCTTTACATACACTCACGTGATGCACTGTACATACATATACAGACCAATTTTTATAGGAAGGGCCTTTTAGAAAATATTATCATTAGCACCGCGTCTTACTGCCCGTTCGGGTTATACGTACTTACGCTAATGTGTAATGGTAGGGTGATTGTAAGATGAAATGGAGGACCTACAGTTTAGCGTGGAATCCGAACCACGGTGGAGGCCTGGCATTCCCCAAATTCACAAGATGTCTTGTCAGAGGTGAAGGAAGGGCTTGGAAATCAGATAAATCTGTGCCGGGAGCGAGGACTGAACCCCAGATCCCCAGCACAGAAGTCTGACATCTTACCCCTAGACCACCAGGTCAACCATTTTAGAAAATAAAAATAATTTATTGCGGTCAGCATTGATAGCATTTTACTATTTTCTTAATATTATTTTATAGATATTGATGATATCTATCAAGAATGACCACTTCAGGTTACATGACCTGATTTATGAACACGTGAAAGTAGCAGTGTAGATCTAGAAACTATTTTATTTGTCAGCTCTCGGGTTTTACTATGAGAATTGGACTGTATAATGCATACACTACATATTCTAGACGTGTGTCACGAAGAATTATGATTTATTTTAGTCTAGGTCTGCAGAATAACGTGTTTCGGGAAGCCCATTGAACCTGGAAATATAAACCCTTTATCAACAAGTACGTGTCGTGATTTTTAAAATACTAAAAATAATAATAAAAAAGAGTTAATATTTACGTTTTTTATTGCTGACTTTAAATGTAGTCGATACAATCATACATTTTAATGTACAGCACATGTGAATAGTATTCAGTCACAAATATAGGAGAAAATATTTTTGTATCTTTTACTGATTGCACACTCTGCTAATGTCAAATGACGTCACTAGTGTCGCAGAGTGGTTGATCTAACCAACTTAGTGACCAAGTTCCGGTCCGAGTGTAATTATGGAGAGCAAAGTAACAAATCATGGTACCAAACATGATGAAACTATTGTCTTAAATATTCTTATGCTTTTCAATATTAATGACGTTGCCTACTTGGTGATTTCAAAGCTATTTTGTGAAGAGGGTTGCATCTTAACTTTACGAACCTAAGGTTTCGGCCAAACTGACAAGCGTGGAAGCGAGCGCGTGAGCAACTGGGTGGCCAAACTGGATAGTGAGTGAGTGATTAGCAAATAGCTCTCGATAGCTGTTGACAAGAAGGCAAAGGTTCCAATCTTGGCTCAGTAAGCTAAGGGTGCTTTTTGACAAGTGATTTATTGTTGGGATTTTCTCATCCTCTCTCCACGCTAATAGTGATTATTATTGGTAAAGGCCTACATTGATTATAATATTGAAGTATTTTAACATATAATTTTAACACACACAAACACACACACACACACATATATATAGGTTGGTTTATGATCTTACCAATTAAATTAGGCAGTTAGTAGCAAGTGCTGGCGGCCGGGGTTCAATCCTCGGTCCCGGCAAAGATTTATCTGATTACCAAACCCTTCCTTCACCTCTGGCAAGACATCTTGTGAATGTGAGGAATGCCAGGTCTCCACCGTGGTTCGGATTCCACGTTAAACTGTAGGTCCTTCATTTCATCTCACAATCACCCTACCATTACACATTAGCGTAAGTGCGTATAACCCGAACAGGTAGTAAGACGCGGTGCTAATAATAATAATAATAATAATAGTAGCAAGTGTGCTAAACCTATCGATAGTAATAAAATGTGGAAATGAGAAGTTTTCCTAGCATTCAATGAACCAACATACAATAATATTGCCTAGTGCCTGTAAACTAGACTGTACCGGGTCGAGCGCGCGCGCTTGAAAAATAGATCCAGTTCTATCTTTCAAGCGCGCGCGCTCCAGTCTGGCCACCTTTCATTACAAGCATTGTGTTCTATTTTATATTTTAGTCGCTAGCGCGCTCGCTCGCCCAGTCTGGCCGTGCCCTAAGCAATTTAAGCAGTTATACACTTAGATACAAATGTAAGAACTAGAAAGAGAGGGGAGAAAATGAGTAATTTAACCTGCGAGGCCTATTGTTTATCTACTGATAACACTTATCCTCTTCCTCTGATGAGTTTACACAGTCTCTATTTTATTTGCACCTTGAAAACATTGACTTGTTTTTAAAAATTACCATTCCCTTGTTTCTTATTATAGATAGACATGCGATTTCACCTGGATATTTTCATTACCAAATCAGATAGCTTAAGTTATGAATGATTTATAAAATAATACGTTTACAAATAAACTACTTTGAGATAAAAACAATAATTATGTTATACTATAGGACAATTTTTATAATTATTTAAGAAACTGTCGTTTTTGATTCAACGTTATATCTTTAAAACTCGCTAGATAAAACGAAAAGTCACTAATATGGGAAATTCTATCTTGACTAGCCGTGAAGTCCCAGGAAAGCAATGTCCTGAAATGGCCTGTCAAAATAAACTTAAAAACTATTAACATTAATAAGAACAACTCAGTTTATTTAATTTAAAAAAAAATATATATATGCTGAGAAAAGTTAAGTTTTGCAGTGTTTTTAAGCACATTTCTCATGTGCGTCTATTATTGTTATATATTAAGTCGCCACGTGTTGAAATAACACTTTAGATAGAAAATTTCTTGGGGTATGTTTTCAAGACAGTGTAATCCATAAAGGTTTCTACTCCGAGACCATTGTTGTTAGTTTTCCAGCTACAGACGAAGACCGTTCTAGAAAGCTGTATTAATTTAGGAGATGAATGGACGGAGGGTGGCGGACATTAGGGTAGGGGTGGAGGTTGTTAGGGGGGAGCTAAGGGGTTTAATGTCCCTTGAGTAATGGGTGTCCACGTGAAGGGGATGAACAAGGGAAGAAAAGACACGGACAACGACCGCGAGCGACTGATTGGGGTGGATTTTACCCCCTTCCCTCACCCCCCCCCCCCATGACCCTTCCTATCTTATATATAACTGCTGTACTTTCAAGATAAAGGAAAATATCTTAACTTTATATGTATCAAATTAGGCCAAAATATTTTAAACAATTTGCAATAAAATAGTATTTGCATAATATTGAATGTTTCAATTTATATATTATTATTATTTATTATTATTAGCACCATGTCTTACTACCCGTTCGGGTTATACGCACTTACTCTAATGTGTAATGGTAGGGTGATTCTGAGATTAAATGGAGGACCTACAGTTTAACGTGGAATCCGAACCACGGTGGAAGCCTGGCATTCCCCACATTCACAAGATGTCTTGTCAGAGGTGAAGGAAGCGTTTGGTAATCAGATAAATTTGTGCCGGGACCGAGGATTGAGCCCCGGTCCCCAGCACAGAGGTCCGACACCTTACCCCTAAACCACCAGGCACCCTCAATTTATATAAATATGTACAATATACCATTTTCGTTCCAACACTACACATAGAAATAATATTCGAACTTTAATTACTCTTCGGTAACAGTTATTATCTATTCAATTCAGCTTAAACTTGAAGAAGTGGACTCCACACACCCTTAACGCAAATAAGTTATAAACCTATAGATAAAGATTTACCGGGTTGTTTTTGAAATGAAATGGCCAACCCCTTCATGAAACGTTTCTCACCCATTACACAGAGGCGCTGGGGTCACCAATAACATAGCATTATCTGGTGAACAGACAATGTGCCTCTCAGAAGAGGGAAAATGGTTTCTAGAATCAGGGAACCTTCCACTTGTGTATCATATAATTTTACTAGGAAGAATTTTATCTGATCAGATAGAAAATTTACTAGATATACAACCATGTATTTATACGTGAAGTTGGGGTATCTGCAGCTTTCACCTTTTATATATATTATCAATTTATCCATAAAATAACACTAATGATATAGTATACATTTTATCACTGTCAGTCAGCAAGAAAGTATCAATCACTGTCAGGCTACACGGCTTAAAATACAATGGTATATGTCGTTTTCTGGAACAACTTTTCTATTCTGTCTAGGCTTATAATACATTTCACCCTTCACCTACAACCCACCTTTGAGATGTCAATAATAAAGATAGGAAGGAGATATATAAATCTTCTTGTCTCAAGGTAAAGAGTCTATCAAAAATTCTGTGTGTTCATTAGAGGAAGCCTAATCTAGAGCCCTATTTCATCAAGCCGATAGCTCCACAAATATGCTCAAGATTCGTTCAGTTGTCTTGCAGTATTTAAATAATGCTCTGTTATTTCAAAATTTGATTTACCACTTAGTAAAGTTCAAATACAACCACTGTGTTGAATACCATTACCAAACATATATTTTTAACTGAATCTATTAAAAAAACTTAAAACTATTAATTCAACTCATTTTCAACAACATTTTACAAAATTGCCACATCTATGTGAGCAAGATGGTTGCGGCCCCGAAGAGTGTGGGTACAAAACAGTGCAACCATAAAGCAGGTAACAAACAGTGCAACCTCGTAGTCCCAATATAGAGCAGGTACAAAACAGTGCAACCTCGTAGTCCCAATATAGAGCAGGTACAAAACAGTGCAACCTCGTAGTCCCAATATAGAGTAGGTACAAAACAGTACAACCTCGTAGTCCCAATATAGAGCAGGTACAAAACAGTGCAACCTCGTAGTCCCAATATAGAGTAGGTACAAAACAGCGCAAGTGTACAGTTGTACAGGTCGCGCAAGTGTTTCATTACCTTGTAGTGAGCAACCTCTCTCTTCACCAGAGCAGCACAAGGGGATCTCTGTTTATTATTATTATTATTATTATTATTATTATTATTAGCACCGCGTCTTACTACCCGTTCGGGTTATACGCACTTACGCTAATGTGTAATGGAAGGGTGATAGTGAGATGAAATGAAGGACCTACAGTTTAACGTGGAATCCGAACCACGGTGGAGGCCTGGCATTCCTCACATTCACAAGATGTCTTGTCAGAGGTGAAGGAAGGGTTTGGTAATCAGATAAATCTTTGCCGGAACCGAGGATCGAACCCCGGCCGCCAGCACAGAAGTCTGACACCTTACCCCTAGACCACCAGGTCACCATCTCTGTTTAACTGGCTAACAATTGTACAGATTGCGCTATCAGCTTTTACTTTCAAGTTACTGGCATTGAGTTTTTAGATTAGGTTAGGTTAGGTTAGGTCAGGTGAGGTTAAAGGACCATCATATTTCAAACATTCTCAAGGACAAAGTTGGACAGCTGTTCAATCCAGTAACCTACGCATTCCTGGCAAACAAAATAAAGGAAACAAATACTCGTTTTTTTACGGAAGTTGAGGATTGAGCTATTATGTGGCTGCACTCTTTTGCACTCCGATCGTTTGCACTCTTTTGTAACCTCTTTTCGCTTGAGCTAATATATACCCCACGCTCTTTGGTAGCATATTCGACCAAGATAACGGTTATAGGAAAACAGATCTAGCCTTCCTTTAAAAAATAAAGTTGTCATTAATAAGATCACAACTGACAGTTCTAAAGTTATATGTTTTTGAAACTTCGGAATTACCAATAACATATTCTTTTTTAGGAAAACGCACCGACCCCATATCACAGTAAATTAGCTGGGAAAATAGATAAAACGATCAATCCCTAAACTCAAGTGCTGTTTTCCACATTCTTCACTTAAGAACAATGAAATTGTCATCGTCTTAGGCCTCTTTTATAGATGCGTCCCTTGTGCGACAGGCGACATCACTGTGAAGTGCTTTCTCTAAATACACAAGAGGCAGTGAGTGCTATTTTACTCTGTTGTGCGTTATTTATATCGTTACGAACTGAGAAGTGTGTAGTCGTAGCCTAGAAATAACAGAGACAAAAATGACGCATAAATATCTAAGATACATTAAATTCCATAGACATATAAAAGGTATACACCAGATCCACAGCCTCTAGGTTAAAATGGCTCCGCTCATTGGGAGAGCTCGAGTCCTTCAACACGGGGATCACTACGTGCAGTCCCAAGTATCAACATAAATTTCAAGAGGACATTTTTAAAAACAGTTCAATTTATAGATGGTTTTACTAGAAAACATTAAAAAAATTGCCTTTTAATGTCAATAAACCGACTTTCACAAAGATAGGTTCAAACAGCGGCCCCGCCATCTTCCCACAAACTAACTTCCCAAACGAGCCTACTCAGACTGCAGATTACATAGCAAATTTAGAATACAATGTTAATTTTTTGGGTTCAAGCAAATTTTGCAAATTATCAAGTTGTTAACAATCTTCAAATACAGTCGACTAGTTACTTGACTCAAAAGGTTTGTTCATTGAAAAAGGATAAGGTGGTGAGTTGGTGGTGTAAAGGAAATGCTGGTATAATTCATTCACGAGCTAAGTTTAGCTGGATGACAGTTCAAAATGTTACCAAAAGTTATCCCTAATATATACCTACGCCAACAGCTGACATCTATCACTTTGGATAACTGTAATGAAAACAGATGGTAATATATTAATGTGATAGTTAACCACAGTAATTAAGGCCAATATTATTTACATATTTATTTGAGGATGGACAAAAAGTTTGTTTATAGTTTTATTCCACTTAAAAAAAATATATTCACAGCACTTTCACAAAAACTTCTAACAAATAGAGCTTCAAAATGGCGACTGACGAATTTAAACCATATGGTTGAACATGACGGTAAACAAGTTGTTTACAATGATGCAGACACGCAGTTGATGAAAATATTTTATTCAGTTAAATATTTCAAAATAAGATAAAATAATCATGAAATCATTTATTGTATGTAAAAATAAATGACCAGTATTTTCTCTTCTCCGAGTAAATATGATGCCTGTATTAAAAGGTATTAATATATTACACATTATAGATAACATTCCAAAACGGAGAATAAGTACTTTTAATTATGCTTAAAATATTGTTTCGAGTTGGATAAAAATAAATTATTTATTAAAATGAAATAGTATGAGAAAACTTAAATTTACTTTATTTTAGGTGACCTGGTGGTCTAGGGGTAAGGTGTCAGACTTCTGTGCTTGCGGCCGGGGTTCAATCCTCGGTCCCGGCACAGATTTATCTGATTTCGAAACCCTTCCTTCCCCTCTGACAATACATCTTGTGAATGTGGGGAATGCCAGGCCGCCACCGTGGTTCGGATTCCACGTTAAACTGTAGGTCCTTCATTTCATCTCACAATCACTCCTACCATTACCATTAGCGTAAGTGCGTATAACCCGAACGGGTAGTAAGACGCGGTGCTAATAATATTAATAATAATAATAATAATAATAATAATAATAATACTTTATTTTAAATGTAAAATATAACAGGTAATTAAAGATCTTTACATTTATAACAAAACAGTGATCTTTTACAAGTGTTGGCAACCCAAAACCTAACACATGATTTTCGAACTATCATCCAGTTAAAAACCTATCGTGAACAGAGTTTAACTATACTCTTATGTTCAGACCCCACCCTTGGAAACTCACTCTCCAGCTTGTAGTCTTCACAACGAACGATTTGTTATCCCTGAGAACTGCAACTCGCACTCCTAGTGTCCAAGGACTCAATCTTGCTCAATCAGCTCAGCGAAACTCCCGTTTGTCTGAGTGTCTGGTGTATACCTTGTCAGTCAGTGTCAATGTAGCATTTTATACCTGTGACAAATTTAATGTCGTTGTGTTGGCGAGCCTCCAGGGCAACCAACCCCAACGCCTTTGTGAATGTATGTATCAGATAGTGTGTTTCTTAATTTGTGGTGTAGTATTTATACCCGAAAATTCAACTATAAACACAGATCAATTTATCGATTAAGTTCATTTAGCCTTGTTTATTGTCAGTGCTCTTTTAAATTTGAACATTAGTCCGTCAAACGATGTAATTGATATCGTAAAGTAATTGAAGAACTTTTTCTCATCATTCAAGTTTCTCATTGAGCTTATACTCTCCCTCATTATACCTTGCAATACTTATTGAATTCAAAGACATACGCCTTTGTCGTTTGATTTACAAAGTTATTTTAATTAGAAGAAAATAACATGGATCCATCACGAGTGCTAGAAAAGAAGAGAATGGAAACCCTGATCTTTTTTTTTTTTTTGCGATTACTCCCACCCTTTCCATGAATCATATATATAAAGGGGCTTTAGTAGTTCCTTCATTTTAAAATAATTATCTTTCAATTTTGTTTTTTGGTTTAAAATAGGGTAAAATGATTTCACTAGCATCAATTACATTTAATTCTAAAGTAGAATACAAAAAACCACACCACTAGGAAACACCTGGTTCTAACTGTATTACCTACTTAAGCTGTGTTTTATCCATGAATTGAGACAGGCTCTTGAGTGTTGGTTTATAAGCCCAACTATATTTTATATGTATCAGAAACACAGCCACATATTTGGTATTAAACTTTTTCCTCGAGATATAAGTATGTCTTCGTGGGATACTTATTCACGATCAAAACGTTCGCATTGGAAGGACACTTTAGTGAAAGCATATTTTAGTAAAAAGAGGTTCACGACCTCTTGACACTCAAGGTTTTGGAGGTTTCACAAGTAACAGCACCATCATTCAATGATGGCGTCCAGAGCCCTTTCACATTTTTTTTTTAGAAATTCTCCTCAACGCGTTAAAAAGAAAAAAAAAAGAGAAGAAAAACCTGCCCAAGGATGTGACTTTCAGGTCGAATTAGCCAAGAAGTTTCTTTCTTTCCTTACTTTTTTTCCCTGCCTCCCTTCCTTGTTACCTCAGTTTGGCTAGGGTTGCTGACTGATGCAGGCAGGGTAGCTGCCCCTCCCAGCCACATCTTCCCCCCTAACAATCCCATCCCACCCCTTCACCTCCTCCTTTGGTCTGTTGATTACACAGGGTGGTGGTCACGTCTTGCCAGAGGGAGACTATGGGGTAAAGGGAGTTGGGATGATAGGAGTAGCTTGAAGATTGGCAACTCCGCAAGGGTGGGGTGTCATATATTTAATGGGTAGCAAGGGACAGTCATACCCTCACGTACAGACAAGCACGGTGGTTATAAATAGGAAAATCCCGTTTATTAAATATTAAAACCATCATAGGTTTACCTTTACTTTGTGCACCACGTTTTAATACCCATCTGGACTAGTAGTATATTGATACTGAATGAGGTAGAGATTAAGATGTAAAATTTAGAGGAAATGTACCCAAGTTGGCATGGAAGAATTATAATCAGTGGCAGCTCGTAGATAAAATTATTGGGGGTTCTGCTCCATAAATTTTTCAGCCTTTGTTTTAAAATTGTGTAGAAGGAAAAAACATGTATGAAAAAAAAAATTATTCATGAACTTGATAAAATCTTAACAAAAAAACACTTTTTACTTACTTTAACTTAAATTGTTACAGTTCAAGCTTATTCATTTAAAAACGAAATCCATTCTTCTTATTTTAATTTGTGCAAAAAGTTCGATAATTTTCTCCTTGATCTCTGGATGACAATTTAGGAATTTTTTCTCCATTGAAAGTACTGGAAGCACATTTAGTCTTTCTGTTAAATAAAATAACCGAAAAAAATGAATCAAATAGAATAGCTGGAAGCAGAAAAATAATCTAATTCTACACTCTTTTACGCTTTATTACATTCAAGAATATGGTACACGGTTTTTAAGCACAACACACACTTAGTAAAATAAACATCCTTCCACCATCACGCCAGAGCCGGCACTGCGAGAGCAACAGTGCTTTCTCTACCTGGCAGTCCCGCCTTCCTCCCCACCCCCTCATATGTGCGCATGCGCACAGCAGTTAAACACCACGTCGCTGGAACTGTGAAGCGCACAGTTCCATACAAAGATTTTTGTATCTTTTTCATAAACTGAGGGATGGCTACTGAAGTACTGACATTAAGCTTAAAGAATATATATTGTACTACAAAAATAAATAAAGAATTAAAGAAAAAAGGACTTATTATATTAAATGTTATCGATAATATCAAGTGGAAATAGGGGGTGATGCAGTCCCACAGTTCTTACACACGAGCTACCACTGATTATAATAAACTATCTATAAAAACACCCTTCAGTTCATTTTACCAGGATTCAAACCCCTATATCTTCCTAACTAATAATGCAACTGGTTCTTAGCCTAGTGGTAAACGTCCCTTGATACTTATCTAGATGTCCTAAGTTTTATTCCCTGCGGTATCAAATACATTTTTCCTAAAAGGAGAACTTTTCCTATTGTCATCATGGCCTTGTTAATTAATCTTAAGTTATGATTAATATTTACACTGAATCTATGACATCATAGTCACAGCCATCATACCAACTCATCACGGGAATGACGTGTACACAACCTCTAAGGGACACACTGCGCAATATTCTGTTCCCAAAGAGCAGCTAAGAGTTTACATACATTGCTACCGAGCTAGAAACTGCATCGTTCACGGTAAATATTATACCCCTTGTTAAAATATATTTTAAAAAAACACACGAAAATGTGAGAGAGAGATTCCCTAGATCAAAGGTAGGAAACATGAGGTGATATTCACCCCATTATGTAAAAATTGGTTAAATTATGTTTCTCAATCGAACATTTAAAACAACACATACTGTTTGAACGAGTTAATCCAAAACACGTACACTTTGGCTACTCAGTTCCAGCTGTCGCATCTTTATGGTGCAGCATAGAGGAGCGCAAATGTTTTTACATTTTTTTTGCAAAAATAAATTAAATATTTCTCCAGTAGCAACATAGCGTTTAGTTTTCTGCACATGCTAGTATCAACATATCTTAAATATCTGTCAAGGGTGTCCTGGAATTTTGTCAAAACCTTTAAAATAAAGAAAAAAAGTTTTGACAAAATTCCAGGCCTTCCTTGACAGATATTTAAGATATGTTGATACTAGCATGTGCAGAAAACTAAACTCTATGTGGCTATTGGAGAAATGTTTTATTTATTTCGGCCAAAGTAATTCAATGCTATAAAAACTGTAAAATTACTCGCGCTCCTTTCTGCCGCACCTTAATTTCGACACATGTGGTGATTGGCGACTGGGCTGTCCAGTGACCACCCTAGTCCTATAGATAATGTTACCAGAAATGAGAGTCAAAACTGACCTTAAAGACTGGGTTTGTAGTGTTCGTTATAAGTTTGTAAACTATACGTGATATAAATCGCGTATTTAAAGGGTTAAAGTTAAACATACCAACTAGAGGAAGTCAAGGTGGAAGAAAAGATAATTAGAAAATTAGTATAAAAGTGGTAAATTAGTGGATGATCATACTGTACAATTCTATGAAAATAAAATGAGTTTTATCACTATTTACAATTAACAACATTTTGAAAAAAATATATCAATACATTAGTTTTTCGAAAAGCTTTCTAATGAGACCTCCCTAAATGATCCTACACAGTAATGATACGAAATATACGTAGAACTCCTGACTTCTATTTGTTCTTACAGTTGTGGGCTAATCGAGTTTAAGGCGAGAAAAGGGGGTTGAGGGTGAGTGGACGAGGATGGAGGGTTTGTTCATATGAAGCAACGAAAGTTATAGGGATGATGAGTGTATAGAAAGGGAAACTGCAAAGAAGACGTGATAAAGTAATCAAACCGTGAAGAGTAAGGGAAGGGAGGGAGGGTGTAGAAATGAGGTTTGGAAGATGTGTAGTAGCTAAAAGAAGAGCACAAGAAAATACGGGATCCTAGTTTCAGCATCTGTTAATCCCTCCTCCCACCTTTCACAACACAACAGAACTTACCCCCACCCCCATCGTCCCCCTACACACTTTGCCCTCTTCAGTAATCAGTATTCTGGTCTTGGTTTTAAGGGGAAGAGCTGCAGCTACTGGTAACTCCATTATCTAAGCCACGTGCGGTGCTGTGAAACTACACGTCCCCCCCCTCCACCTTACCCTCGCCAACTCTCGCACTCTAGCCTGGTAGTGGACAGTGGGAATTAGAAAGGGTCTTCTTTAGACTCCTGTGAGCATAGGGAAACGTAGGCAACGTTATGCCATTGACTAGGTTTTGTACCCGAAATGTCTGCTTTGAATTTGACCCACAAGGTATACCGTAGTTTTGGAAATAAATGGTACAACACAATCGTAAATACTTTTTCATATAGTTTATCATGGTTCGGATTGCTACCATCCTTCCTTCTCACACCCAAATTCATTAGTAAGTTACCCTTGAATTAATTTTTCTCTGAAAAAAACAAATATGCAGTGTTATTTATTATATAAACACTCCCAATTATAGATTTTTTTTAAATCGTTAAAACATATTTTTTTAATTTCGAATTTTCAAGACTTTATCTTCTTAAGCAACAATTTATTTTATAGCTTAAATCACGAATTATCCTTGAAATATTACATTATAACATCTAAAAACCTCCGGAACATACATACATACGTACAAACAGAGCCGGAAAAATACCCCTTTTTACTTTCTCACTATTTTACAGGTAGAGAAAGAATTGTGATCCTAAAAAAATAAAAACTTGAGATTTTGACGATTCTCGACCCCCCCCCCCCCCCCAAATCGAAAAAGTTGTTTTTTAATTTCCGTTTGTCTGTCTGTACCTCCGACTAGAGCCTAAACTGTTTAACCGATCAGGCTAAAACTTGGTATCTAGGGTTTTCATAGGGTTGCCCCGAGGGTTTTTTGGAATTGGATATCTATCCCTAAAATTAAGGATAATTTACTGAACGGCAAAAAGAAAAAAAGTCGATCTTCTCAAAATCGACTCTAATGATTTTGATTAAATTTCATTTCAAAAATGTATAAATATTCCAAACAAAATTAATGCTTTCAATAATTCGGCAAAATGAATTTAAGGGCTTCGGTCTGATGCGTAAATTATAATTTTTATCATATCTCCGAAACTATCTGAGATATGAAACTACTTATCATTGTAAATATGTAGATCTATTTATAATACAAATATTTTATTCGAACATATTTTTGTAAAAAAATTACTTTCAAGTGATACGAAAATATATATATATATATTTCTTAACTTTTCGAACAATAAAAGTAAAGTATTGCGACCGTAAAAAAAATCTAACCTGAAATATTGATGGATGTCGACATCATATGACCCCCCTAACCCTAAAATTGGTTCTTGAAATGCCGTCTGTCTGTGTGTTTGCTTAAACTTAAAATTAAGAGAAGTTTAATAAAGGATGAAAAGAGAACAAATCGATTTTCTCAAAATCAGCTCTAAAGATTTTGATTAAAATTCGTATTTAGGGATTGATTAAGATTATAAATAAACAGGCTAGTTTCATTTTCCTACGAAGATGACTTTTATGGTAATTACAGAAGGGGGAAATTTACGTGTCTCCTTATTTGAGATACTAAATAACTTATCATTGCAAAATTGTAGTACTAGTAAAAATAAAATAAAACTTTTATTTGAAATATATTTTTATAAAACCAACAGTATCCTAGATATTGGCAAATATATTAATACAATTTTGTGCGCTTTAGTTGTAAAACAATACTACTTAAGTGTTAACATAATAATTCTCTAATGCCAGAGGGTAATTAAATATAAGTAAGTCTCTAAAAGTTTATGTTGTTTTTCCTTAAACTTCTTAGGAGAAATGTTTGTACAACAATGATCTCTTTTATTTTAGACTCAATAGCCAATATTAACATTTTTTATTGGTCAAAATTTATAAATGAGTAATTTAATATCAATGCGATGACCTAAAGATGCGCAACACCTAAAAAATGTGGAAAATTTCAACCGGAAGACGAATTTTAATACGAAGTTTTGATCCTTGTGGACACAATATAGATTTTTTTATTGGTCCAAACATACAAATGAGGACAATAATTCTTTAAAAATAAAATTATAAATTTTAAACCAAGACTCAAAAAATGTTTTACACAAGTATAGTGCAATTTATGCTTGGGTTTGCTAGTGTATATTATTTCATTTTACATATATTGCTAGTTTTGAGTAAATATCTCAATTTTAAAATAATCGAGTGTGAAAGTCTGTGCGGAGTTCCGTACCAGTTATTTTTTAAGTTTTAGGGCACATAATTTCGAGTTAGAAAATTGTCATGATTGCAATACTTTCGATGTGTGAGAAAGTGGACTGTATTTGATCGAGTGAGTGCCTTCAGGGTTAGCCACATATTTACACTAACGGTGTACGAATGAGAAAGGTAGAGTTTATAAAAGCGATACACCTATTTGCGTGAAGGGAGATTGGGAAACTATTAGAGGAAATTATACCCCTGTCGAGATTAGTGCCTTGACCTTCTCGTCCCTGACATACCATAAAGTACGAGCCAGATGCCTTTGTCTACATGTCACAGATGCAGGTTACGCGCTCCTAAGCTATTTTAAATCAGCATACTGCTCAAATTAAATATGAACATTCGTCATCAAATTCAAGACTAAAGGTTGGTTCAAACAGAACGCTAAAATTAGCTAAGCTATTCTGAGTCGTGATTGCTAAACTTAGCCAAGCTATGGTTCCTATTTTACTTCTGACATGGTAGGCTATATAACATTACGCTAGCTCACCAACGATAAAAGTCGTATAAAAAAAACCGGACGTAAGTAGCGAACATCCGTCGTTGCTGGTGTTGCGGGTACATAAGATGGCACGTGATATGGTCTGGAGTGTGGTGTGGAAGGGGATGGGTGCGCGTTCATTTCTCTTCTTGAATCTTCGTACGAACATAAAACACTGTTCTAGACAAAGTTTTATACTTTTATAGAATTTGAATTTGTCGAATGTGTTGTTTAATGCAAACGAAACCGTGGGAAAATGGTAGTTTGTAATAAAATCTAGATATACACTTATAGTTTAAAACACGTGGTGAAAAACAATTTCCCTATATTCGGTTGGGGTTAGAACACCAACTTAACAAAACAAAATTTGCCAAACCCCAATCTATACAGATTTTAAAATGGTAATGTTTGGTAGCACTTGGTCGGTAAAGTAGTGACACATTAAACAAAAGGACCCACATTAAAATATCGCACATAATTTGAGCTAAAAACGATCAAAATCATTCATTTTCAAGAAGAAAACGTCTTTTATTAAGGTGGGAATGTAGGCACACGAGAAAAGGGGCAGCAGTTTTCCAGTTTTTATATCAAATCTTTTTTTGATCAAAATAAATCAAACATTGCTCCAGTAGAAACATAATTTTTAATTTTCTTCATATGACGATATCAACAGTTCTTGAATATATATTGAGGGTGTCATGGAATGTCATGATAACATTCTCTCTTGATTTAAAAAAAAAATTCTCATCTAATGCCACTATGCTCATGACAGACATTCAACATCTGTTTATTTCACCATGCAAAGAAAATTAAACTCTGTTTCTACTGAAGCAATATTTTATTTATTTTGGCCTAAAATAGTTTTGCCTTAAAAATTGCAAAAACATTGATATTTTCTCGTGCTACCTACATCCCCACCTTAAAGTAAAACTAAGACTTATAAGTTGAAGAACCTGTTTAGCGCGGCAGTGCTTTGGTTAAAATTGAGCATTCAAGTTTGATCATGAGTCCAGGATTCGATTCTAGAATGATTAAAATAATATGAGATTATTCTCCTAATGTTTTTCCAAATATTGATACAGTCATATAGAGCTTGATTGGAAAAATTGTAATTTTTGATATTTGGAAAACAAGGAGAGTGATTTGATTGATGAATAAGAAAAGATTGAACATATTAAAGTGATTCAAAGTTAAATTTGGGCATAATAATTTAGATTTATACTTTATGCTCCATTTTTCCCGAATGGTAACTAGTTTAATTTGTATGTTTCCACAGTGGTAATGTTCCCAAACAGTGTGCCATAGCACACTGGTATACCGTGGCAGTGAATTAGGCGTGCGTTGTAGTCATAACCCAGAGAACAACGCATCGTTGTTCAACAAGAACACGAATAAAGTTAACACTAGTGGCAAACGTGTGTCATCCACATTTATTTCTAGGTCAAGCTTACCAATATCTTAAATACATTTGACAAAATATAAAACTTTAACGTCAAGTTAGAGATATGGTTTATCCAAATTATTAATGGTTTTGAAAGAAATGTTTTTAAATGTTAAAGAAGCAGGCATGGAAAAATAACTTCAACCGTTAACTTTGGAACATCAGAAGTTTTATTTTTTAGCACCGGTATTACTATTAGTTTGGGTTGTTAGTTTATGCACTAGTTACGCTAATGGCTTTAGGGTTAGGAAGGCTATACCTAGAGGACGTGTACCCACATTTGCGTAGAGAAAGTATGGAAACCATTATTGGAAAACTACTCTCAGTACACCTGACCGAGATTCAAAAATCGATCTCCCCATCATTGGACGTCTAGCTACTGCGAGAGTAGCACGTTAAACCATGCGGCCACCGAAGCGGGTAACATTTGAAGTTACTGGAGGAAAAAAGTCTACATTTTACTATTTCTGGTTTACCGTAATACTATTAGATCGAGTGCATAATCCTTTTCCTGCTGCCATGATGCGTACCAAAAACAAAATAGTTTGGTGCAAGAAAATTGGGTTGTTAATTTTGCCATGTGATTAAAAAGTTTGCGGAACACCATACTATGGTACAGGTAGTAAGATAGGGTCATGTTCTAATCGGTCAATATAAGACCCTACCATTCAAGAGAAACATAGTGTACAGTAAATCTAAAGACTTCATTACACACACTGATTTCCCCATGTGCTTCTTGAGAGGTGCTTCCTCGTAATTTGCTGGAGGTCGGTACCTATTACACTTAGCTAATTCCCCATCATTTTCTCCAAGAGTAGGTCTATTGGTGGGTGGAGTCTTATTTCCTGTCTAACTAGCAACAAGATATCTGATAGTAAGGTAGAAAACACGGCGTAGTCTTATATAGGTCAATTACCTATACATTTGTTAGTGTAACAACGCAAATCAGTCGTGTTTAAGGAAAATCAAGTCACAAACCTACCCTTAGCTACAAAAAAAAACAATGGCTGCAGTTATAGACACTGAAAAGAGCCTGAAGGAAATCACGTGAGACTGGAGATTGGCGCATGCGCAATAGATGAAGTTGATGAGGAGAAGCCCACGCTGCAATTAGACGCATCAACTTCCCCATGAGCTTCTTAAAAATATACAACCATTCGGATATTTATGGGGAAGTCGATATGGTCTTCCCCACATGGTTTTGCTTCATTACACGCACCAACTTCCCCACGAGGAAGCCCATCTCAGGAAGCCCATGGGGAAGTCTTTACGTGTAATGCGGCCTTAATATAGAATCTTAAATAAGTTGTCCAAAGAAGTTCAAAAAAATGTGACGTGAGCTATACATTAGTTTACGCGCTCATCATTTATGTAAGGTGGGTTGTATACTATAGGTTAAAAAGGCGATATCACCCGTAACAGCGCCGCGAGATACGACTTGTAAGCAATATTACATACAATTGCGTTAAGCGGGTAGAGAAGTCACCATCAATGGGGTTTTGTAATTTTTTTAAAGGTAGGACTGTAGTGTTTCTGTAGTTTTCAAAGCAAACATTTTTTTTGGGGCCATAATAAATTGAATAATTCTCCAGTAGAAACATAAAAGTATAATTTTCTCCACATGGTGGTATAAAAGTTGTTGATATCTGTCATGAGCATAGCGGCATTAGGTGAGAAATTTTAAATGAAGATAAATAATTGTCAATAAATTCTAGAACACCTTTGACAGATATTAAAGAAATGTTGATATCACAATGTGAATAAAATTAAACTCTACGCTTCTAATGGAAAATTATTGGCTTTATTGACCAAGAAAATGTTTTGATATAAAAAATGCAAAAGCACAAACCTTTTCTTGCCAGCCCTACGCTGCTACCTTAAACTTTAAACACTAAAATGCTGACATCAAAATAATTATTATGGTTTTCTATTTTTTTCATGTTAGATTTAAAATTAAATTTTTGTTGTTGTTGCTTAATCAATAAAAATCCCAACCTGTTAGTATTTAACTAGCCCGATTCGATGGAGTAATGGTCTAAGTAAGGTTTCGCAATAGACTGGAGCAGTGATTATGGCGAGAACCAGGTTCGATTCTCAGTTGGGTTTGCTGAGCGCATTTTTACCGATATTGTTTTACCCCTCCCTCTACGCAAATGTACGTACACCTTTTTTAATCTTGTTTAGCCTTTAACTTGTTTGTAAATTTAGTACATATGCTTAAAGTCCAAATGGGTATTGAGACGTTGTGGCAGTTAGAAAAAAATTCAATTCCTACTTAACAATTTTGAATGAAACAAAATGTTTGTAAAACATTGTAGTTTAGTTTTGTTGACAATCTCCATTATCCAGTTAACAAAGCATGCTGCAGGAGAAATAAACAATGTATTATTATTATTATTTAACCGCGTCTTACTACCCATTCGGGTTATACGCACTTACGCTATTGTGTAATGATAAGGTGATTGTGAGATGAAATGGAGGACCTACAGTTTAACATGGAATCCGAACCACGGTGGAGGCCTGGCATTCCCCACATTCCCAAGATGTCTTGTCAGAGGTGAAGGAAGGGTTTGGAAATCAGATAAATCTGTGCCGGGACCGAGGATTGAACCCCGGCCGCCAGCACAGAAGTCTGACACCTTACCCTTAGACCACCAGGTCACCAATTAAACAATGTATTTATAATGAAAATAAACAAACACTATAGTACTATTACTATAACAATGTAATTATTGATGTGACTGAGTGAGGGTATTTGGGTGCCACAATATATTTGATAATGCAAATCAGTGATACGCTTTGTTCTATTATTTATTTAATTAAAAAAATAATAATAAGATTGATGGGCCAGAATAAAACAAGTCATGGGTTGTAGGTTGCAGAATACTTTTTCTTGGCACTACGTCTATTACCAGTTCGAGTTTTACACATAGGTAGACTACTAATTACGCTAATTTTGATAAGGGTGAAGAATATTTAAGTATACTCGAGATTTGTGGAAGGAAAATGGAAAACCATTAGAGAAAATACACCCTCATTACATCCGACCAGGATTATAACCTCAATATACCTGTCATCGATACTCTAGTCTATTGCAACTATGACGTCATAGACCATTCAGCCGAAGGGAGTAAAAAAAATTGATAATTACAAACATTTACAATGGGTGATTATTAATTTGGGTCTAACATTAGAATAGGAATAGGTATTTTATCTATATTAATTCAATTTAAAATTTAAATTTCTGAACTCACAGGGCTTTAGGATGAGAGATTTCATTGGATAATAGACGCACCAGCTAGTATTTAGTAAAGGCAAGGGTAACTTTAATAAAAATTCATACCCCACTGAGTTGCGAATAAATGTGTATTTAGAGCACGACTACAATTGATATCATCTCTGAGGGAGCTGCATAGTTAATATTGGGAAACAGCTTTGTCATTCTCGTGTTTTTGTGTTGTCAATCTTTAATTAATTATAATAAGACAAACTTGGCAAAGCTGGTTAATCGATGTTGCCAGTGGCTTCTTCTTACTCTCAGCACACATAGCTGATATAGCTGAAAGAGGATATTTGACAACAGATGACCGAGAGATTAGATAGATAGAGATTTTATCCATAATACCTTCAGTTTCCTCAGATATGATATTGGGTGTATCATTTAAAACTGTAAGACCACGCGACTGCAGCCTATTTGTCACTACCCATCTAGTCAAAGCAACGAGTTAAAAAAAAGTAGTATGAGAGAGCCGTTAATTCAGTAAACCACGACACAGAGCAATTTATCCCCCCTCTCTCCCAGCCCACCCACTTAGCCGTTTTACCACAAACACGGACCAACGTCCATTAAAACTAGTGTGTCACGATTTTGTTACCACCACGTTGTATGTTGCCCACGTAGGTGTTTTTATTTTACTAATAAAAAAAATTGTAGTGAATGATAAATAAATTTTAACTCTTTCATGACAAATATAAACGTATTTTATTTTTATGTACTTGCAGAATGCATTAAATCGTTTGAATGTGGTGACAGGCAGAAAGGATCTTCGTATAAATGTCTCCAAAACTAAGGGATAGTTTTTGATAAGGATGGATCAAGAAATGATTGTCAACTTAGTATAAATGAAAAATTGTTAGAACAAGTGAATGATTTTTGTATCTGGGCAGATTTTTCTGTATAAAATGAAGGATGGATGATGAAATCGAAAGACGGGTGAATGCATCTTTAAGAGTAGTTGGATGTATGTGGGCTATTGCAAAGAATAAAGTAGTATCAAAAAAGCAAAGCTAGCGATATATAAAAATGTGTCGGTGCCAACATTGTTTTATGAATGTGAAACGTGGATTTGTCAGGAGAAACACAAGAGCAAGGTGAATGCGGTTGGAATTAGATATCAAAGAAATGTGTGTGTAAAAACTCGTATGGTCAGAGTCAGTACTGAATGGGTGCTGAAGGAGTCCGGTTTGAAAGGGAATCCAATATGTCAATATGAAATAAGTGTCCTGGTCTGGACATGTTGAGAATATGAGTGTGGATCGTGTGACGAAGTAAATATATGAAGTTAGAGTATGTGAATCAAAATAAAGAGGTAGATAAGATGTGGCTATATGTTGTAAATAAAGGTGCGAAAAAGAAACATTAATATTTTAAAGAATATAATATCATATATGACTCGGTGTACGGATGTTGTTGAAGCTAAAGGAGTATGCAAGGATAGGTAAATGTGGATAAAATTAGGAACCCAAGTGAAGGAAATCTAACTTTCAATATATTGAAGGGAATTAAGTTCATAATAAAAATCAATCAACATTATTTTTCATCCACAATACGGTCTAAGAGTAATATAATATTTATATTTGCTTACCAATAGGACATAAAATATGTTTTATATACCAGTAAATAAAATTCTATCTATAAATATATACCGTAAAGATCCTGAATTTACCATCTCTATCTCACCATCTTCCATCAGGTGCAATGCGATTTTGTATTTTAAAAGAAAAGTTTATGGAAAAGGAAAAGAAAATGGGCCTATTTCTTTCACTAAAAATGTTCAACTTCTTTTTTTTGGGGGGGGGGAGGGAGGAGGGACTAGAGGGAGGAAGAGGCAAGGGGTTGGGGTTGGGTGGGTGGAGGCTGTACCTTCTTAACTTTTAAAGAATAAGAGAGAATTGAAAGAGATGTTTGAGTTCCTAGAAATATTGTTATTTCATGAACTTTTGCTTTAAAACATTTCAGTCACAGAATTATTAACTTAGAAGAAAAAAAAAAGTTTGTCAAATGCTTGAAGGTGAAACGGCATAGTATGCATGAGTTGTAGGTTTGAATATTTTAAATAAAAGTGTGTCGATTTGAATTTTTAGATATAAAAAGTATTTCAATAAAATAAAGATTTCTAGACTTCAAAACAAATTTATACAAGAGTTGTTTAGAGAGATTGTTCCAATACGTTATTTGTAAATACGTCATAAAACCTCCTGTCATCTATTATTAAAGATTAGTCTTAATAATCTTACCATGAAATATTATATATATATATATATAATTATATATATATATATACATATGTATATATGTTAGAACTATTTTAATTATATTTATATTTTTTCGAAGGTATCCTTGGAAAACTTGTATGGGCAAAATTGTTTAAATCATACTATTACATTAATTATAAATAATTACTTAGTGTGCAGTTAATCTCTTATTGATGATAAGGCTTCTTATTTTAACATAACAGTAAACAAAGTAGCTAAAATTCTGAAAGAAATATTTTAATTACATTCATACAAAAAAGTAAGCCTGAAATAAAAGGAAAGGGCTTGGATATATCCATAAAGATTAAAAAAATGTAATTAGTAATAAAAATTATTCACCTAATAACTATATAGGTTTTCGCAATTTTAAAGTGTTTTAAAGTTTAACAACTCTTACGGTTTCACATAGTAATTACAAAAAAAGGATATACATATACAAAAGTTACCGTCTGTTAGAAGTCTAGATGAAGAAGAAAATTATTCTATAATTTTTGGCTCTGTTTTATCGTTTAAAAATGTTGCTTCCTTTTTAGTCTTTTCTTTAAAAAATAATTAATTTTCTTAGCAACTTGTATTCTTCCGTGTTGTTCACCGCAATGAAACTTTTTTTGTTCCATTCTTTTCTCCCTGGCATCTTAAAATTCAGAATTATTCTTTTATAAAGAAAGCAAATTGCCTGAATTTCTTTTCTACACAGAAACCAACATAGACTGCACCCTCGAGCAATACGATACAAAAACCTTTCAACTAAAGCTACAAAAGAGTCAACTCAAACATTCAAAATCAGTATTACAAATACAAGCTTCCATTTAAATTACCGTACTTATTTTATTTGTCATATTATTTTTTTGACATGGTTTAGATATATGTTTACTATAAATTTAGTAAAAATCTTTTTGAAATTGAAAACGGAATAGTTAATTTGTTCAATCATAGTGAGCTCTTCTTACTAATCAATGGACAAATTTTAACGGAGATTTTTGAAAAATAGAAACTTCCTTAGAATGTATAACTTTAGGAATCATTAATTCAGATCCTGGAAAGCAGATTCCATAATTATTTAAATACTATATTTGATAATGGAATAAGTGTTTATGCCTTTTACATATTTATATTTACATTAAGTTAATCTTAAACCATTTATTTGGATCCAGGTGAAATAAATACGATTTAATTTAAAAGTAGATTTCATAAAGTACAGTTCTATCTTTGTGTTTTGTTTAATTAATACAGTTAAAAAAAATTCATTTCTAAGGGCAATGTCGAATATGCTTTATCGTCAAAAACTACATATTAATCGTAAGTGCTATCTCCTAGTGAGCTAATGATTCTCGGATTTGATTCTAAGCACGACCGAAATAAATTATCATTATTCAAATTGGAATGTCCCCTTCTGCGATAGTGAAATATCGTCTCAGGCAATAGGTGTTGTGTCCGTTCTGGAAATTAAGTTAATTTGTAAATCGTGTACCAATGTGATCTGTTGGTTTAAAAATAACATATAGAACACTCCTTTTAAAATTTTAATAAAAAAAGCTAGATAATAAGTTTCTTCAAATTTTTTTTTACTGTCACAAAGTTAAAACAGACTTTGAAGCGTTCTTCGTACAAAAATACCTGATTTATTATGGGCTATTTTTAAGTGTTAGTGGCTAAAACAATGGTTTGGTTGGATGAAAGCGACCAATAAGATGAGATCCAGTGGCTACAAATGTGCATTGTCAACTTCTGTATCGGTTTACATAGATTTTCAATTTCAACATGGCAGCCACTTGAATCATTTTTCATTTAAAACCTAATCTCAAAGGATATGAATTTAACATTATACGTAATCAATCGAGTACCTAGGGAATACTTTTTAAAATTTCGACATATATCGTGAGGCTGACGTATTATGCCGCTTGAAATAGGTTATTCTCTATAAATATATCGTAATGTGCTCCAATTAAATATAGTATTATTTTGGTTTATGTCTTAGTTGAACACCAAGGAAATATTTCAAATATTTCAACTTAAGGCTGCATGAAGGTGGGACTGTTGGGCTGAGAAAAGAGCAAAAATAACACCTATTTTGGTACATTTTTCCCAAATTATGAAATATCGCAAGTGTACGTAGTATTTTTTATTTGAAGTTCAAATATATTTCTATGTTTCTATAGAAAGATATTATAAACAATCCTATTGATTAATTTATTAAATAGATGCAAAATTTTGCATTTCTACGTTGTGAATGGGGTCAAAATATTTTTCTATATAAACAATGAATTTTAGCTCAAACAAAGGTACGTATTTTTTTTCCAATCAAAATACCACATAGAATTTACGTAATTTTGGCCAAAGTTTGTTTAAATTAGTTCAGTGATGTCCTGCAAGGAACTCTGCTATCGCTTACGTAGCCTGCCTACCCCCTCCACAAAACCCAACCCTAAGATATTTGTCAACCTTCTCTTTAGGCAATGTCGGGTGACAGGTAACAGGAACAACTTAACACCCGGGTGACCTGGCGGTCTAGGGGTAAGGTGTCAGACTTTTATGCTGGCGGCCGGGGTTCAATCCTCGGTACCAGCAAAGATTTATCTGATTGCCAAACCCTTCCTTCACCTCTGGCAAGACATCTTGTGAATGTGGGGAATCCCAGGCCACCACCGTGGTTCGGATTCCACGTTAAACTGTAGGTCCTTCATTTCATCTCACAATCACCCTACCATTACACATTAGCGTAAGTGCGTATAACCCGAACGGGTAGTAAGACGCGGTGCTAATAATAATAATAATAATAATAAAAAAAAAAAAAAATAATAACTTAACACCCTCATCTTTCCCCCCTCCCCTTCAAAACCCTTTCACGGTCGGTCTTGGGTTATTAACCAGATGTAGGCCTATGCTTGCCAACACATCTTGCAATTTTTGAGCATGCCCTTTCAAATAAATACATTGAAGAATAAATATATTTTGGTTTGGTTGTGTCTCGTATAGTAGTTAACTTTTTTAGGCTTTATCAAATAATGATTATCTTAGTGTTTTGATTTAAACTGTCAAATATTTTAACAGTAGATAGATAGCTCTTTCGTAGCTTTTGGTCATTTTTAAAATGTTTTATCAGTATTGTTTGTGTTTTCGTGATTGAACACTTACTCTACATCACACAATTAGGAGCGTCGGCCTATAATGTTTCTGAACGCTGTCGGTAGGCCCATCCATTATCTTCTAATGATACAATTCTACTTGCCATTGAGGAAAGCGAAGTTTATGACTTTCCAATCATGAGCTAAAAAAAAAAAATGTACAGTCCCGAATGAATCACCCTACATTTTGTGTGGCTGTCTACAGAATAAACACAGTACTAGAATAGCATTTGACAGCTATAAACGTTACTTAAATTATTATCATGTGTCCATACGTCATGTGATCTGTATCTTTTGAAAGATATTATCAATAACTATCAACTTATACTAATAATATAGTTGAATATTTCAATTATTACCACAAAAACATGTTTGTATTTTTTAAAAGTTCCTTCCTAGTGTTCTTACTGTACCCAAAACGTTGTGTACAGACTACATAAACATTTACCACAGTGCGTGCACCACATGCAAGTCAAAATAATATAATAGAAAACGGATTATTTCTTTATTTCAGAATAAGGCTCCTGCCAATGACTACAAAATACCAAAAATTAAAATTTACCTATATAATATGTTACGGTTTGTCCATAAAAGTCATTTAAAGAAACACCGTGAATCCAAACAATGTACTATGCCCAATTTAAGGCATGTTTAAAGAACCAAAGTTTAGTTTTCATTCATATATAATTAAAAACCATCAACTATACGCGGAAATCAGCCGGGGAGTTAAGGCCAATGCTATAATATCCCTGAACTATACAGGTTTCGTCACCTACTTTAGAGCTGTCAGAAAAAGCCACAGATGACTTGGAGTAAAGCGTTTGTTTGGCATCTTTTACAGTTCCTTTGGATATTATTGGATATGTTTGCATACACTATTGTTAAGAATGTTAATAGTATAATCTAAAATAAAAAAATGACACCTCACTTTAATCGAACCCCTGACATTTGGCTAAACTTATGGTTTTTAAATACATTAAATAAGTACTAATTGAACGACTGCAACCCAAACTAAACTATAATATCAATATGTTGTGTAGTAAATAATTTTAGTGTGTTGTAAACTTTTTATAAAAAACCTACAAATATTGGGATGAATCATGTAAGTCATTTTTCCTCCACATTTTACTGCTCATTTAGGTTATAGGCGTTAATTTACACTAATGGGATAGTGTTGAGAAAGTTAGAATTGAGAGAAATGTTACTGGATTTGCATAGAGGAAGAGAGAGAAACCACTCATAAAAACCCACTCTTAGTACTCCCGGCTGTAGTTTGAACCTCATTATCTCCACGTCACTTGCAAACCTGACTAGATGAGTTTGATATTCTGTCCACGTGCCAACCGGCATGGAACTGTGACACTTAGTTTCTACATAAAAAATGAAAACTAAATGCAAAATAAATTTATAAAATTTAAATCCAAAAGTGATATTACATCAACTTGGATTTATCATGTTATATGCTAATTATTCAGAACGGATACTGAAACATACCTCTTTTTATTGCCACTAAGCTATGTTATTGCAAGTATGGACTAAAAACAACTTTAACTACAGTCTAGTTTCAATATAAAGGCCTACCTTACATGACAACTAAAACTATACTAGATCTATCTACTCCCCCTGTATTGATAGGTCAAGCCGTATGATCTACAGCTGTCACTATTGGATATATCATCAATAACTATAAAATAACGCTAAAAATATAGTAAAATGGCAGAAAAAAGTATTTTATAACTAGAAGGCCCTTTATATGACAGTTGGATTGTAGATGGATCACCATAAGAAGACTCTTTTAAAAGATATAAAATATAGAAGGGACAACATTATCAAAAATACATTTCTTTTTCATTCAGCAGCTGTTGAGATTAAGACTATGTCAAAGTGACAACTGCAGAACACTTTACGCGGCAGTTGACACAATATGGTTCTTCCTATTACAATCCAACTATATCTAGCTGTCAACAGAGATATGTGAGGCCTACTCATCCTCTTCTGGAAGTGAAGTAAATTGTCTAGTTCCCGAGTCCAAGGGCGGTACAGGTTATTACAGTATGATTTTGGTAGGAAAAACAGTAAAAGTCAGTTATTAAAGCTACTAAATCCATTTTACTATATTCATTCATCAAGTCATGCTATCTTTAGCTGTCACTTTTAATATATATTATCAAAACCTATAGAACGACTCAAATAATATAGTAAAATGTTACTAATGTTGATTGTAAAGAAATATGTTTGAATTTTCTAAACTGTTTTCATAACCAAAATCAGGGTATACTTACTCTCCATAACATCAAAAAAGATTGAACTGGGAAGATGGGAGTAAAAATATGAAAACCTGAAACAAAAGTTCGCGAACGTTTGTCTTCTGCATCCTAAATGTTTTGACGAATGTTTCCATTTATTTTATTCAACTCTGATAGGTGGGCAATCCAGAAAAGGCTTCAATCTAGTCTTGTCCTGTTTGCCAGTGACGAAGAGTTCGGGATTTGAATCCCGGCAGTCAGTTTATACGTAAATGCTTTATTCTTAAATAGCCTTTCATTGTTTATCACGTAAAAGCGTGTGAACTGCATATTAATAAATTCTACCTCCCTTACCCCGACCTCCTTAGAAAATATATCCAGATAGTTTTGACGGTTAAAATGGTGTAGGTCACGTAAAATAGCACGTAAAAGTGGCCGAGCGATCTAAGAACTAAGCCCTAAATGAAAATCATCTATGGAATCTGATATTAAAAATTTATATATATATATATGAGCAGGCAAATTTCTGCACAACAAAATATAGTGTTGTCAATTTTTTAGGACGTGAATATTGTGATTTATTTGGTAGATCATAGTGTTTACATTAAAAATAGAAATACAATTTTAAATAATATAGTGCAGTTTAAAATTTAAAAGAGTTAAATTTTTACCTTGTAGCTACAATTTTAATATACTAGCTACTAAAACTTTTTAATGAACAAAATTGTGTAAAAATTATCAAACAAATTGGATGGGATTGTCAAAGCTAGAAATCTAAAAGTGTTACTACTTTATTAATTTGAAGCAACCGCTGTCACATACTAGTAATTTAAAATGGATAGTGAAAAGGTTACTCTAGGAGAGGTGCGTGAGTTAGGCTAGGCTCATAGGCCATTTTTGTGTTCAATGACCAGCACTAACGTAGCACTAACGATTACACTAGGTCCGGTCGTTAGTGCTTTCATGGGCGGGGCCAAGTTTATGCACCTGACTCAGATGCATAAACTTGCCCCGCCCATGAAAGCACTAACGACCGGACCTAGCACTTTCAAGGAATCCAGAGATTAACCGTCTGACAGCATTCTAACAGCACTGTCCACTTAACCCCTTCTTCTTTGTACTTTTTTTTAAAATCAATGTTTCGAAATAACAATATCTATACTCCATTCACGGTAGGAATTACTCTCTGAAAGGTCTTTTTTCTTACAAATATCCTACTATATAATAGATTACTGGTAGGGAGAAGGCCTTTCAGAAAACAATTCCTAAGCTGAACCGACTACTCACTGGCGAAACTAGCGACACCTGTTGGTGAGCATAGCAACTATGACTCACTCAACCCTCACTCTCCACCCCCCAAAACTGTAAAGGAGTTCCACTATAGCGCACACTTAAAATACATTTTTTTTTCACATTTCATTAACTGTTCAGGTTGGGTACGTTTATACGATAACTACTTTAATTAGGCAGGGATGATTAAGGAAGCATTTTAAAGCTAATCTACCTGCATTTACGGGGTAGAGAGTGGTAAACCATTGAGTGAAAACCACCCCACTAGACCCAACTGGGATTCGAACCCCGATCTTCAAGTCATCATCAGCAAGCCAGCACAGCAAGAGAGTGACGCCTTAGACCATTCGACCACTGAAGCGGGTGACAAATATTAAGAGACTAATAACGATAAGAACGGTTAGAACATAACACAATACTCATTGACATGTACTTAGCAGCTCAGTTGGTAGCGTGTCTGCCTACTGAACTATAGGGTCCCGGGTTCGATTCCTGGCATGGCAGAAAAATTTATCATTGGTGAAATATGTGTTTACCCTCTCACATGGTTAAATTAACGGCCAGGGACTGGATGTTGTGCTTGTCCTAGTCTTAAGTTTGATTATAAGGCACATGAAGCTGCGGCAGGCATAACAAGGTGGTAGTAGAAAATAACTAGTTAGAATAAAAAACTGACTCGTGCCACAATCTGGAAACAGTAGTGAACTTTACATTTTTTGAATGGACGGCGTGAGGTCTACTGTTCATATAACTACTAGTGATAAACAAAAAACACATTAATATAATTATCATCACTGATATTAACTATGAGACATTAGTCTAAACAAATGCAACTAGCAATAATAAATGTTTTATGTAACCACCTTTTTATGCCCCCAAGTTTGGAAGGCTTATTTAAAATCATCCTTTTACAATTTAATCCATACGCTGTGATAGGGGAGGAGGAAATTCAAATTTTTCTCTTTAAATGAATTTGCATTCATCTTGGGGTGATTTTAAAGCTATTTAGAGGATTCAATCAATAGCAGGATCGGAATGTAGGGACATTTCTTTCCCGTCCGTATACAATATAGAGTTAAGCAGTTATAATAGTATTAGTAGAGTAATCAGGTAAAATAATTCTTTTTGGACCATGTTTTAATGAAAACACACTTCGTATGGTTATCAATGTTAGACAAGGGGTGAAAAAACCATGATGGTATGAATACTGACGGAATTTTACAGATTTAGCTCACTTTGAATTGGTAGATTTTTCTCTCTTTTTTAAAAACAATTCTTTGCTTACCTTGTTTATCTAGCACGTCTGAAAACTGGAAGTATATTAGTACTATTGTCATCGATAAAATACCATAGATATTAATATTTGTTCAACGCAAAAACAATTTAATTTATGTGACAGATTAAAAGAGTCTTTTTATTATATTTTTCACAACTCTATGGTATTTAATTAGACTCTTATACTCTTTACTTATTTTTTCCTGACATAGAAAGTGTTTGTTTTTTGCTTTCCCCTCTACCCAGAGTTACAGGTTTTAGAGATTGTTTCAGAAATCTTTTTATTAAATATTAATTATTGGATTAATTTTTTTTACCAACAGTCAAGAATCTCGATGAATTTGAAAAAAAAAAATAAAATTTGTGTGTACATATAATTAAATCTACACTACCAGATTGAGATGACACATTTAGAAAAATTTTCCAGTCCTTAATGGAAGGCAAAACTTCTCGCATTCAGCATCTCAAGAATGATGAAGAATGAGATGAATGATTGTCATATTTTCACATATCAACTCAAATGAGCAGAATTATTCCCCAGTTTGACCGAACAAACTTTCAACGCATTGAGGGAGAAACACCTTTCAATATCTTGAGCTACATTGAGTTAATTACTACGTTAGATGTTTGATTAAATTTATCCCCTCCAAAGAATATACATTCATATGTTTTACTAAACAATCAGTAAAAATTGTGAGCTGTGTTTTTTCTTATTAGACAGATAAATGCCAAGTAGATACTATAAACGGTCGTGGATCATGTAGAGTGTTGTACCACTTTTACCTCTCAGGATGGTAAAGACACTGGTGTATTATTTAATATCCTCCTGGATTCAGGTTTTCGAGTTTTAATATCCTATCAGAACGGGGCCTGGTAGCTGGTCTGGTGTGGACTGATGAGAATAGAGGGTAAGGGGTGTGGTGAGGAGAAGGGGGGGTTGATTGAAAACTGTTAACAGTGTACTTTCAATTACCGACACGGTATAACGAGCGCTGCCATAGCGACAGGCTACGTGCGGCTACTTCACAAATACCGTCTCATCGAAATATATAGTAAATAATAATGTAAGCTACATAATAGAGGAAAATAATGGTGGAAATACGTAACAAAAGGGACCTTTTAAACGAGCGAAAGCAATCTTAATATTTTGGTATGCATGACCCATTGACATTGACCATTTGAGATTCCTTTAATATATATATATGCTCAAAAACTGAGCTACCCAGAATTATTAGCGTGATCAAAGTCATTATTTACGCACAACGTACTGTATGTATTTTATTTACGTTAGTAGGGTAATTATAAGTAAGGTAAAATTAAGATGCCATGTGCTCTCGTATTTAAGTATAAGAAAAGCGACAAACCATTAAGAAAAGAAAAAAAAAATCTTCAGTACACTTTCCCGGGATTCGAACCCAAATATACCCATCGCCAGCAAACCAGACTGCATTAGTTTGGCATTTAGACCACATGCACTAACACAGGTAACAAATCGTATGTATAGATTGAATGTATTATTAATTTTATTCTCTATCTAGCACCGCGTCTTACTACCCGTTCGGGTTATACGCTTTAAGTACTAATCACGCTAATGGATTGGGAATTGGGAAGGTTGAATTAGAGGAAGTGAACCCGCATTTGCGTGAAGGGATAGTGGAAAACCATTTAGGAAAAAACACCCCAAGTTCACCCGACCGAGATTCGAACCTCGATCTCCTCATCCTCAGCAGTCGAGCTCAACACGACAAGCGCGTTAGTCAACTACGCCACCGAGGCAGGTATTAATTTTATTAAATGTTAACATAAAAAGAAAATAATGTGTGTGGCAGATACATATGAAAATTAATCAGTATTCACTTGGATATAGTTGGAGAAACCAGTGTAGAAATAAAATATTTATGAAACAGGTTAGAATTTAATTCCATACCCCACCCCCTAAATGAGTCATGCACAGATTCAGTGCCACAATTATGTAAAATAATTCAAGTTTGTTTTTATTTTATTTTAACAATAAAGTGTCTGTCACATTAACATGTATTTATTTTTATCACGGAAAAAAAATTAATGAAAAAATGTTTGGCTGCATATAACAAAATTATGGAAGTTAGGATGAGCACAACTACAATAAACAATAAAAATAAGTTATTAATACAATATTAAAGTATAGGTTATATTTATTCATTATTATTTGGGTCAACGTTTACTATGTAACATATTTTTACATTTATGTATATTAATATTGGAATATCTCTTACTCTCGATGATATATTTTAATTAACTTGAACGTTTGTGTTTTTTATTTGAACCCTTGCAAAAAATAATATATTATCATTCTCAAACTTATAGATATTGCCAAATAAATAGCTCTATATAAACAATCATAGGAATACTTTGATAATGTCGAAACGAAACAAAAATAACACAATTATGATTTTTTATCAGTTTGTCTTAATAAACGATCTGGTTATACGCCTATGTAATAATAACTATAACATTGTGTTAGGGATGGGAAAGGTTGGGTTTATAGGAAGTGTACCCTAATTTGGGTGGACGGAGAGGGGAGAACTATTTAGGAAAAAATATCCTCACTACACCCAACCAGGATTTAGCCCCAATCTCCCCGTCATCGGCAGTCTAGTATATTGAGAGTGTGTTGCCTTGGACCAGGAATGGCGAGACTTTTCCGACCAGAGTGTCAATAAAGGGTTAGCTGACCTTTGAACAATTATAATGTGTTTAGTTCACTTCTGTCCTGTCTTATTTATGTTTTAATGAGTATTTAAAAACCAAATTGTATATTATTAAATGTAATAAAATACTCAAATAAAATTGTAATTATTTTAATAATGACTACATTTTAAAGAAGTAATATTTTTTAAACTTTTAAAGTGAGGTTTATTAGACAATATTAATTGCATTAACTTAAGGTGAACACATTGAACGTATCATCTTCAGGGAGGAAAATACCATAAATATATTATATAAATGCTAAAATAAAAACAACAATTTATCTTCCAATATAGTTTTAAATGTGTTTTATTTCTCTAGCAAAGATATTTATGTTCGGTTCATGACTTGTTTACAACAGCACATAAAGCGTATAGCCATAATCGTTATTAAGACACGGTGCAAAAAAATAATTACGCTTGACGATTTCCAACCGTTGTATTCACAAAGTTCATTGTGATATGTGAATGATCAGGCTATCGAATTAATGACTAAAACATAATAATACCACTTCGGGAATAGTTTTATTTAGTATATATTTCTTTCATATTGGCGTACTACCCAACTCTTGTTCGTGGCAAGCGTGCCATAGATTTTCCATCTCTGTCTTAGACCATGCGGTCCAAAAAAGGGTATTAGAAAATATTTGGTAATAATAATAATAATAATATATATATATATTGATTTGCCCCTCATGGTATATTTTAAATATTTAATCGTGTCAACAATCTTATTTCTTAATCTTTGACTTTATTAGAGCTTAATTTAAGGCAAGTTAAGTGCAAGTGTCAAACCTATTTTGTAGGATGGTGGGTGGGAGGGTGAATGGAGTGGCTTCACAACCGACCAAGGTATCCTTCCGCGCAAACAAGAACAGATGAATCATGGAAACCGTATATGGCGATAGCTACCGAACAGTTCTTGCGGAAAAATCATAAGTTTGAAAATATCAGTTTTCTTGAGAACGCTTGAAATTTTTATGTAAAGATTTTCAACACCCCATCTAAGATAATGTATAGATGTTGATTGTTTTATTTTCTTATTGTTTGTTATGAAGCTGGCTGTTTTCTATTGAAAAATATCAATTTTACCGATATTTGATCACTGTTAAAAATATGGGGGAGGTGTGTATTTAAAAAGTACAGCTCAATCAACATGCTTCTATTCTTGAACAAACCCTTTCCTAAAAGAAAATTGCAAAACAATAACAATTCTTGAAGATCACCGTTTTTTCTCATGGCTCTGCATTTCCACGGCAAATGAAAATGGCCAATCGATTTAATTAGCTCCCTCTTTATTTACTGGTTGTTTTTAAAAATGTGTTTCATATAAAATATTTTGTTCTTGTTTGATCGATAATATAATCAAGGGAATAACTACATGTTGGGGAGAATATTCCTGCCACAAAACTTAGTTACGGAACCTACTGATTCTTTCTCATACATAGCTAAGCAACAATGTCCCCCAATCCCCTCCTTTCCTCTGCACTCTAGTCTTGTACAGTCATATCAGTTAAAATAAATCCTCCACCCATGTGCCGTTCAAATCCCATGATTCACTCTCCGAGCCCCCTAAAGATCCCTTTACACACCCCTCACCCCTTCTCTAGTAAATCTGGTATCATCCTTCACAACCCTATAACGCCCAGCTCACTCATTCCATTGCAACACCAGCCCTACTTTAATTTCCTGTCACAAGCGTGTTGATACAAGACCACGTGTCTCAACTGTAAAAAAAAAACTTTTCCCTAACACACCACCCGTTCCGTGTTGTTAACATTTCAGAATTTATACCGTGAACCCTGTCCAGGATATTTTTTTCCCCCCATAGCGATGGGTGGGGGTTGAGAGGGTAGGAGGATATCACCTCCCTTCAACACCGCTTTTACTTGCCAATTTTTCATTTTATAAATCCCCTGTTCCAACAGTAACTTGTAAAAAAGAACCAACGTAAACTATACGATCTATTTTGTCGCTAAAATTAAAAAAAAAAGTCGATTTCAATATTTTGGGATAATTGGTGTTGATTTTGTTCAATGCGAGCACTTGTGTAAGCTGATATAACATTGATATATTAGGTTAAGTAGTGGAATGAACTCTACAAATTGTAGCAGTAACTAAATCCCCCTGACCTCTTTTTTATTTTATTTTAGGAGAATGTGTAGAATATCTGGTGAGGAATTGCCCTAAAGAAGGGTTGATCATGAATGATAACGGTAGAGAAGCTGAGGGATTAATACTGTTGAAGCAGTTGGTACCATTGTTTGGCGTTCGTATTTCGAACGATTAGTTTCGCGAGTCAATCGTTAAGTTATCGCGTAGCGATGTAATTGGCTGCTCCGTAGCTTACATCATACGTCATCAGTGAGAGAGCCAATCAAGGGATGGGGATATTTTACGTTTGTTAAATTGGATTGACGAAGCTTAGGTATTTTTTTATTTGACAAGTTTGGATGGTTTGTGTTTGGAGTACATATTGAGTTGTGTAACATTTCAGAGATTTGGGAGGGGAAACAGCTTAACATGGACCTTTGTCAGGATAATCTGAAGTTGGATGAGAACTGCATTGTTGGAAAATGCTTACGCTGAAAAGTATTGAGCTTTTATACATATACAAACACATAAAACTAAATAGCTTCTTTTGGAATTGATTTGTTTTGTAGATCAACTATAAATACGAGAGACTGTGATTATACTGTAGTTTAGACACTGCCTAAAATAATTCAATGAGTATATTATAGTGATTCGTTTTACTATCCATTTACTAAATATTAATCTTATTGGTGCTAGTTTTTTTAATCGTATGGTATATATGCCGGAGGGACATGACATCCAGGTACAGTCGCCTTATGTGTATACTATTAGACGCGCTGAAGGCACAGCGCGTTGCCCAGGGTACACCATAGAAGGTTGTATACACGTCGTGCCCGCATTGATGTGATGTGATGATAGTGGTTATGTAGCTGTGTAGCCTGTGTGAGTCTTAACCTAACTTAAACCTAATTAACCAAAGACTGGCGACAATTAGGATCATTCCCTAAAGGGAAAGATACCCTAGGTACTAGCCGGAATCAGGCCTAGGACCCCTGGACTCGTAGCCAGGTGTACTGACCATTACAGCACGGGGCTGATTATTGGTGTTAGAGTGAATTGTTATGTACAGGATGTTTTAGTGGCAGAACCTACTTTTTAAATAGGTAAATCGTTCAACTTACTAACTAAATAGTAATATAAATAAGTGTAAAAGAGGGGTTAATAATGGGAGAATGACTTACAATTACATAAAGATCTGAAATTATCCTCCCTCCTCTTTGATACAAGTTTGCATACGTTTCACCATGTTTTCTGATACATGACTCAACATGCCTGCGTCAATATTGTTTATTTCGATACTGATGTTCGCCTGGAGACCCTGAACATGTTTTTGGTCGGTTTTTGTAGACTCTCTCGTTTTTTTGGAGACACACGTCCACGAAGAAGCTGTTGATGAGCGCCGTGTACTCATTGGAGGTATGCCATACGGCATCATCCTTCTGAAAGTACCCCTGCGTGAGCTAGATGTCATTTAGTTGTTCCACGAAGGGCATGAAAATATTACTGTAAGCATCAGTGTTCATATTCCCTTCAAAGAAAATTGGTCCAATGAAACTCTCAGTGGAAAGTGAACACCACATGCCCACGTTTTGTAAATTAATTGGTGTCTTGTGGATCCCATGAGAGCTTTCTGACACCCAAATTCTCGTGATTTGGGAATTCACATATCCTGATAGATGAAACCAAGATTCATCGGTAAGCCATGCACCGTCAATATTCGAGAATTTATTTCCATGAAATTGAGGAACCAATTTCAATAACGTAAACACTTGATATGACCGGGTTCCATTAACTGGTGTGCAGGTGTCAATCTGTATGGCCTGATTTTTTCCTGCCTATTTGCTCTTAGGCACATCGTCAAAGAGAAGCTGGTCTCCTGAGGCTTAGTTATTTCCATGGGAAGAGAAGCAATTGCTTACTAACATCTTATGCACAATACGGTACTATTGACGGAGGTTTGTGCTTCCCCTTCTCACTTAGTAATCGACCTGTTTCCTCCAACCATGCCACGATCTTAGAATCATTTTAGAGCCTTAGAGCCAACTTCCAGTCAGGACCATCACCAAAACGTACTAGCGTCACTAAGCCCTTTGTGTGGCAGTAACAGAATTGGTAAGGCAGTAATTATTCACGATGAGCACGCACTGCTGATACTGTGTACGATTAATAATGAAAAATACTGGGGAGTTAGCGCAAGAACAGCCACTAGAGACAACACCAACGCCCCCCCCCAAAAAAACTCCTACAATTTGTGCGCCATTAGAATGTACTTGCTATTTTAACCACCAGCCATAAAGTTATGACGAGTTAAAATGTGGACATCCCACTGAAACATCCTGTATTTAGAGTGTTATTATATGTAAGTTAGTTTATGAATCTTGTTCTGATCTTGGGCTCTGAAGGTGAACGCTAAATACTTAAATAAAATACACGATCTTAACAATATTTTTAGATTATTCATTTTGGAAGATGGATGCATTTTACCAAACTGACCCGGCCACAGGCTGAAAAACAGTTGGCGATGATGATGATGATTATGATGATAATTTCTATACATAAATATATTATTAATTAATCGAAGGTTTCATTCAAATTTCCATCAAATTTAATTTTGTGTTTAACATTAAACAATTCAGAGCTCAATAAGTATATTTACGTGAAAATAAAAATCGTATTACAGAAGTTTCCAAATTCAAGAGCAGTAGTCATTTGAATATGTCTCATTAAAATATAGACCCACCTCATTTTTTAATAGACAAGACTTTAATCTTTAAGTAAAACATGTACATTGTAATGAGACAAGTTGATCTAGCCCTTCTAGTACTAGTGATGTAGTAATACATTGTTCACAACATTTTGTTTCTGACATATAATTTTCAAAAAAGTCTATGCTGTGTTGTTTACTTTGAAACGCAACAAGATTACTTTACTTGTTTCCATTTTGATGCAGCTCTTATGGTAGTATGAATATCAGCACATAAATTGCAAATAATTATAATTCGGGTATGTCTGTATGAAGGAGACCACATTTCAGTTAGTTTAAATTAGTTGAAAAATGACACCTAGATATGGGAATATAACCCGTGATCTTTAACTTTACGCCAATGCTCTATCATCGCATAACAACCCTCCTATTATTAGATGACTGTGGTAACTGATAGCTCACGATAAATTTGATCGATCACATGTACTGACGATTTCCACAGTCCATCCAAGACTAGCCTTAAACTATGAGTGAAGAATGACCCTTAGCTAGGGACAAGTCCTGGATAGCTCAGTGGTAAGAACTTGACGCTCTAAGTAAAATGTCCTGGGTTGTATTCCCGTGTCTAGGCGTCATTTTTCAACTGATTTAAATTAATTGCTCGGTAGGGCAATAGTGGACCCCGTCACGGTAGGGCTGTCAACCTTTCACCATGAACGGAGTGTACATACCCTAAGGAACAATGCGATAACGGTACCATAGACATATCTTAATAAGCTCTGCCACGAGCTCTAGTAGTTCACAAGCGCTCTCTCTATAAATCACCCTTTCCTAGGGACATATCGATAAGTTTAAAATGTCCAGTTTTGTGATTTATTGTACTACTTTCGGTGCATTGTCTGTGGAACAATAATTAATGTTTGGTTGTATTAAGACTAATTTCTCTGGGAACATTTCAAGATAAAGATAAGTCTACAAACAAGAACCAAATAATTGCATTTAGACAAAATCATAATAATATAATGAGTAAGCTACATGCTCTTAATTATTTATTGATTTTTTTTACACCACGTATTTTTACATGTTCAAGTTGTCTTTTTATTCACCCTACGTATAGTGAGAATTTATACAACCCGCTTCAATGGTCAAATGGTCTAAGGCGTCACTCTGGTGTTAGGCTGTCCTGATGATGACAGTTAAATCAGGGTTTGAATCCCGTTCGGGTCTACTGAGTGTGGTTTTCCCTAAATGATTTCCTACTATTTTTCCACGTAAAGGCGGGTAGACTACCTCTAAAATGATTCCTTCCTCATACAAACCCCATTACATTAACATGCAGTAAGATGCAGTGATTTGTTTTAAAGGAAAGCCATTAAGATTTGCGTTAAAGAAGAGTGATAAACCATTTAAGTACAAACAATCTGCTACAACAAATGACAGCTCCGTACTAGAATACCTTTGTGTTTCATAAATTATATCTTAAAAAGTCAGTATTAATAATTGTAGTTTAAATTAATATTTCAGAATAGTGTTGGCCAACCATAAACACATCCTTTAACTTTAGTTACGTGTATATTTATAATATAAACTATAAATCAATAGTGAATTATATCCTAATTTGTGGCCCAGCATTAAAAAGTTTGGTTTCAAAATGTTAATTAATAATAAAAAAAATTATTCTATAGGTACATCAACCAAATATTTCTGAATTTAAGTTTTATTTCCTTTCAATTTTTCGATTATACCTTTTTTAAGTATCCAGGGAGGGAATCAATTCGTGAATCAGATCCAAACGTTAGAAACGAACTAATAAAAACGATTGATTGAGGTTAAAGAATCTATTTTCTTAAAGATAGATCAAAGATGGATCATACCTATGACAGACCTGCACGATTATCTTGACATAAACATAAATCAGCTCTATCAAGGTGAAATGGATAGATGCGCGAGCTAAGGTCAAAATATTTGCAGTTTTTTTTAGTAAGAAACAACTTTTTTTCATCAAAATAAATTAAGTATTGCTATATAGACAATGTTTAGTATTATATTCACAAGGATATCAACAGTTCTTGAATATTTGTTATGACTGAGCATTGGGACATTTAGACATGCTTTTTAAATGAGGGGAAAAAATTCTGGCGAATTCCGCGATGTCTCATGACAAATATTTAAGAAATATTAAGATTAATCCATGTATAAATTTTAACTAAACGTTTATAATGAAAATGTTTGATTTATTTTGGCCAAAATCTCTTTTTGTTATGAAAACTATATAACAAATAAAGGTATGGCATTAAACTGACATTTAACTTGCATTCCCTTACATTCCATCTTAAATGACAGAACGAGAGATAAACCAAGATGTTTTCCTCAAATGATCGCTACCAGTATTTTATTTAATAAGTCAACATCCATGATAATGAAAGGTTTATAACGCGGCAGAGATTATAGGGGCAATTGTAAGGCTTTGAAATTGGCTATATTGTGTAATAGGGGTAACAGTTCACCAAACGATGGTGGGGGTTGTAGGGAGAGGGCAGGAAATTGATCTAATAGAGGGGGTGAGTGAACAGAAACATGAGATGAGGGCATTCCGGTTGTTTACGAGGTGGTCAGAGCAATTAAATGTCTCCCAAGGCATCGTGTTCTGGTGTGTGGGGAACGCTTTCATTAGTCTACATCGCCGGAATTAACACGAAGAGCATTCGAATTAGGTATGTCTTCTGGGTAACAGTCATTAAAATTGGTATCTTTTGAAGATTCTAAAGATATTCTATTTAAAATACAAACTAGTATAACAAGTTCACTGTCTATAAAATAAATACTTTTGAAGCTTCTTGAAATATTTTGTCTAAAATATATACTTAATTAAGTCGTTGTCATTGAAATAAGGTACTTTAAAAGCGTTTTAAGATATTTTGTTTATAATACATTTTATCTAATTAGGCTCCTGTCAATAAAATACGATACATTTAGAACATTGGTGCGCTAAATTAAATGTTCAGGCTTTAATTCCTTTTAAATCGTATATTATATATAACCCGGAGGGACATAAAATCCAGTTCGGTCGCCGTGTATATAGAACTATTAGTCGACCACTCTGAGCGTTGCCCAGGGTGTAACATTGGAGGTTGTCTTCACGCCATATCCACAATGAGGTGATTTGATGATAATTATTATGAAGTTGTAGAGCTGGTGTGAGTATTAATCCACCTTAAGCCAATTTAACCAGACTCTGGTGACCGTTGGGATTCTTCTTCTTAAAAGAGAAATACTCAAGGTACCAGACGGGAATCGAACACAAGGTCACTAGGTTGGTAACCAGGTGCACTGACCACTACACCTTGGGGCCAGCTTAACAACAATTCATTGAGTTTTATTAAAATTAAAATAAATAACACTCCTTTCACACAAATAAAAAAAGTTGGAAGCAATACACAAGCAAATAAATACAAAATGAAATCATAAAAAATAAAGGGAAAGAAAAAGAAGGGAGCAGTGAGAATGAAAGGGGAATGTCTTGGTGTTAAGTATGATCGGTGGTCATATTGTGTCATAACTGACATCTGCGAACAACTATAGGAGCGTCCTACGTGCATCCCTCTGAAAGTTACTGTAACCCTTTTTATGAGTGGTGGAAAGGAGTGGAAGGGGCTTCATAATGCGTATAAAGAGGGTGAGGGGAGGTGTTTAAGGAAAGTAATAGTTGCTGATGGGAGGAGTGGAAGTCGAACAGAAAGTTTTATGTGTTCGTATGCGTTCATCTGTCAACGTGACGTTTCATTCTCACCACAACAAAGCGGAAACGGGACATAAACAGACACGATACAGCTAAAATGTGGCAGGAAATAGGATTTTATGTTATATTAAAAAAAAAACGAATGTGAATAGTACGCTTATACTGAATGCTAAAACCTATTTTCTTTGTTATCTAATATTGCAAAAATAACTATAGTCGACACATCAAGGACTAGGACATACCGATTTTAAAATTGTTTAAAAGTTTTTTTTTAGTATTAGACGGTTAATAATCAACTCCCTCATGTCTCAAGATAATGTTGCGCCACCAATTTATTTAACATTTCATGGTAAACATGGACATCAGAACTTAAGTAAATGTTCATATAAAGACGCGTACACTATCTACAATTAGTACATATTAGTTTTTTTCATATCAAACCTAATTCTTGCATAATATGTAGAACTATTTTCTAATCATTTGGTCTAAAAATATTTTGAACATCTTCTAATGATTCATGAAAAACATGGTGTAATGTAGTAAGGAAACGAATTATCAATACAAGAGTTGAATTCAATATAAAAATATAATATACAACCAATGAATATTGAAACATATTAAACATCAAAGTTTCAATATTCATTGGTTGTATATTATATTTTTATATTGAATTCAACTCTTGTATTGATCTTCTAATGAATTTACACGAAGCAGACTAATCGATAATCCTGTAAAATGTAACATACTAACGAATGTAAATAGAATAATAGAAATTAGATGTGACAAATATGTAATATATCTGGAAGGTATTTTAATACTCAACTAAGTTGATTAAATACTGAAAAAATATTTCAATATTGGTATGTCCCAATGCTTGGTGTGTCAATTGTTAAGAATACTGAATTTTGGTAATGTTGTAACAAAAAAAAATGTTTCTGACACTTAAGAGTAAGCTTAATATATAACAAAAGGTGTGGTTAGAGCCATATATCGTACTTCAAGGTTGGTAAAGACATATATGTGTATATATATATATATATATATATATATATATATATAAATTAATTGATCAAGAGTCTATTTAACTATTCGATATAAAAAGTTGTATCTGTTATTTGTATTCCGTATTTCTTTATAAATATGTGTCTGTATATATTTTACCTGTATCTGTTTTACTACTCAATCCTTGGTTTATCGATTTTGATTCATATTTATATATAAATGCTTCTCTCCCAGATAAATGTAATATGAATATGAACGGGGAGGAAAACACTTCAACGAAAGCAACAAACACAAGAATTAATTTCTATACAAAGCGTTGAGTTAAAATTCAATATAATCTTATTTTGGAAGTATAGACTTTCGCAAAACTTTCTTACTGGGAACATACATTTTGCATTGAGGAAATAAGGTGATTAATCTCTCAATGAATGATTGACGAATAATAAAACTTGTGTTGTTCCCAGGTTACTATATAGAGGTTGCCTCGTTCGCTCGCGCATCGATTTGCGCACTACGTCACTCGTAGACCGTTCACCGCTACAGTCCGCATAATAGGTAGGGTATTTATGTGTATTGTACTGCCAGTTTATATGCGTGATGTTCGGTGTTTTCATGAAATAGTCTCATAATTATCAGTAATTTTCACAAATATTATATAGTTAATGTTTGGTTATTAATTCGTATTTGAGTCGTGTACGTATGTGCACCAGCGAGTGTGTATTTTTCTATGGCATGAGTTTTATTATTTTTCGAATGGTTTTAATGAAATATATAAATATTACGAGCTATACATTGTGGGGTTGGAAGTTCTAGTTTGGAATAAATACTTTCTTTTGAAAACTCAAACCATTTATTTACTAACAATATTAAATATAGCTCAGTCTTGGATTATGAAAATGGATATTCAATTTGTTTTAAAAATAATCTCTTCAAGGTATCTACTTTTTTTTCTATACACTGTTGTAGTCGTTGAGCAAAAATGTTCATTACTTTTTTTTAAACTGCTGGTGTGAAACAAAACTTTCTTTCAGCCTCAACTTGAACAATATAAGGCTTCACCAAGATGGTGGGTGCCATGGTATATATTACAAGACAAAGCATAGCAGTTCTGCGTGAAACGTTTGTGGGTCGCTTGATCTCCTGGATTGGTAATGTGCAATGGCCTGCGATATTCCTGGAGCTGTCATATTCTGACTTTATCTTGTGGGGATAACTTAAAGAAAGAGAGTAGGCTACTCATGGGCATCACAATGACTGTAAAATCTGAGGTTATAAATAGAGAGGAAATGGGAGGTTTTATACTAGAAATTTTACAAAAAGTAATGAACATCATTGTTCAACAACTACAACAATATATTTAAAAAAAACTGTAAACCCCTCCAATACATTGTTTAAATAAATGGTACGGAACTCAAAACTCGTAATATATGTGAAACGAAATAATATACACTAGCAAACCAAGAATATATTGCCCTATACCCATTTAAAACATGTTTTGAGTCTCGGTTTTAAATGTTATAGTTTTATTTTTAAAGAACTAATGTCTTCATTTGTATATTTGGACCGATAAAAAAGATCAATATTGGGTTCACAATGGTCAACACTTCGTATTAAAATTTCGACTTCCGATTAAAATTTTCGACATTTTATTAGGTGTTGCAAATCTTCATGTCATCGCATTGATATTAAATTCTTCATTTATGAATTTTAACCAATAAAAAATGTAAATATTGACTATTGAGTCCAAAATAGAGAAAGATCATTGTTGACAAACATTTCTCCTAAGAGGTTAAAGAAAAAATAACAAACATTTTGAGAAACTTATTATATTTAATTACTCTATGGCATTGGAGAATTATTGCGTTAAAAACTAAGTAGTATCTCTTTACAACTAGAGCTCACAAAATTGTATTAATATATTGGCCAATATCTCAGAAACTGTTGGTTTTATAACAATATATTTCACTTAAAAGTTTATTTTTATTTTTAATAGCACTACAATTTTGCAATGAAAAGTTATTTAGTATCTCAAATACTTGCAGGGATACAGAAATTTAGACTTCTGTAAAGTATCCTAAAAGTTCTTTTCACAGGAAAATGAAGATATCCCGTTTATTTATAATCTTAATCAAAGCCTAGATACGAACTTTAATCAAAATCTTGTTTTCTCTTTTTTTGTCCTTTATTAAATTACTCTTAATTTTAAGTTTAAACATTCATCAACATTTCAGGTTAGTTTTTTTTAAGGTCGCAATACTTTACCTTTTGTGTTTGAAAAGTTAAAAAATATAAATATTTACGTATAGCTTAAAAGTTATTGGTTTTATAATATTACACTTTGAATAAAATATTGTAATATAAATAAATCACATATTTGTAATGATAAATAATTTAAATCTCAAATAGTTCCAGAGATATGATAAAAAAAAAACCTACGCATCAGACCGGAGCCCTTAAAGTCAGTTTATCGAAATATTGAGAGAAGCCATTTTTTTGGAATATTTATAAATAAAATTAATTCAGTTTTAAATTATCTTTGTCAATAATCTTAATTTTTTCAAACTCGCTATGCGGTAGATACTACCTTACTCTGAGAGCAATATAAATTTGCATAAAACTTTGATCTGTAAGTAAAAATGAACATTCTATATTTCATCGTATTTAATAATATTGTGAACAAAATACAAAATTTACGAAAATAGAAAAGCGCACTAGGAAAGCTGTGTGTAGAAAAACGTATATTATTATATAATTACAAATTAGTAATAGGCAGTAAATAAGTAAGAATAGTAGATGCTTTTAGTGGCTTGTCTAAGCGCCGGCTACACGTGACGTCACAGCAGCGAGATGTGGTGTCTACACAGTGCTTACGGGAACGAGGCAACCTCTATATAGTAACCTTGGTGTTGTTCGACATTGGTAATGCTTTTAATTAATTTGATCATGAGCATGTTTTAATTTACTTACCCGCTTCAATGGCGTATCTCAATGAACGATTGACGAATAATAAAACTTGTGTTGTTCGACATTGGTAATGCTTTTAATTAATTTGATCATGATCATTTTTTAATTTACTTACCCGCCTCGGTGGCGTAGTTGGCTAACGCGCTTGTCGTGTTGAGCTCGACTGCTGAGGACGGGGAGATCGAGGTTCGAATCTCGGTCGGGTGAACTGGGGGTGGTTTTTCCTAAATGGTTTTCCCCTCTCCCTACACGCAAATGTGGTTTCGCTTCCTCTATTCAACCTTCCCAATTCCTAATCGATTAGCGTAATTAGTACTTAAAGCGTATAACCTGAATCGGTTAGTAAGACGCGGTGCTAAATATTATATATATTTTTTGTGTCCAAGTAGTTTACTGTAGGCTCTCTCTCTCCCTCTCTCTCTCTCTCTCTTTATCTCTCTCTATCTCTCTTTCTCTCTCCATATATATTATATATAATATATATATATATATATATATATACTTAATAATATATCTTCTGTACGTGTGTATGTCACTGAACTCCTCCTAAACGGCTGGACCGATTTTGATGACATTTTTTGTGTGTGTTTGTGTGGGTCCATGAATGGTTTTGATTCACAATTGAACCCGGTAGGAGGCACTGCAATCGGGTTCTAGGATTTATTTTTATATTTTAGGGAATTTATTTGAGGGGATTTTTTTTTTAAAGATTTTTTTCATATCAGAACATGTAACCTCACAATTTCACTCCCCCCAATATATATAATAATGAATATAATATGAATAATTGACCGTTAAAACCTTCTGAATAGTGAATAATTGAACTTCTGAGATTAGGTCATAGTTATATTTATGTACTAATAGGTGGCATTGATTTCGAATTCTGTGTTATTTGACGTACGCATCAATACATGCGCAAGTCTCTTGCGTGGTGGCTTGGCGTTGTTTTGACATTTCATGTTCTGTACGATGTGTTTCAATAATCCATGTATCACAATCGCGTGAGTATTGAGTGTATTTTTCATCAAGTGTACTCAAATACATACATTGGGAAAATGTGTAAGGTGCTGTGTTGAAGTGAATATCTTACATGATCTTCCATAAATTTAAATGATATACATCCGTAATCAATGATAATCAATCTAACTTGCAAATTTTTATTTTAAGTGCTTATTTGTGTCGATGATTTTATAATATTTACTGAGTGTTAAGCGTTTCATCGAAAAAAAACATGTAATCCATAAAATTCAAATATAAGTTGCTTATAATTAGGTGTTGTGTGTTTATTAAAGAACAATGCCACGTCTTCGTAGAAGAGAAGGAAATATTGGTCGACGTACACAGAATTCACAAATAATCCACACCTGTCGGTTAAATCGAACGGCAGAAGATCAATTGACAGACAATTCAAATTTAAGAATCCAGGTTAAAAACACACGTGCAAATGAAGTCAACAGCAACGCAACGAATGCCTTCGAGCTAATGCATTGAGACAAAGACAAGCGCGTCAACGAGCCACTGACACACACACAGCACATGAACCACAGCGCCTGCAAGTACATCGCGCATTAACACGCGCATGACTTCTCCGTCTTGCGTTCGAATATGAGTCGGACATCGACTACTCGTCAAATTCACAAATTGTCAGCGGCGCTATGGACTAAGAATGTCAATCTGCCATGCATTCAAATACAAAGGTGAATCGACCGGTTTCTGCTGCGCGTCTGGAAAAGTTATACTTCCACCATTGAATTTACCGCCAAAACCATTGAAAACACAATTGGCTGGAGCCACACCTCAATCAAAATTTTTTTGCGTAAAATTCACAAATTCAATTCTTGCTTCCAAATGACATCATTTGGAGCAACAAAAATCGTTCAGAATGAAGATGGTCACAATTTTGAATCAAAGTTTAAGATTCAGGGCCAAGTATATCATCAAATAGGTTCTTTAATCTTAATGCCTGATGCCGATCCAAAATTCTTGCAAATCTACTTCATGGGCGATGAGAAGCAACAAATAAACGCACGCTGCCAGTACAACCACATCGAGCAGATGGGGGAGCGAGAAATTGTGGCGACTTTGGAACAGATTTTGCGAAATCACAACCAGTTGGTCCAGTTGTTTTATTCCGTTTCAAACAGACTGCAAAACGACAACTACATGATCGTCAATAAAGCAGACAAAGTACCATTTGGAGAGCATGCGGGCCGATACAATTCACACACCGTTAATGAAGTTGCAGTTTTTATGGTTGGCGACGCATATGAACGTCGAGATATATGGATCCAACACAGAGATAACACGGTTCACACAATTCAAGACAGTCATCGTTCTTACGACGCTTTGCAATATCCGTTGATATTTTGGGAAAGAGAAGATGGATATTATTTTAACATCAAACAAATAAATCCAGTGACAGGTACACTCAACATATTATTTACTTTTTCTTTTTCTGTAAGATTTATTTCTTTTTGTCTTATTTATATTTTTACTTTGCTGGTGAAGAAACCAACAAGAAAGTGATTGCGATGAACTTCTACCCATATCGGTTGATGATTTGTGCCAATGAAGATAAAAACATTCTCTGATGCCTCCAGCTGTTTCATCAATACATCGTTGATATGTATCCGAAAATCGAAAGCGAGCAATTACGGTACATCAAGTATAATCAAGCGAAGCTGCGTTCTGAGGATTACATTCATTTGCGTGATCCTATTGTCGGTAATGTCGGTAACGTTGATGGAACCACTAATAGCATATATTCTTTCATCATCATATATTGGTAGCCGCGTCATATGCAAGAATACATTCAAGATGCCATGACTTTCATGCGCGCGTGCGGCCGACCACATTTGTTAATTACATTTACGTGCAATCCTAACTGAGATTAAATTAAAATTTTGTTATTGCCAGGTCAAACAGCAATGCATCGCCATGATATCACTGCACGTGTCTTCAAACAAAAATTAATATCGTTGATTAACTAGATTACACATCAATCTGTTCATTTATACACCTCAGGGATTATACGAAAAACATTGTTCATCAAATCGCATCAAGATAAAAACAAAACTAACTTTATTGATTTTGTCGGACCGTTTTTATAACATCACAACCTTAGGTATAAAAGGGGGTGAGGTTTCTATGCAGCTGACTGTACGTATCATCGAAATGGTATGTACTTCGTACAACAAGTATATACTATTTAGATGGTACGTATATAGGTAAGTTGTTCTGCTTAAGCCCGTAAAGGTTCTGGGCCCAAAACAGTATATTTTTTGCACTATGAAAATAGAAACAATTAAAAAGTAATTTGACATTTGTCATATTTGATGGTAGGGTGTTTTATTTGTATGTTGTCTTGACAAACCCTGATTTTTAATATTTGTGTAACTCACTAATTGGAGTTCATTGTGAATTTGCAATTGTGATGATCACATAGTGTTTGTTTTATTATCGAAATCAATTATGCCACCCAAACGAAAAGCCAACGTTCGGGCAGGACAACGTCTGTCGGGTCCACTAGTATATATATATATATAATTCTTATGTACGTGTGTATGTCACTGAACTCCTTCTAAACGGCTGGACCGATTTTGATGAAATTTTTTGTGGGTGTTTGAGTGGGTTCATGGATGGTTTTGATTCACAATGAAATCCGGTAGGTGGCGCTGCAATCGGGTTCTAGGATTAATTTTTATTTTTTAGGGAATTTATTTGAGGGGATTTTTTTTAAAGATTTTTTGCATATCAGAACATATAAACTCACAATTTCACTCCACACCACCACCACTCAATATTTATAATAATGAATATAATATGAATAATTGACTGTTAAAACCTTCTGAATAGTGAATAATTGAACTTCTGAGAATAATTCATGGTTATGTTTGTGTACCATAGGTGGCATTGATTTCTATTTCTGTGGTATTTGACGTACGCATAATTGAACTTCTGAGAATAAATCATAGTTGTGTTTGTGTACAATAGGTGGCATTGATTTCGAATTCTGTGGTATTTGACGTACGCATCAATACATGCGCAAGTCTCTTGCATCGTGGCTTGGCGTTGTTTTGACATTTAAATTTTTGTACGATGTGTTTCGATATTCCACGTATCACAATCGCGTTAATATTGAGTGTATTTTTCATCAAGTGTACTCAAATACATACATTGGGAAAATTGTAAGGTGCTGTGTTGAAGTGAATATCTTACATGATCTTCCATAAATTTAAATGATATACATGCGTATTCAATGATAATCAATCTAACTTGCAAATTTTTATTTTAAATGCTTATTTGTGTCGATGATTTTATAAAATTTACGGAGTGTTAAACGTCTCATCGAAAAAACAAACATGTAATCCATATAATTCAAATATAAGTTTCTTATATTTAGGTGTTGTGTGTTTATTAAAGAACAATGCCACGTCTTCGTAGAAGAGAAGGAAATATTGGTCGACGTACACAGAATTCACAAATAGTCCACACCTGTCGGTTAAATCGAACGGCAGAAGATCAATTGATGGACAATGCAAATTTAAGAGTCCAGGTTGCAAATACACGTGCAAATGAAAGTCAACAGCAACGCAACGAACGCCTTCGAGCTAATGCATTGAGACAAAGACATGCGCGTCAAAGAGCCACTGACGTACACAGAGCACATGAACAACAGCGCCTGCAAGTACATCGCGCATTGACACGCGCATGACTTCTCCATCTTGCGTTCGAATATGAGTCGGACATCGACTACTCGTCACATTCACAAATTGTCATCGGCGCTATGGACAAAGAATGCCAACACTGCAATGCATTCAAATACAAAGGTGAATCGACCGGTTTCTGCTGCGCGTCTGGAAAAGTTGTACTTCCACCATTGAACTCGCCGCCAGAACCATTGAAAGCACTATTGGCTGGAGCCAAACCTCAATCAAAATTGTTTTTGCGTAAAATTCGCAAATTCAATTCTTGCTTCCAAATGACATGTCAATAAAATAAAATTAGCTTTACCTGGCATACAAATTTGTAAGCAAGCTTCACAATTTTTTCGATACAGCTGATATTTGTGGAGTTGTGGGCGAAATTCCAAAAATTGTAGGGATCACTATTCCATATATTATTATGTTTAATAATGGATACCATGTATGTATAAATGTTTAGCAGTTCCTATTCTAAGTAAAGTAAAATTTATTAGTTTCAGAAACAGACAGATGGAATGGGAAAGCATTTCCATTACTGTGAAAAAGTATTTGTAATGTACTATTGTCTCAATATAGTTGATTTTGAGGAAAGAAAAGAGGTTTTATTTTGTATGTTGTCTTGACAAACCCTGAATTTTTAATATTTGTGTAACTCACTAATTGGGGTTGATTGTGAATTTGTAATTGTGATGATCACATAGTGTTGGTTTTATTATCGAAATCAATTATGCCACCCAAACGAAAGACCAAATTTCGGGCAAGACGTCTGTCGGGTCCACTAGTATATAAAAAATCCTCTGTGGTGTACTTTTAATGTTGCTTAGGCCTATTCAGAATTAGAAGATTTAGTTTATACATATGATGTTGCTTAAGCCTATTCCGAATTAGAAGGTTTAGTCTATAGATATGATGTTGCTTAAGCCTATTCTGGAATCAGAAAGTTTAGTTTATACTTATGATGTTGCTTAAGCCTAGTCAGAATTAGAAGGTTTAGTCTATAGATATGATGTTGCTTAAGCCGATTCTGGAATTATAAAGTTTAGTCTATACTTTTAAAGTTGATCAAGCCTATTCAGGAGTTCGAAAGTTTAGTTAATGCTTTTGATTTATAAAATGCACCTAATTTGTTTAGGTCGTTCCCTGAAATTATATTTAAGAGGGTTTTTACCATTGTTTAACTTAGCTTAACTTACTTTTTTTTTTGTCAAATAAATCTTTTTCCCCTGTTTTCGATCAATCTGATGTACCTACAAAATTTCCCTTATGTAAACAATTTTGTGAAACTTTCTAACCAAGGTTATATTTATATTAAAATTTTTAGAGTAAATCTGTGTATTCGACTTTTCATTTTCAGGATGACTAACGTGTTGTAAAAAGTTATCTGGATTTTTCTTGCGGTCACCGCAACTAGTGGCTGACTTTAAATTTACCATTAGTTTAAGTTTAATGGGTCTCCGTTCCCAAATTAGATAAAATCAAGTGGTGCCCATTGCGTCAGGTTCCCCCTGACGTTTCGTGTACTTCAGTTTTGTCCCTTCACTTCACCTCGTTAGTTATCGCAAACTCCAACCCATCCCCAACTCATCCTGTAACCATCCGGGCAATTATACCAATATTTCGAGAAAAATACATACATACATAAATACATACATACACATACAACATAACATTAACATACATACATATACAACTACTACATACATACATACATATACATACATACATACATACATACATCATACATACATACATACATAATACATACAATACATAACATACAACATACATACATACATACATACATACATCATACATACATCTTTGCTCATATTATTATAAGTAGCTAATAATAGAGTTTGATGGTATTGGTTCCCAATGTCAGGATTAACAAAGTAATTTATGAACTTAGTCCTCAAGAGGCTAAAAGGTAGTGTTCTTTAAGTAACATTTTATTTTTCAAGCTACCGTAATGTCTAATATAACTAGAATTAACAGTTTTATTATATTTTATATATTATAATGTGTTGATTTATTTGACAATATTAATACCAAAAATTATTTTGTCAATTTTCTTGTTTTCACTTTTTTTAAACAAATTGTTTCGGTAAATATTGAAAATGAGACGCTGGTTCTTAAGCAATCCCTTGAAAAAAAAAACATTTTCTAAAGAAAAAATAAAAGGACCATTTATGAAACGCATACTTATGCAAAATATTAATACGTATTATGGCAAGGACACTGGAGGCTGTTTCCGGCGCCAGTTCAAGGCAAGCTGTCGACGGAGGAGAGGAGGCAACGTCTCTTGTTGACGCCTCGAAGTCTGACTCGTTCCCCCCTTGTGCCCCCTCCACCTGCCCACCCCCACACAAAAACATTTCCATATATATTGGCAGTTATTCCTCGCTAGAGGGGAGTTAGTTACTAGTATCCTTCCCATTCTACAGCGCGACATTCCACGACACACAACCGACAACAAACTAAAACAAAACAACCCTGTTTCTTAAACTAAGAAAACATTTTAGGTACACGTTAGATAGCACCAGCTAAGGCAAGTATTTTATTTTTTTGAAATACTAAAATAACAATTTGAAGCCTCATTATATACGCTTATTTAAATTTTCTGCACATAAGTAAATAAGGCTTTTTTTTATCCACCTCCCTTCCCCCACGTAAGCGATCATAAGATTTTCCGTCATCCCTTCCCCATCTATTAAGTATTTTTTTAACGATTTGGTAAACAAAATAAGATTATTTTAATGGTTTAGTTATTCTTAAACTTAAGGATTGGTAGTAAAATAAGTGAAAGGAAATTTTAGAATACTATAATTTGCATTAAGTAAATGAAATATAAGTGAAATTTTATAATTAATATATTTATTTTTTGACAAAAAGAAATTAAATTTGGTCTCACATAAACATTGATCAAAAATCCCTACATTAGATGTATTTTGACCCCCTCCACCCTAATAATAAAACATAATAAATTATTGACCCACCCAACTCTTACGTAATTTAAGAATGGCCCACTATTTCAACAATTCTTGAATATTTTCCATAAGCATAGCACAACTAGAAAATGACTTTTTTTTCTTCATTTAGAAGATTTTCATTCAAAATATGTCATGCTCACAACAAATATTCAAGTTTATTTTATTAGATTAATTTATGTAGAAAATTAAACTACTCATATCTACTGAAGCATTATCTTATTTAATTTTCAAAACTTTTTTTTATTTAAAAAATTGCGAAAATAATGTATCAACTCACGTTCTCTTCCATCCTATTTTAATGAGGAAAAAAATGTTCAATAGAGTTATTTATTTTAAAAATATTCAATAGTGATAATTTATTTCTAAATGGATACCCTTTGCGAGAGATTAATTAAGGACTTTCTATAAATGGAAAAGGGACTAGGAGTATAGACTTAACTAAGAGGAAAAGGAAAAAGCATTAGCCTCGAGAGAGGATGGAAGACTATATCAGAGACAAACCACAGAACCAGCACCTTAACAATCATGTCACCCGCTTCAGTTGTTGCACAGTCAAAGGCGTCACTCTTGCGACAGGCTGGCCTGCCGATAGCGGGGATATCGGGGTTCAAATCCGGTCGGGTGTACTGAGGGTGGCCTTCCCTAAATGGATTTTACAATCTTCCTCCACGAAAATACCGATAGACGTCCTATGAATTCAACCATTCACATCCCTAACACATTAACTTTATCAGTACATAGGCCTATGCGTGTAACCCGAACGGGTAGCAAGACGCGGTGCCAAAAGGTAAATAATGATAAAAAAAAATGTTACTGACAACTTAATCGAAAAGTAAGGATAAGAATGATTATTTTATCCGCATTATTAAGGCGAGTGAAGAGAAAAAATCACAATGATCGTTACATTAGGCATATCACCCCTCAGTGCATCCGGGTAATGCTTTGAACCCTGAATTACCTGTCACCAACAATCAGGTCTAAGACAAGTCAGACATCTTTTAACATCTGACATCAACCTTACTTTACATCCATTACTGTTTCCAGTCTGTGTCATGTCATATATTTTACACTATCGGCTTGCTAGGCCTATCGTAGCTTCATACACCTTGTAATCTAATTTAAGACTAGGACAGGTACAATAACCTTTTCCCTGCCGTCAATTTATCAATGTGAAATATTAAACTCCCCCCACATTTCACCAATGATATACTTTTCAGCCATACCGGGAATCGAACCTTGGATCCTTGACTCAGTAGACAGACACGCTACCGACTGAGCTAAGGTGTCGGATACCTGACAACAACTGTGAATATGTAAGAAACATTATGGAGAAAACGCTCAAATATTTATTGCAAACTCTATGGAATAATCAAATGATAGAAAAAGAAATAATCTGGAGAAGTGTCGATTATTGTGATTCTTAAGTGCCAAAAAATTGGTTTTATTCAGAGTAAATACTGTGCGAAAAATATTAATAGTTTAACAGTTTTGTCTTTGATAAAATTGATACATTTTTTTAGCAATCTTATAGTTTTTTTATATTTATTTGGCACCGCGTCTTAGAAACCGTTTGCTTATATACTAATTACGATAATGGTTTTAGGGATTAGAAAGTCTATATTCAATGGAAGTGTACCCACATTTTCGGGGAGAGAGTGAAAATCCATTTTGGAAAACCCCCTTCAGTACACCCAACGTAGATTCGAACCTCGATCGCCCCGTCATCGGCAGTCTAGTCTACTCAGGGAGTAACGCGTTAGAACACGTGGCCATCAAAGCGGGTAACATCTTATCAACAACTAATTTGTAAATTGTTATTTTAAAAGTAACATATATACTTGTTCGAGAACTCAACAAATCAATCAACAAATTTTAAAATATTTGAGAATTAGCAGCGAGCTTTCCTCTTGACCTTGAGATAAGAAGATTCGTAGTTTTCTTTAACCTCTTTATAATTGGCAAAACAAAGTTTGGTTGTGGATAAAGGGTAAACGGGAGTATATGCTTAAATATTATGTAGTAGTTCCAGAAAAGTCACAGACCATTGTATTTTAAGCCATGTGGCCTGATAGCGATTTATATTTTCTCGCTGATCAAGGCAGCCGCCTCAAGACCTAACTGCCTGGAGAACGAAAGGTAACTGGAATAGTAGCATGGAGTTGATCTTTGTGAATCGAGTGATGTAATAATATAATAATACTTAGCTCCACGTCTTACTGCCCGTTCGGCTTATAAAGTACCAATTACGCTAATGTGTAAGGAATTGGGAAGGTTGATTAATGATAAAGTGAACCCATATTTGCGTGAGGGAGAGTAGGAAACCATTTTGGAAACCCCCCCCCCAATTCACCCGAGCGAGATTCAAACCTTGATCTCCTCATCCTCAGCAGTCTAGCGCAACACAAAACTAGCGCATTACGCCACCGAGTCGGGTTCGAGTAATGTAGTTTAGTAAGCGAGTCGCAAACAATATTGTATTTTCATTTGTATTTTCCTTCCTCCCCTGTTAGGTACCCTACCACCAGATAGTAGAGTTATGTGTGAGCTCCCTTGGTTTTTGGTGTCTCTAGCACCTTAAATACTGTCTTCCATGACGTTAAAATTATCGATCTTTTAAAGTACGAATGGTTTGTAAACAGGGTGTACAAGTTGTTTATTGATAACAAACAAATAAGAAAGAATTAGTTTCATCACTACACTATCCTCACTTGGATCGAAAGTCATAGTCGGTCGTGTGTCAATGTTGCGACGTCATTTGACAGTTTTTGAAAAGAGGTACTTCCCATGAGACTCCACTCTATATTCCCCCCCCGAATGTGTGGAGAGATTTTTTTTTTCAGTCTAAACACGCACACAAAATGTACAGTAGAATGTTGGTAGAAAGAACCCCTTTAAAAAACTTTTTGCGGTCAATATAATAATAATATAATAATATAATAATAATAATAATAATAATAATATATTAGCACCACGTCTTACTACCCATTCGGGTTATACCATTTAGGAAAAACCACCCCCAGTTCACGCGACCGAGATTCGAACCTCGATCTCCCCGTCCTCGGCAGTCGGGCTCAACACGACAAGCGCGTTAGCCAACTACGCCACCGAGGCGGGTTTTTAATTAATAGAAGTGTGGTTTTCTCCATATGGACAGTGCCCTAATTTCAATGATTTGAAACCTATGAGCTGATATTCACTAATTGGAGATTAAAGGATATCGATAGCGTGCATAGATAAATTCAGACCTATAATTAAATAATAGGCTTACAGTTTGCTTCGATTTTTACTGTCTCGTCTCAAGAGAGGGTATTTCAATCCTAAACTCTTTTTTTCTCTAGAATAGTTATGAATCTCTACCGTTTATGTACGTCCTAGCCTAAAAGAGTGAATTTTATAATTTCGACAGTCCCTCGCCATATACATCATTTTGTTCTAAACTGATATTTAAATATTATAGATAAATACTTTAAGATATTTTGTTTTTAATTTTGACCTTAGCTCTGAAATTAAGGTTAGTTTACTGGTGGGTGATTTATTTGAATTCCAAATATTTGGAAAGTGGCTTTAATGACTTTATCTAAGCCTTATCTCTGGAAATGTTTAATATTAAACATAATACTTAATACTTTTATTTTGGATGAAAATTTGTCAAAGGGTAGTCAGTCATTTTACTGATGAGTGATTTTCAAAAATTCAAAATATTTCAAAATTAGCTATTACGATGTTGTTTAAAATGGTAGGTAGGCCTATCTGGAGAATGTTTGGTATGACAAACAAAACTGTATACTTGATTTTTGCTGGAAAATTAGTTAAAGGTAGGTTGATAGCTGTTTTTATAATGAGTATTTTAAGAAATATCTTTAAATATTTTGTTCAAAATAGGTATCTGTTGAGTTTTTACCCAATAAATCAAAATATGTATGTTTTCTATAAAAACTCGTACTGTTTAATAATGATTGATTCTTGAAAAAAATTAAATATTAAAAAAATAGCTGTAAAGATTGGGTAGTACAATTAATTTCTATGAACATTTCTCTTTACCTGGATTCATTTAATTGATAACAAAAAAACAATAACGTGCTATGTGACCACAAAAAACACATTTATCTTTGACCTCAGCCTCAAATTCTCTTCGCATGTTCCAAGCATCGCTTTGGCTTTGCATTTAACAATTGACCGTCACACACCCCTAATAAATAAATCCCAAGTTTAAAACAAACATCCCACCCAGTGTAACAAAACATAGTGCCAAAATATTTCAAATGTGATTTTTGTTATTTGTTATATATAATGGAAAATGCATCTCCATAAGCCGATTTGCATTCCCCCATTTTTTTTTCCTAAATCTTTTATTTTTAGTTCTCTTTGTCTTAGCTAAGGTCATAAATTGCGTTGCTTGGAAGCTAATTATGACTTACAGACGGTAAATCCGTTTCCTCTTAAGAGTCACGGTTACGAAAAGAAAGAAAGAAAGAAAGTGGAACGGGAGGGTGGAGGGGAAGGGGATGGTGTATGTCCAATTTTCCGATAATGTCCTTCCTTTCATGATTAATTTTCTCAGATTGTAACAAAGACATATGCGACACTCTTTAATAATCCCCTTCCTCACATCAATTTTATCCTCTTTTCCTTTCTGTCTTTTCTCCTTTATTTCTCGAACAATTTTTGTATTCCCTTTTTTTTTGTCCTTTGCTCTCGAAGGTATTACACTGGCTGAGAGTTCCATTTAAACGTAATGGATCATTGGACACAATTCGTCCACTTTCACGAAGATTTTAGTTTTCGGTGTGTTTTTTTTCTGCATCGAAAAAATATGAAACTTTTACTTTACGGAACTTTTTGTTTTCTCATTCTTTTTTTGTTCTTTCAATATTTTCTGCAATAACTTAATCGATTTTTCTTTTTTTTTTCTCTCTTACCGAAGTTTCGCGTGAATCGACTTTGATAGATTAGGTTCATGAGACCTCTTGGCCTTCCTACCCCTCATTCCCCCCTCTGAAGCTACCCTTAGCCGACACAATACATCAAAGAAGTCCTTTTTTTTGATAGAAACATATGCTACTCGCGGTACGAAAAGGGGCGTGCCTTTCTTTCTTCTTCATCCTTCAAAATTTCATGTTCCTGATAGCTCTTTAAACGGTACAAAATACAAACAGATTAGGTTAGGGTTTTCTGCAGAAAGGGGATGGGGGTAAAAGGGGTGGATGATTGATAGGCTTCTTTCCTACAAGTTTATTCCTGTCTGTTATTATATTCCTAAAGATGGACTGAAGAGAGATGGGTGCATATTTCTCATCCGGGATCATGTCAACCCACACACAAAATATATATATATATATATATATATATATATATATATATATATATATATATATATATATATAACACACAAGATCAACCTTCTTAAACGATAACTATATTTTTTAAGATTGACCTGAACTATAAATTTGACTTATTATACTAGTCACGATTATCCGGCCCTCCATATTATACGTCCTGGTTCTCGGTGTTGACAAGTGCGTTTTAAAATAAACAAACTGGTACATATCCACTAGTAATTAATAATAAAAAATCTATCGCAAACGCTTTACAGCAACTGTTACATTGCGGACAGCAAATCATCTGTCACGCATACGGTTGGCGTACAATACAGTACTATTGGTTGGTGTAGATAGCGGAACTGTTTGGATTTGGCTGGAAACAGAAGATGTGTCAATGGAGTTGTGCACTAGGTGTAGCTATATGAATTGCATGCGCACTTATACATCGTGGCAGTCGGACAGTGAGGGACACTGTGACATTTATTTTGAGTTCGTATTATCCAGCTTTTCCGCTATCCGGGACAGAATGCAGCCAATTTAGGCAGGAATAATCACGACTCTAATGTGTGTGTGTGTGTGTGTGTATGTTTGTGTGTGTAAGTGGGCACACAGACTAAATGTCAGGCTCGTTAGTTATAGTTTGATTTGTTAACGATTGTGAGGGTTAAGGTTGATTACAAAGAACGCTAAACTAAGCTAAGCTATGCCTTGCTACGCCAGCGCTTTGTTTTTTCCGATTGCTGACTAGGCAATTTTTCCATCTCCCATCTTGAGCCATCTTACGTTGCGCATGCGTATATCGCAGCTTGGGCTCTGTGTTGAACAGATGCAGTGCTGGTTTGGTAAAAATAACTAAAGTAGTTTTTACGTTTTGTATTCAGTTTGTTCCACGTGTTTTTAAGTAATATTCAATTTTGGTTTTATATTTAATAAATGTTTAAAATGGAAGCGTTAATTGAACAAGTCAAACCTCCACCACCTAATTTTTTCTCATTTTCCAAAACGCTACTAGCAGCAGTATATTTTTTTTACTCAGTACTAAAACCTGAACTCAAACCAGACATTTTGGAGAACGACCTCATAGCTAAACTTCACTGGAGCAGACCAGAAATAAACACTGAATTTGGAAGTGAAAAGAGGGACCATGGCTTAGCTTAGCGTTCTGTGTGAATCGGCCCTAAGACTCAGCTCCAGACAGGGTGTTCTGAGGGTGGGTTTACCAATCTCCCTCCACGAAAAATGAGCGCACATTATCTTTAAATTATACCGTACTCATCACTATCCCACTGGACTTATTAAATATGAAAAACCCAGATGGGAAGAGAGATTAGGAAACACGTATTAATTAATTATATTAATAATCTAGACGAATTTAAATCAGCCAATGATTGAGGGCGTTACTCGTCTATCCATTTTCAAGTGATTTTGAGTGATTCGTAGTTCTTTCTAAGTGCCATATCAGGCACTAACTACACCGTTTGTACTAGCCTACGTGCCTCTAAACAAAATATTTATTATTATTATTATTATTATTAGCACCGCGTCTTACTACCCATTCGGGTTATACGCACTTACGCTAATGTGTAATGGTAGGGTGATTGTGAGGTGAAATGAAGGACCTACAGTTTAACGTGGAATCCGAACCACGGTGGAGGCCTGGCATTCCCCACATTCACAAGATGTCTTGTCAGAGGTGAAGGAAGGATTTGGTAATCAGATAAATCTTTGCCGGGACCGAGGATTAAACAAAATAGTAATACAAAATTTGATAGAATGTATTATCAAAAAAACATTGTTTTTTAATTATATGGGGTCAGCATTATTTTCAATTTGTTCGGGAAAGGGTGTGAGGTTGTTGGGTGGCGTTATTACGCGTTTAAAAACAGTTTACTTATGTAAACAATCTCAAATTTTTCATCTCCCTTTCTTTGAGCCCCGACCGAGACAAAGTTTATCAAACTAAACAAAATACGAGACTCTGATTTGTTAATAATATTATATATATATATAAAATTCAATTTTTTTGGTTTTCCTGTGCCAGCCAAATCATTTTAATTGAAAGCGGTTACTAATACCTACTTTGAGTGCTTTGCTTATGGGTTGAAACAAAAACACTCAAAGTATTTGGCTGATTTGTTTTATTTTTAATCCAAGGGCCCTGGTAGCCGTCGACCTAGCGTCTATCACGTGACCACCGTTTCTATCAGAGAGCCAATAACGGTCTTTTCCGGACTTCCGTGAGTAGGAATTTATCTCGTGAGTTTTATCTGTGACTTCCTTAAAGGAGGAAATATTTATTTCAGATTTAGTACATATCTCTGTGCTTTCCCAAGGATATATCTTCTTTCTCCCACCCCCTCCTCACCGCAGCATCTTAGTGCCCGTTCGGGTTATATGGTAGTATTATAGACAGGAAGAGGGTATAGTTTCAGAGGAAATGTAAACGTATTTATATCAAGGAACCGTGAGAAAATATTGGGGGGAAAAACATATTTACTACATTAGGGAAGGGTTTAACCATCACATTTGCGTGAGATTGTACTTAGTTACGTCCTACAGATTTATAGACCTATATGATTTTTCTTAAGTAAGTCAATCACTACTAATAATTAGACACAATACTAAGGTGGTGTAAATAATGCAAAATTGATGTCCAACCAGATTTAAAGATCTACAAATTTTTTTCATTGGGAGAGAAATTGACTGGTTAATTATTGAGAATACAAACCCATTACAAAAACTAGTTTCATTAAAAAAAATCTTATTGACTAATATCTATTCCATACCTATATGAAAGTGAGCGATATTAATTTGTAGTTTTATTTTGATCAACATCCTTATGAAAATATAAATATTTAATTTATGGACAGTTCTCACAATATTATATGTAATTTACAAACAATATTAATTAAGATAGATGCTCGCATGAAAATTACTCATGTTCCAAAATGATTTTGTAAAGTATTGATTCAAGAATATTTGAAGTAACACTCTCCGTGTATCATTACAGCTTTCAAGAGAATAGTTATTATAAAAATAAACCTAAATAATTTTCTCCAGACTAATAACTGTTCAGTTCGCAATATGTAAGGCTCGTTAAAAGTAGGCCTATATGGAAAATATAGCGATTTTCCGTCCTAAACAAGAACTTCATAATAACAAACTTGTTTTTATATATAACTTTGAAATGTTTCAAAATTATTATTCGGCCATACGTTGGGGGATTTCTTTCCCTACTCCCTGGATAATGTCACAATAAATTAACGGACCAATCAGCGATATCCTAGATACTTCTCTATATTGCTACGTTAGGGGCTGGAAGGGAAAATTCGTTCCCCTGGAAAATTGGCGTATAGACAAAGAAAGACGCAGAGAAAACCTCCCTAATTTAAAACTTCCAAGGGAGATGAAAGTAGTTATTTCCAGAAATGAAAAAAGAAGGGGGTGGGGCGGTGGGGTTGAGATAGTTTGGGAATGGTAGGATGGCCCTGATAAAAATATTGATGACTCTGTTTTCTTGCAAAAGTCTTTGGACGACCTAATATTTCATCATCATTGTAGACTGCTTTATGTACCAGTGCTATCCCCTATCTTCATCCCCCATCCCCTAGGGCCTAAACCACCCCTAACCAACCCGTTCTTTTCCTACCCAAGGCTGTATTAAATTCACGTGACTACATTTCCAGCGAGTTTTAAAGTTTATCCAACAAAATCACACCGAGAGAATTTTGATTCGTTCTACTAAGTTTCATGGAATAAAAAAGAAAAGAAAATCCACATATAAATAACTAGTGCTAAAAATATTATACATTTTTGGAACAAGAAAATGTGTTGATGTTTTATTTAGGAACATACTAAAACAATATTTAAACAACACTCCAACCCGCTTCGATGGCTACGTGGTCTAAGGTGTCACTCTCGCAATAAACTAGGCTGCCTATGCGGGGAGATTGGGACTCAATCCAGTTTGCGTATCCCGAGGGTAGTTTTCCTAAATGGTTTTACACTCTCGCTCCACGCAAATGCAGATATACTTTCTATAAATTAATTGTTTCTCATCCTTAGCCCATTTTAGTAATTGGTAGGCCTACATATGCGTATAACCTGATCGTATAGTCGCTGTGATAAATAAACACACTCTAAATACATTATTATTAACATGTTTGTATTATTAGTATTAATAATTATTAGTATTATTATGTATTATTATTATTATTATTATTACTTTTACTATTATTATTATTATTATTATTATTATTGTTTTTAATATTTTCAATAACAAAATTTCTTGCAAATTTGCCCTTGATCAGGTAGGCGTTCATATCCCTTCTCGGGCTTCTCGTAATCCTAAATTGTTTTTTCTCGAAAGCTCTTATAAGATCAGCCCTATAGGTCGTTGTATCCATAGCACCAATTATAGATTTGTTGAATTCGACTTTTATCATAAAAGGAAAACTAAACTCAGAGAGTTATTTAAGGTTATCCCATATCAATAATGTATCATGTAGAGGTTTTGCCTATATTATTTAAACTTACAATATTCTGATCTATTTTTTGCATAATGTTAATGCTTACTATTTAGTTATTTGTTTTTAATGTTACTTTTTATTCTTATTATTATTAATAAATACTTTATTCTATCTCGTAACTATTCATCAGTATATAACATTATTTATCCATTTTTTGTCTATCTTTTTTCGTGTGTAAATATATGTATTGTAAGGTATGTACGTGTGTACTTTTCAGTGCTGGCCTGTTATAGGTCTCACGACTGTTGGCCAGCACTATAATAAAGGAAATTGAAATTGAAATAATAATAATAATAATAATTATTATTATTATTATTATTAAAAGGTACTTGTGTACTTTTCAGTGCTGGCCTGCCATAGGTCTCATGACTGTTGGCTGGCACTATATTAATTGAAATTGAAATTGAATTATTATTACCACCTACAGGGCTAGATGTATATAGAGTATGCCCGACATGAAATATCTAAGTTCAATATTAGCGTGAAATATGTAATGATGTCAATATTTAATAATTTGGATTAATTATTTTTCAAGTTTAACAAAATTATATACAAAAACGTATTGTATGCTGTTCACAGAAAATATTTTTTTTATTAATATTCAATTCGTAATATACAAAAGTAGAAGAGAATCATACACATGAGCACATATGTTTAAATGACCTATCCAACAATTTTCTCCGTCCTAAAATTGAAATATCAGCCAAGTTTGCGCCCAACTTATTGCCTGTCTCTTTAACTAAGCAAATTAAACCATTAGTTCTAGTCGGCGTTGACAGGTGGCAGCACTAAGAAAGATTTAATCCAGCTGTGAAGGTCTTGGAATTAAGACCCCCCAAGGTTAAAGTGCTCTCTCATACAAGAGGCACTGTAAGGGATGGGGTGAAATGAGGGGTAGGTAAAAAAAGGGGTGGTGACCCCACCCTCTTTCTCACTACCGTCTTTTCCGAGCATTCTTGTCCGCGTTAAGATGCGCTGTGCTTACTGCAGCTTTGCGAGAGGGTGTTAAAACCCCCTTACACATTAAGAGGCAACATGAAATGTTTTACATTTTAGGGGTGAGAGGAGAAATTTTGAAGATGTTTTCAAGAAGAAGCCAAAATAGGAAGCAACATGTTGCAGAGATATTTTGTTAACATCGTTTGGAGGTATTAGGGAAATTACGATGCTACCTTATGTTATGGCATATATCAACTATCTTATCTGAGGTATAAGGTATAATTTATTTTATTTAAAGTGTATTCTATAAACGTACTCATACGACTTACATACTAACATAATGAAGCATACTACAAAATTAAACACTAGAACTTATATCCAGAATATTATGTAGAAAAACTATAGTTTAAAGTTAAAAATATAAACATAACACAATAGTCGCAAAAAGTTAATGATATATTTTGAATAAGTTATTTACTCATTGAAAGGTTTGCTTTGAAGTTAAATATATTTTAGCCAAGAAGTGTGTATATATGTGCAAACATTTATTTTAAAATAGTTCAGCTTCGGTGGTCGAATGGTTAAATAAGTCATCCTCGTAATAAACTGGACTGTCGGTGACGGTCAGATCAAAGCTCGAATCTCGGTCAGATTTAATGAGGGCATGTTTATTCTTTAATGATTTAGCACGCTTCCTCTATGCAAATGCGGAATCATTTCCTTAAAATTCAATCTTAATCATCCCAACACACACTATTGTAATTATTAAGTAAACGTATAACCCGGATGGGCTATAAATAAAATATCTAAAAATACATTATTCTACCCCATGGTTCGGAACCCACGTTAAACTGTAGGTCCCTTCTGCTTTCCACCACCATCCTTCTCACGTATCATCCTATCATCTGAGGATAACGAAATTCACCTTAATGGTGCCCCAAACTCAGACATGAATTCCTCCATAAGCCAGGAGAGCAGAGGTAAGATAAGGTCAAATGGTCAATATCTACAACACTATCCCAACCCCACATTCTTATACCATTACAAGACATCTTGTGAATGTGGGGAATGACAGGCCGCCACCGTGGTTCGGATTCCACGTTAAACTGTAGGTCCTTCATTTCATCTCACAATAACCCTACCATTACACATTAGCGTAAGTGCGTATAACCCGAATGGGTAGTAAGACGTGGTGCTAATAATAATAATTATACCATTAATTAATACATTCAAAAATTAATAACTTTAGTTATCTCAATATATTATAGTGGAATCACACTAGAAAGATAGATTTGCAACAAATGAAAATATATTATCTCCAAATATTAACATTAATATATTAATATTTTTACTATTTTATCCGCATGCGTGCTACTATTTTTACTATTTTATCAGGACGAGTGTAATTTCCCAAGCGTTATAACAACAAAACATACTATTTGACGTATGAATGTATGGAAGTACTTTGATAACTGTACCACATGACCTCATGGTGTAGTGGTCAGTGCCTCTGGCTATTAACCTATGGGTCCAAGGTTCTATTCCCGGTTGTTACCTTGGGTATTATTTTCATTGAGGGAATTATCCTACGATCACCAGGTTTAGTAAATTAGGCTTAAATTATGTTCAAGACTCCCACTGGCTCACACCTTCATAATCCCTATGGTTCATAATCCCTATGGTCACATCATCTCATTGAGGGAATGACGTATAAGACATCCCTCCATAGGTGTACCAACTGTGGAACCAGAGCGACGA
>JBCFYV010011172.1:110376103-110392263 GCA_039000515.1 Timema cristinae
TCCGTTTCCTCTTAAGAGTCACGGTTACGAAAAGAAAGAAAGAAAGTGGAACGGGAGGGTGGAGGGGAAGGGGATGGTGTATGTCCAATTTTCCGATAATGTCCTTCCTTTCATGATTAATTTTCTCAGATTGTAACAAAGACATATGCGACACTCTTTAATAATCCCCTTCCTCACATCAATTTTATCCTCTTTTCCTTTCTGTCTTTTCTCCTTTATTTCTCGAACAATTTTTGTATTCTCTTTTTTTTTGTCCTTTGCTCTCGAAGGTATTACACTGGCTGAGAGTTCCATTTAAACGTAATGGATCATTGGACACAATTCGTCCACTTTCACGAAGATTTTAGTTTTCGGTGTTTTTTTTTCTGCATCGAAAAAATATGAAACTTTTACTTTACGGAACTTTTTGTTTTCTCATTCTTTTTTTGTTCTTTCAATATTTTCTGCAATAACTTAATCGATTTTTCTTTTTTTTTTCTCTCTTACCGAAGTTTCGCGTGAATCGACTTTGATAGATTAGGTTCATGAGACCTCTTGGCCTTCCTACCCCTCATTCCCCCTCTGAAGCTACCCTTAGCCGACACAATACATCAAAGAAGTCCTTTTTTTGATAGAAACATATGCTACTCGCGGTACGAAAAGGGGCGTGCCTTTCTTTCTTCTTCATCCTTCAAAATTTCATGTTCTGATAGCTCTTTAAACGGTACAAAATACAAACAGATTAGGTTAGGGTCTTCTGCAGAAAGGGGATGGGGGTTAAAGGGGTGGATGATTGATAGGCTTCTTTCCTACAAGTTTATTCCTGTCTGTTATTATATTCCTAAAGCTGGACTGAAGAGAGATGGGTGCATATTTCTCATCCGGGATCATGTCAACCCACACACAAATATATATAATATATATATATATATATATATATATATATATATATATATATATATATATATATATATATATATATATACACAAGATCAACCTTCTTAAACGATAACTATATTTTTTAAGATTGACCTGAACTATAAATTTGACTTATCATACTAGTCACGATTATCCGGCCCTCCATATTATACGTCCTGGTTCTCGGTGTTGACAAGTGCGATTTAAAATAAACAAACTGGTACATATCCACTAGTAATTAATAATAAAAAAATCTATCGCAAACGCTTTACAGCAACTGTTACATTGCAGACAGCAAATCTTCTGTCACGCATACGGTTGGCGTACAATACAGTACTATTGGTTGGTGTAGATAGCGGAACTGTTTGGATTTGGCTGGAAACAGAAGATGTGTCAATGGAGTTGTGCACTAGGTGTAGCTATATGAATTGCATGCGCACTTATACATCGTGGCAGTCGGACAGTGAGGGACACTGTGACATTTATTTTGAGTTCGTATTATCCAGCTTTTCCGCTATCCGGGACGGAATGCAGCCAATTTAGGCAGGAATAATCACGACTCTAATGTGTGTGTGTGTGTGTGTGTATGTATGTTTGTGTGTGTAAGTAGGCACACAGACTAAATGTCAGGCTCGTTTGATTATAGTTTGATTTGTTAACGATTGTGAGGGTTAAGGTTGATTCACAAAGAACGCTAAACTAAGCTAAGCTATGCCTTGCTACGCCAGCGCTTTGTTTTTTCCGATTGCTGACTAGGCAATTTTTCCATCTCCCATCTTGAGCCATCTTACGTTGCGCATGCGTATAGCGCAGCTTGGGCTCTGTGTTGAACAGATGCAGTGCTGGTTTGGTAAAAATAACTAAAGTAGTTTTTACGTTTTGTATTCAGTTTGTTCCACGTGTTTTTAAGTAATATTCAATTTAGGTTTTATATTTAATAAATGTTTAAAATGGAAGCGTTAATTGAACAAGTCAAACCTCCACCACCTATTTTTTCTCATTTTCCAAAACGCTACTAGCAGCAGTATTTTTTTTTTACTCAGTACTAAAACCTGAACTCAAACCAGACATTTTGGAGAACGACCTCATAGCTAAACTTCACTGGAGCAGACCAGAAATAAACACTGAATTTGGAAGTGAAAAGAGGGACCATGGCTTAGCTTAGCGTTCTGTGTGAATCGGCCCTAAGACTCAGCTCCAGACAGGGTGTTCTGAGGGTGGGTTTACCAATCTCCCTCCACGAATAAGAGCGCACATTATCTTTAAATTATACCGTACTCATCACTATCCCACTGGACTTATTAAATATGAAAAACCCAGATGGGAAGAGAGATTAGGAAACACGTATTAATTAATTATATTAATAATCTAGACGTAGTTAAATCAGCCAATGATTGAGGGCGTTACTCGTCTATCCATTTTCAAGTGATTTTGAGTGATTCATAGTTCTTTCTAAGTGCCATATCAGGCACTAACTACACCGTTTGTACTAGCCTACGTGCCTCTAAACAAAATATTATTATTATTATTATTTTATTATTATTATTATTATTATTAGCACCGCGTCTTACTACCCATTCGGGTTATACGCACTTACGCTAATGTGTAATGGTAGGGTGATTGTGAGATGAAATGGAGGACCTACAGTTTAACGTAGAATCCGAACCACGGTGGCGGCCTGGCATTCCCCACATTCACAAGATGTCTTGTCAGAGGTGAAGGAAAGATTTGGTAATCAGATAAATCTTTGCCGGGACCGAGGATTAAACAAAATAGTAATACAAAATTTGATAGAATGTATTATCAAAAAAACATTGTTTTTTAATTATATGGGGTCAGCATTATTTTCAATTTGTTCGGGAAAGGGTGTGAGGTTGTTGGGTGGCGTTATTACGCGTTTAAAAACAGTTTACTTATGTAAACAATCTCAAATTTCTTCATCTCCCTTTCTTTGAGCCCCGACCGAGACAAAGTTTATCAAACTAAACAAAATACGAGACTCTGATTTGTTAATATATATATATATATATATATATATATATATATATATAATTCAATTTTTTTGTTTTCCTGTGCCAGCAAAATCATTTTAATTGAAAGCGGTTACTAATACCTACTTTGAGTGCTTTGCTTATGGGTTGAAACAAAAACACTAAAAGTATTTGGCTGATTTGTTTTATTTTTAATCCAAGGGCCCTGGTAGCCGTCGACCTAGCGTCTATCACGTGACCACTGTTTCTATCAAAGAGCCAATAACGGTCTTTTCCGGACTTCCGTGAGTAGGAATTTATCTCGGGAGTTTTATCTGTGACTTCCTTAAAGGAGGAAATATTTATTTCAGATTTAGTACATATCTCTGTGCTGTCCCAAGGATATATCTTCTTTCTCCCACCCCCTCCTCACCGCAGCATCTTAGTGCCCGTTCGGGTTATATGGTAGTATTATAGACACGAAGAAGGTATAGTTTCAGAGGAAATGTAAACGTATTTTTATCAAGGAACCGTGAGAAAATATTGGGGGGAAAAACATATTCACTACATTAGGGAAGGGTTTAACCATCACATTTGCGTGATATGGTACTTAGTTACGTCCTACAGATTTATAGACCTATATGATTTTTCTTAAGTAAGTCAATCACTACTAATTATTAGACACAATACTAAGGTAGTGTAAATAATGCAAAATTGATGTCCAACCAGATTTAAAGATCTACAAATTTTTTTCATTGGGAGAGAAATTGACTAGTTAATTATTGAGAATACAAACCCATTACAAAAACTAGTTTCATTAAAAAAAAATCTTATTGACTAATATCTATTCCATACCTATATGAAAGTGAGCGATATTAATTTGTAGTTTTATTTTGATCAACATCCTTATGAAAATATAAATATTTAATTTATGGACAGTTCTCACAATATTATATGTAATTTACAAACAATATTAATTAAGATAGATGCTCGCATGAAAATTACTCATGTTCCAAAATGATTTTGTAAAGTATTGATTCAAGAATATTTGAAGTAACACTCTCCGTGTATCATTACAGCTTTCAAGAGAATAGTTATTATAAAAATAAACCTAAATAATTTTCTCCAGACTAATAACTGTTCAGTTCGCAATATGTAAGGCTCGTTAAAAGTAGGCCTATATGGAAAATATAGCGATTTTCCGTCCTAAACAAGAACTTCATAATAACAAACTTGTTTTTATATATAACTTTGAAATGTTTCAAAATTATTATTCGGCCATACGTTGGGGGATTTCTTTCCCTACTCCCTGGATAATGTCACAATAAATTAACGGACCAATCAGCGATATCCTAGATACTTTTCTATATTGCTACGTTAGGGGCTGGAAGGGAAAATTCGTTCCCCTGGAAAATTGGCGTATAGACAAAGAAAGACTCAGAGAAAACCTCCCTAATTTAAAACTTCCAAGGGAGATGAAAGTAGTCTATTTCCAGAAATGAAAAAAGAAGGGGGGTGGGGCGGTGGGGTTGAGATAGTTTGGGAATGGTAGGATGGCCCTGATAAAAATATTGATGACTCTGTTTTCTTGCAAAAGTCTTTGGACGACCTAATATTTCATCATCATTGTAGACTGCTTTATGTACCAGTGCTATCCCCTATCTTCATCCCCCATCCCCTAGGGCCTAAACCACCCCTAACCAACCCGTTCTTTTCCTACCCAAGGCTGTATTAAATTCACGTGACTACATTTCCAGCGAGTTTTAAAGTTTATCCAACAAAATCACACCGAGAGAATTTTGATTCGTTCTACTAAGTTTCATGGAATAAAAAAGAAAAGAAAATCCACATATAAATAACTAGTGCTAAAAATATTATACATTTTTGGAACAAGAAAATGTGTTGATGTTTTATTTAGGAACATACTAAAACAATATTTAAACAACACTCCAACCCGCTTCGATGGCTACGTGGTCTAAGGTGTCACTCTCGCAATAAACTAGGCTGCCTATGCGGGGAGATTGGGACTCAATCCAGTTTGCGTATCCCGAGGGTAGTTTTCCTAAATGGTTTTACACTCTCGCTCCACGCAAATGCAGATATACTTTCTATAAATTAATTGTTTCTCATCCTTAGCCCATTTTAGTAATTGGTAGGCCTACATATGCGTATAACCTGATCGTATAGTCGCTGTGATAAATAAACACACTCTAAATACATTATTATTAACATGTTTGTATTATTAGTATTAATAATTATTAGTATTATTATGTATTATTATTATTATTATTATTACTTTTACTATTATTATTATTATTATTATTATTATTGTTTTTAATATTTTCAATAACAAAATTTCTTGCAAATTTGCCCTTGATCAGGTAGGCGTTCATATCCCTTCTCGGGCTTCTCGTAATCCTAAATTGTTTTTTCTCGAAAGCTCTTATAAGATCAGCCCTATAGGTCGTTGTATCCATAGCACCAATTATAGATTTGTTGAATTCGACTTTTATCATAAAAGGAAAACTAAACTCAGAGAGTTATTTAAGGTTATCCCATATCAATAATGTATCATGTAGAGGTTTTGCCTATATTATTTAAACTTACAATATTCTGATCTATTTTTTGCATAATGTTAATGCTTACTATTTAGTTATTTGTTTTTAATGTTACTTTTTATTCTTATTATTATTAATAAATACTTTATTCTATCTCGTAACTATTCATCAGTATATAACATTATTTATCCATTTTTTGTCTATCTTTTTTCGTGTGTAAATATATGTATTGTAAGGTATGTACGTGTGTACTTTTCAGTGCTGGCCTGTTATAGGTCTCACGACTGTTGGCCAGCACTATAATAAAGGAAATTGAAATTGAAATAATAATAATAATAATAATTATTATTATTATTATTATTAAAAGGTACTTGTGTACTTTTCAGTGCTGGCCTGCCATAGGTCTCATGACTGTTGGCTGGCACTATATTAATTGAAATTGAAATTGAATTATTATTACCACCTACAGGGCTAGATGTATATAGAGTATGCCCGACATGAAATATCTAAGTTCAATATTAGCGTGAAATATGTAATGATGTCAATATTTAATAATTTGGATTAATTATTTTTCAAGTTTAACAAAATTATATACAAAAACGTATTGTATGCTGTTCACAGAAAATATTTTTTTTATTAATATTCAATTCGTAATATACAAAAGTAGAAGAGAATCATACACATGAGCACATATGTTTAAATGACCTATCCAACAATTTTCTCCGTCCTAAAATTGAAATATCAGCCAAGTTTGCGCCCAACTTATTGCCTGTCTCTTTAACTAAGCAAATTAAACCATTAGTTCTAGTCGGCGTTGACAGGTGGCAGCACTAAGAAAGATTTAATCCAGCTGTGAAGGTCTTGGAATTAAGACCCCCCAAGGTTAAAGTGCTCTCTCATACAAGAGGCACTGTAAGGGATGGGGTGAAATGAGGGGTAGGTAAAAAAAGGGGTGGTGACCCCACCCTCTTTCTCACTACCGTCTTTTCCGAGCATTCTTGTCCGCGTTAAGATGCGCTGTGCTTACTGCAGCTTTGCGAGAGGGTGTTAAAACCCCCTTACACATTAAGAGGCAACATGAAATGTTTTACATTTTAGGGGTGAGAGGAGAAATTTTGAAGATGTTTTCAAGAAGAAGCCAAAATAGGAAGCAACATGTTGCAGAGATATTTTGTTAACATCGTTTGGAGGTATTAGGGAAATTACGATGCTACCTTATGTTATGGCATATATCAACTATCTTATCTGAGGTATAAGGTATAATTTATTTTATTTAAAGTGTATTCTATAAACGTACTCATACGACTTACATACTAACATAATGAAGCATACTACAAAATTAAACACTAGAACTTATATCCAGAATATTATGTAGAAAAACTATAGTTTAAAGTTAAAAATATAAACATAACACAATAGTCGCAAAAAGTTAATGATATATTTTGAATAAGTTATTTACTCATTGAAAGGTTTGCTTTGAAGTTAAATATATTTTAGCCAAGAAGTGTGTATATATGTGCAAACATTTATTTTAAAATAGTTCAGCTTCGGTGGTCGAATGGTTAAATAAGTCATCCTCGTAATAAACTGGACTGTCGGTGACGGTCAGATCAAAGCTCGAATCTCGGTCAGATTTAATGAGGGCATGTTTATTCTTTAATGATTTAGCACGCTTCCTCTATGCAAATGCGGAATCATTTCCTTAAAATTCAATCTTAATCATCCCAACACACACTATTGTAATTATTAAGTAAACGTATAACCCGGATGGGCTATAAATAAAATATCTAAAAATACATTATTCTACCCCATGGTTCGGAACCCACGTTAAACTGTAGGTCCCTTCTGCTTTCCACCACCATCCTTCTCACGTATCATCCTATCATCTGAGGATAACGAAATTCACCTTAATGGTGCCCCAAACTCAGACATGAATTCCTCCATAAGCCAGGAGAGCAGAGGTAAGATAAGGTCAAATGGTCAATATCTACAACACTATCCCAACCCCACATTCTTATACCATTACAAGACATCTTGTGAATGTGGGGAATGACAGGCCGCCACCGTGGTTCGGATTCCACGTTAAACTGTAGGTCCTTCATTTCATCTCACAATAACCCTACCATTACACATTAGCGTAAGTGCGTATAACCCGAATGGGTAGTAAGACGTGGTGCTAATAATAATAATTATACCATTAATTAATACATTCAAAAATTAATAACTTTAGTTATCTCAATATATTATAGTGGAATCACACTAGAAAGATAGATTTGCAACAAATGAAAATATATTATCTCCAAATATTAACATTAATATATTAATATTTTTACTATTTTATCCGCATGCGTGCTACTATTTTTACTATTTTATCAGGACGAGTGTAATTTCCCAAGCGTTATAACAACAAAACATACTATTTGACGTATGAATGTATGGAAGTACTTTGATAACTGTACCACATGACCTCATGGTGTAGTGGTCAGTGCCTCTGGCTATTAACCTATGGGTCCAAGGTTCTATTCCCGGTTGTTACCTTGGGTATTATTTTCATTGAGGGAATTATCCTACGATCACCAGGTTTAGTAAATTAGGCTTAAATTATGTTCAAGACTCCCACTGGCTCACACCTTCATAATCCCTATGGTTCATAATCCCTATGGTCACATCATCTCATTGAGGGAATGACGTATAAGACATCCCTCCATAGGTGTACCAACTGTGGAACCAGAGCGACGAATATTCCACATGCAGGCAACCGATCTGGATGCCATATCCCAGTCAATAATGCCCTACGCAATATATATATATATATATATACACACCATGATAATTCAACTATAATACTTTATTTGTTTAAAAAAATATATATACACATATATATTTTGTTTAACATTTCAATGAGTTAGTTATTTTGAAAAAAAAGTAATTCACTAGATTCTCTTGTATAAGTATCAATTTTCAAAACAAATTTGAAACTAAGGGGAGCTATAACTCAATTTGAGCTTAGTTTGAGCCTAGTATCAAGAGCATTTAATAATAGTATATTTTTAAATCAAAATATAATTAATTTAAAACAACTCAACAAAAATAATGTTTTTAATCAATTGGTTTTCTTATAATGCATTGTAGTTTATATTTAAAATAAAATAAAACAAATACAGATTTATTTTAACTAATTAAATTATCTGTCTCATATATATAAAGCAATAATATTTACATACCAGCTTTTCTCTTCAATGTATGGTTGGTTGTGTGAATCTGTGAGTAGTTCCTACATTTGATAACACAGGAGAACTCCATGTGGTTTCATAATGATTTACCCTCCTTTATGTTAGAAAAGGCAGTGATTATATTTACTCGAAAAATTATGTTCCCTTCAAAGTCGAATATTTTGGTTTTTTTTTATAGCTGGCTAGCATTTAAAAAAAGGTTCCCAATAGGACAGATTAAAAAAAAACTTATTTTTAGTAACGGGTGAATCAAAATGTGTACTCACACTTATAGGAAAGTAGCATTTTTTCCCCCACCCCATCATAATACACATCCAGGTAAAATCACATTTTAATTACGCTAATTGGGTTCTATGAGGAAATAGGTAGTATCTAAAGTAAATAAATGTACCCGAATTTGCGTGAAGGGAAGAAAATAGTTTTGGGAAACCTTCTCCAGTACGACCAGCCAGGATTAGCACCAAAACCTGACCATCGGTAACAAACCAAACGCCAAGTCCACGTAGCCACCGATTCAAGTTTGAAATTTAGTTTTTTATTTAGCACTGCATCATTGCACCTGTTCATGTTATACGCATATGTGCTAGCTATGTTAGTGAGTTAGGGATGAGGAATGTTGAATTTATAATAAGGGTACCCGCATTTCTATGGAGGGAGAGTGGAAAACGATTAATCAAAAACCACCCTCAGTACACTTCACCGGGATTCTAACCCCAATTCCACTGTCATCGTCAGTCAAGTCTCTTGAGAGAATGACGACTTCCTTAGACCATGCGTCCACCGAAGCAGGCTCCACATATTTGATTATGAATGTTTTAGCTCTTTTTTATCTCGATATCCATAAATTCATCTAGTGCTCAGATTATGTTTCAAAACTTTAGTGAATAGTGACCTTAATCACGGGATGAATGCTGGATATATCAGTCATAGAGCATTGCCACGCTAAACAAAGGATCGCGGGTTCGATTTTCTCGTCAAAATGTTTTTTTTTTAATTTACCAAAATGTATAGGGTATTTCAAAATACCTGGAGTGATAGCCGAGAGGAATCAGGCGTCCTAATCGAATACTTCTAGGTAAACGTTGACAATGGGAATGGTTTTTGTCATGTCATCTTCCCTTTGGTTTGCCCATCTTATTTCTCCTAATTACTTGCATTATTTCACTAATTTTCTTGAAATTATAGATTAAAAAATAATTTAAACTATTTTTGTTGAGCTTGTAAACATTTTATTTATTTACTTATAACCAAAAATATTAATTTTTATATTATAATTAAAAGAGTTTCAAATAAGTTATGTTCAACTTAAAACATATTTTTATGTTGTTAATGAAGAATAAATAAAAAGAGAGAGCTTGAAAAATTTTAATCTGGTTTGTGGGGATGAAAAAAATCTCTCCCAAAAGACCATCTGTCTGTTTCTTTTTTTTTTTTTCTTTCTTTTTGCTGTGACTTCTTTTCCCCCGAGCAGAGACTGATTCAATTTTATTGATAACATCACAGATTCTAGGTTATAACCCCACCCTCCCCCTGGGCTTGTGTTTGTTTATCTGAGGGGGATGAAAGATAATAATAAAGTCATACAAAGAAAAAGACGATGGTTTCATCACAAACTTCCAGCTCATCGCTATTTCCACCTGGATGGTGAAAATCTGAAACCTTTATAGGCGAGAAAAATATAGATACACTCGACAGTTACACGAAAAGTTATTTTAAGAAAAAGTTGTTTTGTTTATTTACCTTATGGATCCCTCTTCATTTTTTTTTTCAATTTGTATTGGTTTGCTTATAGGCACGTGACATTGGATCAACGAATTCATTGGTGTCGTTCCTTTTTATCGTGAAACTCTACTTTGATGTCAGCAATGTTCGGAATTAAAAAAATACTTTGCCGTTGATACTTTCTTTACTGACTATTTAGAGTTGAGGGAGTATAGTTTTCATATAATAATACAGATGGATTAAATAGCCAAGCTGTTATTGTTATTAGATGATTTAGCTTTATTAAGTGATAGTAAGGAAGCTGATGCAAGAAATGCAGATATTTTTAGAGGCTGCTAAGGAAATAAGTTTAGAAGTGAACGCTGAAAAGACTAAGTATATGATCACACAGAAAACACAGATCGAGGACGATAATTAAGAAATTACAGCAAACCACATATCATTTGATAGGGTTAATAAATTCAATTATTTAGGAGCAAGTTTAACTAGCGATAGCAAAATTATATTGGAAATCAGGAAAAATAATACAATCTGGAAATGTTGTTACTACCCGGTGAATAAATTGATGACATCTCGCCTACTGTCAATAAATATTAAACTCAGAATATACAAAAGTAGCATTCTTACTTTGAGTGATTAGACTATTACCCTATCTTATAAGCTGTACCATAGTGGAATAATGCACGGTAAGCTTTATAATTTACAGAGTAGAGTAGACGAAGGGTATGTTGGTTGATAGCTGACCAACGAGTATTCTATTGAGTGATGAGAATCAGTCACACCCGCTTCGGTAGCCAAATAATCTAAAGTGTCACTCTCGTGTCAGACTGGTCGGTTGATGACGGCTTCCCACTCACCTTCTACACAAATGCCGGTGAATTGCCTCTAAAATGCTTCCTTCCTCATCCTCACCATATTAGAGTTATTATCATATTATAAGTATGACCTGAACGGGTAGAAAGACGCATTGATAAAAAAAAGACCAAGTCACAAGTTCTGTTTATGCTAAAAACTCACTTCACCATTGGATGATGTGTAATTCGATAGAGTAAGATATAATAAATATATCTTACATCTATTTTGTAGAAATGGTTTTTGAATATAGCCTGCTGTAAGTGGCGTGTGGTGGTGGTTTGGTTGTAGTAACAAGGATTTTCTCAAATTGAAGTCTACATGTGAATTGTTCTCATACCTCAGTAGAACACTCATTGACCAAGTACAAATTTTTTTATATATATATATATACATATTACCATGTGAGGTATGTGAATCAGAATCATTCAGTGTATGATTGGTCAAATGGGTACCTAGAAGGGGAGATAAATTCACTGGTGCAGTTCAAACAGATTCTGTTTACCTTGACAACACGCCAATACCACTGTATAGTTTTATTTAGAAAATGTTTACTGAAAATCTGGGAGTAAAAAATCTTGGTTAGCTGTGTGCTCCTTTTAAATAAATAGAGAGTTTTCCTTCTAAAACCCAATGACTGAACGGCTCAAAGACCGGTGCACATTGCACGCAGGGCAGGCACAGCAGAGGCAGAGACAGGTACCAGAAGAGGTTCCGTCAAGGCACCGCATATTTAAACCAGTACTCAGACAGTTTTCAGAGGTGCAAATTACATGGCGTGTGAATCAGATAAACTTCTGCAAAATTATAATTTAATTTCACTATACTCTGTTAATAAAAAAAATGGACAAGGACGATTTGTAAAAGTGAGTAAATGGGGAAAAGAGAGATACATGGGGAGTTTATTTTATCATAGGAAGTTTCTGGGGATCCTATTGACTTGATAGAATTTAGTTTGATGAAGTTCATCAGCTGAATTAAAATGATATCTCGGGGCAAGCTTACAATGCTCAGAAACCTATTGGGAGTGAAGAAAAACTAGCATTGCGTGATGTCGGTGCAGAGGACACAGTAAAACTATACCACTGCTACAACCAGACAAAGGTACAACAGAGGTATTCCTACGCTGCGCCTGCCTTGCGCGCAATGTACTCCAGGCCTAAAGCGTCACTGTCGTGTTAGACTGGTCTGCTGAGGACGGGGAAATCGGAGTTCTAATCCCAATTGGGTCTATTGAGGGAGTTTTACACTCTCCTTCCAAGCAAATGCGGGTAGATTACCTAACCCTACCCCTTTAGAGCAATTCTCTTATATGCGCATAACCTCAACAGTTGGTAAGACGCAGTGATGAGAATAATTTTTTCTTAAACCCCAACCTGCAGTATTTGCAAACTCGCCACGTCTGGTAGTTCTACCTCGTTTAGTGGTCAGCGAGGTCGTTGGTGGGTGGTTAGGGTGAAAGACGTGACGCTCCATCCGCTGATTGGTCGGTTTCTCGTGGAAAGGGTGGGTGAAGGGTATTCCCCCAAGCTCGGACAATGGATACGATGGCCGGACCGGAAATTGAAGACTCCCGATGTCCATATTGAAATCTGGCAGCCCCCAGTGGAAACACATCGGTCTGACCTAGGAAAAGGAAGGTTGAGGGAGAAGGGGTGTCCCTTGAGACCAATCACTGTGGCTTACGATTGGCCTTGAATACAAAGAGATCTTAAGAGTTTGCCAAGGGAAATATACAGATAGAATCTACCGGAAAATGTTCAGAAAAAAAACTATCAATGAGGTATTCTACCTTATTTAATTAAACTAACTTCAACCCTGGGGGATTTAAACCTTTTAACTAACGAACCTTCCACTCAAGGGGTTTTATTTCTCTATATTGCTTTGATGTTTTTATATGAATAAAATAGTGCGGTTCGTTAAAGAGAAAAAAAAAAGCTCACCTTTTTAACTATTTCGTTAAATACGAATGCAACTGAAGGGTGAAATAAATATTACCGAAAGGGAAAATTCCAGACAATCTTCCTTGTTTAGTTTGCTATCATGATAGTGGCATTTCATATTTTTATCAGATCTTTGTATTAGTAAAAATGTGAGTGCTTCACGGTTTAAAAAATATATATTTAAATACGATAAAATTGTTTCTTTTAGCAAAAATATATACAGTGCTATGCCAATATTTTTATAAGGGCTCATTTAAAACACTATTTAATCAATGTATTTTCTATTCAAAAGTATACACGCCAGATATACTGTCAATTGGTTTATGTTAATAGAGTATTCAAAAAGGTTATGGGACATTTCGGTTACTTGAATACTTTCTTTGAAGTACTTTATGCCACCACAAAATGACATTGGAAAATCTTTTTAAGCACCAAAGATTACTTCTTTTTAACGGCGTCGAAATAATAGCGACATTAAGCTGAAATCTACTATTGGTTTTAGTCAACATCAGAGAAAAACACTAAAATAAGAAAAAAATCGCTCATATAGTAGTAAAACCTTTCCCTCCCCACCCCAGTCCTTTACCTATCACTTTTTTGAAGAGTTTGGAAATCTTTTTACAATGGTTAAATGACGTAGGTACAGTAGTATGACTTTTTTCCATTTTTTTCTTTACGAAGTTTTATATATTTATTACTTGTCATAAATTTTTTATGTTTTTTTTTTGTAGGGTAGTAGGTAGAGGGGGTTGCAAAGGAGTGTTTCCTCAACACAACTCCTCTTCTCTAAAGTTTTATAACACAATTTTCTCGTATTCTTGTCTTGCCTTTCATTGATGACGTCACGAAGTGGTTGTGTGGTGCGGGCTTTATGGCTCACTGGCGGCTAGTATGGTGGGGGAGCTGTGGGTGTGTTGGAAGGGATGGGGAGGTAAGAGGGTGAGGGACTCTCTCACCCTGCTGGTTTATTATGTCGTTTATACCAATCGTATGGGCTAAGGCTAGTCTTTATTTACATTTGTCGCTTCCTGGGTTCCCCGTCGAAAATATTACCTACTCCCGTTCATTCACACCGGAATAAAGAAAATAACGAGCTAAAGTAGGATAATGTATGAAGTTAAATGATATGCAAGGGAAAAAAAACTAGTCGTTTATGATTCTTAAAAAAGAGAATTATTCTGGGACTATTTGGTCACGTTTTATAAACATTTATATAGACAATTCAACGTTTCGGACAAGAATACAAATATTTGTACAAGATTTAAACATAAGAAACGTGATCAAATTTGTGCAATTCCGTAAAGTGTAATCAAATAACATGTTTGCATGCCTGTTCTAACTTTCGCGAAAGCAACAAGCAAGAGCATTATTATATAGATAAATATAATAGGTTTATTTAATTTCATTGCGAGCTCATAATTGTTCAATTTTCTGACTAGGAAAATGCTACATCGAATCAGGAGTGGATAGGATATATTAGTTATGTTTAAATCAAAATGCTTTTTAAAATTTTATTTTAGGCTGGGGAAGCTGAGGCTAGTTGCTATATATTTTTTATTTTGTTGATTTTAAGTATTATACAGTGATATATTTAAAAAACCTTGAATTAATGTAATATTTAATATACACACATCAGGTGTAAAAATAACCATAACCTTGTTTGGTAGTAGCTAGTTAAATTAATTTTCTATAATTTAGTTTTGTAACAATGCACCCCATGAAGGGGTAAGTAGTTACATTGGCTTATAATAGGTATTTGAAGTAACTTTTTAAGACTAAGTAAAAGACTAAAACAATTAAGTATGGCATTATATATATTATTACAAGATACATTCTTTTTACCCCGTTTAGGACAGATCCATTTAAATACATTAAAGTTTGATTCACACTTATAGGACTGTGCTCATACCGTGCTGGGACTGTGTCGTGTCGCCAACAATCTCGAACAGGTCATTCCCATAAGAGTTAACTTGTAAGGTCGTTTTTGATTCACACTGATAGGACTGTGGTCAGACTGTGCTGGGACTGTGTCGTCTTGGATCGTTTTAGGGCGGTTTCACACGGACCACAATCGCATGTAGTATGTGGCTACCACGCACCACAGAGCAATGCAACAATCGCATGTACACTTTCCCATGACATAGGCCAAAACGGTCTTTGCATTCGATAGTAGCACCTAGCTTTTGGAGGAGTGCACCGTTTGCTGAGAAATGTGTGTAATTTGGTTACGTGATTATGGAAAAGGAAGAGGAGTTTTTATTTTTTATAATGCTACGTCATGCAATCTGACGCCGTAGAAAAGTTACCATTTTAAGTTCCCGCTTTCTCAAAAGTCAGTTTTATTTGTTACATTCTGAACTGTAAAGTGACCCGGAAAAATTCTTCTCGTACTACAGAATGTCAGAGAGATCTTTCACTGAATTGTTGAACATATTATTATTATTATTATTATTATTATTACTAATAATAATATTAATAATAATATTTAGCACCGCGTCTTACTACCCGTTCGGGTTATACGCTTTAAGTACTAATTACGCTAATGGATTAGGAATTGGCAAGGTTTAATTAGAGGAAGTGAACCCACATTTGCGTGGAGGGAGAGTGGAAAACCATTTATGAAAAACCATCCCCAGTTCACCCGACCGAGATTCGAATCTCGATCTCCCCGTCCTCAGCAGTCGAGTTCAACACGACAAGTGCGTTAGCCAACTACGCCATCGAGGCGGGTTTGAACATAATAAAGGGCAATATAACAGCACATTCAACCAATATGAGGCTACCTATAATTCAGACATTTTCTAAGAGTTTGGCACTACGAACAACACAACTATGTCAATGAATGCCAGGTCAGAGAACCCACGAAACACGCTCGCAATGTGTGCGACTGTGGTACTGAAGCTAGGCGAAGCGTCAGTGTTCGGGCCAGTGGTACCACACACGCAAAGCAAGGAATCGCAACCACATCATGTGACACAGTCTTCA